>CM053787.1:955209349-955569349 GCA_028749045.1 Cupressus sempervirens | reverse complement strand
TTTTGAAGTCCCTTTTTTAACTGTAAAAAATATAGGATGTAGTTCCCGTCAAACAAGTATGTGCGAATCACCTTTTTTTGTTCTAATTTGAAAATATTTTATAGATGACATGTATAGCTAGTGCACAAAGAAAAGAAAAATTTATTTTTGATTTATATTTTCTTTGTTATAAGTACTCAAGTTCGACCTTGTCAGAATCCAACAGTTTTTTCCTCCCGTCAAAACTTCCCTATCAAATCTATACCTTCTTGAAAATAAATTACATATTCGTGAAGAGGATTATCTCTTCTAGTGATAAATATATATTTTTTATTTTTTTGATATGATTTACTATTTTTTTTCATTTTTTGAGAGAGCATCTTCTGAAATGTTGAAATATCGACTGATAATATTTTGAGATTATAACATATTATAACTAATCAAAACACTCAAAAATTTATATAATGATGATATTGAATCTAAAATCTATAAAAGGGTATTTTTAGTTTTTTTTTTAAATTGAGTTTTGATAGAGAAATGAGATTTGACCAAAACAGGTTTTTGTATCACAAACAGTGACACAGATCTATGCTTTTACCCCAAAGAAAGAAAAAACAACAGGAGAAAGAAAAGATAGGAGGTGAAGTGGAAACTCCCCCCTGAAGGTTAGCATAAAGACAACTTTGACAGTTTGGCTAAAGGTAACCCTGGTCCTTTGTAATGAACCCAATTTGGGGGTCCATCATTTATTTCCAACTTAATCTCTTATTTGTATCCTTTGCATTATATTTTCTCTGATGATTTTCCAACAATGAGTTTAAATTCCTATATATATACTAGAATGGGCAAATTACTAGAGATGTGTCTTTTCGAACTTGTACCTTTCTCTAAGAAATGGCCACCTCTCCTTGACAATTGTTTTATCTAATAACTATTAGTATAATGATTTATTTGCATTAATATTAATTGATTATTTATTAACTAATTATCATATCAGTCATAATATTTTCCTTTAAAAAATCTATTTTAATTGACTATTACTTATTTTATTACTTAATATTGTATTACAATTGTAGTCTTTTCATTGTATTTATATTATATCACTGATCATATTGTATTCATTATATTAATTAGATGATATGGTGATATTGATCTATATATTAATTGATTATATTAACTATAATATTACATCATAATATACTACATTGCTATATTAAATTAAATTAATTAGTCAATTCATTACCATTAGTTATCAATGTGATAATAGTTAGATATATTATCTACTATAGATTTATAATGTAATTATAACATATAACATATTATATATTATATTAATAATATCATTATTCATAATACTATTACGTAGTATATTTCTTTGTATTTTATTTATAATAATATGTAATTCTCAATTATATTATAATATTATCCCATGTAGGTACATTATAAAATTATTATTAGTGTTTGATATTATTTATAATCAAATTATTTATTTTTTATTTAATATAATATTTTACATTACAATTATGCTATAATCTTATATCTTGTTTTATATTGTCAAATATATCACTATTATAATGAATTATAATAATATTATTCTTTATCATTGTATAATATGTTATTCAAATATTCATATATCCTTAAATTTGGGCTCATGACAAGTCCATCGTTCCACAAATTGCTTGCCCTCAAGAAATTCCTAATTTTTACTCAACTTAAAGATCAATGGCCTATTCCTTGATCATTTTTCTTTGGATTATTAAAATAATGATTATGCTAAAAGAATTATGAAATATAGATATATATAATTTATAAACCACTAATGCATAAAGACACAAAGTAGACATGAAGTATACACATTAATGCAAGAAGACACGAAGTATACACGATGTAGACACATCATACATAACCCTAATTAGATCCTAGAATTAACAATCCACAATGACTATACTTCTTCATTAGGCTTATGAACCTTGCAACCACAAAATAAGCATCAGTATATGCATATAAATATAAAATTCAAAGAAATTCAAATAATAATAAGTTAATCCAAGCCAATTCCATACTAAGCCCAAGAGAAAACTTTGGTCCCCTTGGCCCTGGTGGCAGGTGTTAGGCATCCACAGGGGGTGGTCTACTTAGTGGATTTTTTGTTTGGCTAGAAAGGTTCTTGTGAAAAGGAGCCATTATTATCTCTCCCTTAACTAGCACTACAATAGGGTGTCCTAACTGCTCCCTCTTGATTGCAAACTCCATAGGAAAGTTTGTAGGGTGCCCTTACTATCTTCCCCTTAACTAGTACTACAATAGGGTGTTCACCCCTGATTGCAAACTCCATAGGAAAGTGATAGGGTTCCCCTACTAGACTCCATAGGAAGGATAGATGCCCTTATAGTCTTTACCTTAACTAGTACTACAATAAGGTGTCTTAACAAACCTCCCTTAATTGCAGACTCCATAGGAAAGTTAAATATGGCCTTTCCCTTAACTAGTACTACAAAAAGGTGTCTTAACAGACCTCCCTTAATTGTAGACTCCATAGGAAAGTTGAATATGGTCTTTCCCTTAACTAGTACTACAATAAGGTGTCTTAACAGACCTCCCTTAATTGTAGACTCCATAGGAAATTTATATACAATAGGGTTTCTATATAGTCTTTCCCTTAACTAGTACTACAATAGGGCATCTTATAGACCTTCCTTGATTGTAGAATCAATATGAAAGCTACTTGAAATCCCTAAATCATTTCTCAAATAATCAATTTTACACCTTTATGATTGCATCAATTAAGAAAACTTACAATTTCATATTTTAACTATGGTTGAACTTCCTTTAAGCTCCATTGGCTTCCCTCTTTGTTCATTAATTGAATGTTATTGATGTTCCCTCGATCATATCTCATCTTCTTCTAAAGACAATAAAAAAGGATATTCAATGTTTTTCTTTTCAAGCTTTAATAACTCAAATCATGAATCCTTCCAATATACATAGTGGCTCATCATGTTTTTTGTTCTTGTATTGACATAAGCTTACACTTCATGATAGAGAGAACTCCTCCTTGGGTGGCTGAAATATTCAACTCATCTATCATTATCTCTAGATGTTTTTTGTTGATTTTCATTCTGAAAGTGCCCTTCCAGACTACCATTTTCTCCCAATGGTAGCACTGGAGGACATGAAAGTGTTGTAAATATTCAAGATATGATAGGTTATTGAGAGGGGAGGGGTGAATCAATAACGCCAAAAATTTAAAAAAATTCAACACTTTAACCATATATACTATTCACCATTCATTCATCTAATCTACTGCATAAATGAGTGAACAAACATTTATAACACATGTAGATAGTGATTTGGTGACCCAAAAACCTTCCAAATAGAAAGTAAAATTGGGGTGGGGATGATACCCACAAAACTTCATTACTGTAGTATGAAGTTGGCCTATTAAGGCTTACATTGACTGCTTCTAGTGATCTGCCCTATTAAGAGCACAAAGGACTGCTAGGTCCACCTTGTTAGAGGATTTACAAACATACACTGAAATATGCACTCTATTAGGAGATTTATACAAAAGACCATTAAGTCTATCCTGTTAAAGGATTTACAAAACTAATTCACCTATTAGGATGAAATAGTGGATCTACTTATAACTTGATTAGATCCTTAAAATATAGATCACCTCTTGTGACTAATGAATCTTTATTGCTCCTTGTAGACCTTGTTGAATACTCTTCTCTGCTACTGATTCACTTTCATTCAATGCTTTTCATATCCATTCCTTCACATACATCTCTCTTTTTTAAATGATATATTACATTACATATATACCATTCCAATAATTATAATTGCAAGGTTGGCCAAAACATAAGTGAACAAAATATTACTGATTTAGCCAAACAATAGAACACTCGAGTTCTTCAAGCTGACTTGGTGACCTTCCAATACTCAGCATCCACTGTATTACTCGGCATCGTCATGCACTCAATAGAAGTAGATGCTCGGTCCATACTAACTAGACAACGTAGCTTGGAACACAGTAACCATTGGAGACTTGGTAGATATAGTGTCACTTGGTAAAAACTAGATCCTTCATTTACCTTGATTTTACTCAATAAACACTATACTTTTGTTACTTGGTAAACACTACACTTTCATCACTCGATAAACACTGTGAAGCTCATTGAACACTGTAAACTTAGTAGATACTACTAGATTGCACATTCACTCAGTAGCTTCATGAATGCTTGGTATGAACTACTTAAGTGATGAACCTATAAGGTAACCACTGAATGCTTGGTATACACTATAAGCACTCGGTGTAAATTGTGAAGCTAGGTTAACACTAGAGTGCTTAGTGTGAATTGCGAACCTTGATTAATAGTAGAATGCTTGATGTGAATTGCGAAGCTCGGTTAACACTAGAATGCTTAGTGAGTGTAGGAAACTGAGCGCTAAGCTTGGTAGCTCTATTGATATAGATAAGTGTTGTCACTAATGGAAATAATAACTTAATTCCAACAATCTCCCCCTTTGGCATTAGTGACAAAACACTTATAAGCCAAAACATATGTACATAACTTGACTCAATGAATTTTGGTTTTCCAAAATTGATCTTTGTAGAAATGTTGCATATACATTTCTATATATCTTCTTGATGAATTATAATGTATATATAAAGATTCTTATGTACACATGCTAACTCAATTGAGTGCTAACTCCCCCTATCACTCATAGTGATAACTCTCTTCACTTATTATGTTGAATCTCTCCCCCTTTTTGACAATAATGCCAAAGGACTACATAAATACAATTTATATGACTATACCAAAGTGAGATAGAAATTTGTGATGTACCTTGAGGATGGTGGAAAACATATTATCCCAAGTCTACTACAAGATTTGATAGGTGGAGAGAGCAATTTGAACTTTTGCTGATAATTGGATCAAGTGATTAGCCACTAAGAAGTTATGATCTTGGACCAATGTTTTGAAATGAGTAATATGTTTATGCATTGAGTCCATGATAGGAAGGATCATGTTTTGGATGTCTATGAGTGTAGACCAGGTCCTTGCTTGCTCTCTCAATAGTTCTTCCTATACATTTTCCAAATATCTAATTTTGGTTTGATGGGAGGTTGTGGAGGAGGAGTCCACCTTTAGCTTGGAAGCACTTGATTGCATATCAATGTCAATCTTATTTAACTTATCCTTTATTTCTTTGGTAAAACTAGAAACATCACAAAGTTTGGCAAAAAGTGATGTTGCATTATTAAAAGAAGTTTCAAAATTTCCCAAACATGTTGACAATTCAACTTGCGTGATTTCTATCTTTTGAGAAATATGCTCTAGCACCTTATTATCAAATTTCTTTTCATCTTTCTCAATAAGTTTCTCTTGTCTGGAAGAATCTTCATTAAATTTATGTGCTACCTCATCTAACTGAATCAGAATGTGTTGAGTAGAATCTACTTCAACATCTATAGCATCTATAATTATATTCTTGGCATTTTCAATTATTCTATATTCCTCATTCCTTTATGATCTTAACTATTTTTGCATAGCTTTCATCTCTATGAGTTGATTGGCTAACCTCATCTCTTCAATGGTAGCATTGTCATAGTCAATCTTTGGAATCACTATCTCTATGTCTAAGTCAATGTCTTCTCCAAATTCCTTTCCAGTGATCAGAAGTTTTAATGGATGCTTTTGTTTCAATTCTGTGATGACTAGTTTGACCTTAGGAATAGACACAACAGTGGAGATAGAAGGGCTAGTAGTGAAAATTGGGAGAGGACTTGAGGATTGAATGCCAATAGAAGTACTAACCAGATCAAAATTGAAACACTTCCCAAAAATGTATCATACTTGGTAAAGTACCCATAGTAGAATCTGAACTGATTGAAGTCAAAGTGGATACAGATGATGTTGATAGAAAAAAACTATAGAACTTACTGGAATTGATGGAGACAAAATTGTAGAACTTACTGTTACACTTACTAATGATGAAAGAGTGAAGGAGGTTGACTCGGTGGCTGAAGATGTGATAGGCAAATTGGTAGATGAAGTGCTTGGCACATCTGTTTTGGATACCTAGAGCTGGGAGGAGGTTGGTGAAGATTGAGCAATTGACGTGACTATTGTACTCACAATCTCACTTGTAGAAGCTATCTCCAAAGTAGATGTAACTATCTTTGGTGGAGAGTGAGGAAAGGATGCAATAACTTATGTTGCAATTTTTACTGGATCTTCTTCATGTATTTCTTCCTCATGTGCTTCTTCCTCCTTGTATTCTTCCTCTTTTTCTTCCATTAGTGCATGCAGCTCTCCTAGAGTAACTGTAATGGATGGAGTGCTATCAAAATCATCACTGTCACTACTATCATCATCCTTGATTTCAATAGGGTCATCACTAGGCTTGTGCAGATGATAGATGTTCTTCCACACATTTGTTGCATCACTTACAACATTCTCAATAACCTTAGTTAAAATCAAACATGTGTGAAATCTAATCATCATTTTACCTTCATGGTTCTTCATTGCTACCTTTATGTCTAGTTTAGTAAGACTCAGTAGAAGATTCTTTAAGGATTGCTCATATATATCTTTGTCTGTTTGGGTGGCTAACTCCCATCTTCGTTGCAATCTCTCCAATAGTTCTTTGGAGATTTGAGGGGCAAGTTGGTCTGGGGAGTATTTCCATTTTCCCATCTTATTGAGTACCAGTTCCTCAATCTACATTTTTTCTACATTTGTCCTTGTTTCAAATTTCAATACCTTGAAATTTGTGATGCCAGCTCCCTGTTCCAATTGTTTTAGGCTTTCCTCAAATGTGAGTGGAGGCTTGACAAGTATAGGTTCCTACTTGCCTTATCTGGTTCTTCTAAAGAATACTATAGTAGGATTATTTTTAGGTTTGGTGATAATCACCTTTCCTTTCTTCTTTAGTGGTTCCTCTTCTTTTTTAGATTCAAGTTCTTTTCCTTCTTCTTCTTCTTCTTCTTCTTCTTCTTCTTCTTCTTCATCCTCACCTTTTCCTTCAGTTAGCATAAGAGGGCCAGTTTCAGTTTTCAATTTGGCTATCTTCCTCTTTCCTTTGCTTATGGCCTAGGGTAGCTTGATTTCAAGCTCAATTCTAGTCTTGGCTTCATCATAAGTGCCAAAGGTAGTAAGCTTAAGATCTACAGGTTCATTTACCAATGCTTCAATAATGTCCCTGGCCTCATCAATATTCACCTCATAGGGAAGAGGTTTTACCCATGCAACTCAAGGTTTGACTGCCTGAATGTACACTTTGTCACAATCAACCATGAAGCATACATCATCTTTGTAATCTTCAACAAGTTTTGGTGGAATTTGAAACCTATTATTCATCCTTTTCTTAAAATCTTCAAAATAATTATCCATGATGCTATCAAAGTTTTCACCCATTTCTGCTACAAACTCATTTGTCTAATATAGAATAGGAATGTCTTTTCTCCACACTACAGTTCCTTTTGAAGGAAATAATTTTTGAACATAAAAAAATAAAGAAATTAATAGAGAACCAAATTTGTAGGGATTATTCTTTGAAGTCCTTATGCTGTCCATGTTCTTGTTCAATTGTTTCAACAATAATTCTGACAGGTCAAATTCAAGGTTCTTTTTCACAATTTTGAAAGCCAAATCCACAACCTCATAAGGCACACTATTTAGATGACTAGAGCTATAAATTTTGTGGGCAATGATGTGAATGCAAAAAATCAATTCAACATCATACATAGTACAAACCTTTAAACCTCTCCCATCCCACTCAGTTAGGATTTTCTTCTGCAGCTCCTCTCGACCTAGGGTTTTGGTAGTTTTTTCTTTTTTGAGTATAAGGAGAGTAGTAATCTTCTTGGTGATTAACACTAGCTACTCTAACCATAGTTTCCCATTGTGAACATGATTGAGTATGTACCTGATCCACTTAGTTTGAAAACTTCTTGACATATGCGAAATGTGGGTCAACCCTTTGGTCTCCAGATGTTTATGCTTGAGTTTCAAAAAACCATCAACACTCATTTCTCCTAGGGCATTATCCATCTCTAGGTTTCTAATCTCTTGAAAAAAACATTATAAATGAGTACGAATTTCATTTATGAGAAGTACCTTTGGTGGAGTTTTTGATTCAGCTCCATTGGGGTTGAGTGATTCTGTAATTGCTGGAACTAGTTTGAAATTTTGTGCCTTCCACTCCACACATTTAACTAGCATTTCTGAACCTCATTTTGCCTTGGTACATCTGCTACTCCTAGATACCATTTCTGCTTGGTAGGTGTAAGGAAATTTTAAACAAATTCTTTGCTTAAAAATTGCTTGAAATAGCTTGGAATTTTCTTTGGAATCACTAGAAATCTCTTAGCTCTATAATCATGGTGAAAAATGAAATCAAATTCTACCCTTTTGATGAAATTTTTTCCATAAATGCTTGGTACAAAGGTAGATGAGATGACATAGTGCTTGACAGGCTATCATTCACTTGCTCAAGAGAAGCTTGGAACTTGGTGATTGAATAAAAATTTTGTTGCTCCTGACCTAGCTCAGCAAGGTCTCCAACCGACTTTCCTCGATAGATGCAACTCGATGAAAGACACACTTTCTTTGATCTTTGTGTATCTTGAATATTGATTTGATCATTTTTCTTTCTTTTATTTTGGAAATACTTGAGATATCACTAGAAGATGTAGTTCCATATTCTCCTTTATGAATCTAACTAAAAATGGTTCAATCACTCGCTTCTTGAGTGACATTGCCATCATTTGAACTATCTTGCTGGGTAGATTTTGGAATCCACTGTTGTCTCATCTACTTTTGAATTTTATGAGCTTTAGCTTTCTTTTCATCTTTGACTCTTCCTATTTTCATGTAGTTTTTAGCTATATGATTGAGTTCAGTGCATGTATAACATCTTACAGTAGTCTCCTTCTTCCTTAGGTGATGTCTTGCACAATTTATACCAATATGTCCATATTCTCCACAATAATGACATCTACACCAAGTATTGTAGTCCCATCCAAATATTTCTTTAACAAGTTGTTTAGCTGGATTGAATGATTTGGATTTTCTTTGGAATGCCTTGTGGCCATGCTTTTTGAATTTGTGACAATTTCCTTCAAATTTTGGTTTCTCCTTGCATTCATTAGCTTTATGACCATGCTAATTGCAATTGTAGCATTTACCATTGAATTTATCTTTTCCATTACTCAAACATTTGTTTGATGTATGACCTAACTTACCAAAATGATTTCAAGTAGGTCTTTGATTCCTTTGGGCACCTTGTTTGGAGGTTTCACCTTCTTCCTTATAACCAAGTCCAGCTTTACCTTTTTGTCTATGAAGATTTTGCTCACTTTAAGGATTTAATTGAGTCATGTCTGCCTGAGATTTCATCATTCTCTCATTGATTTTTTTTTCATCATTTAGGTCATTTTCCAAACTTTCATTGATTTATCTTTAAGATCTTAGGTCACTTTGTAAGCTTTCATTGATTTTTCTTTCAGTGATTAAATCATTCCTCAGGCTTTCATTCTCAGATCTTAGATTCATAATTTCTTCATTTGCATTAGATAGTTGATCTACACAATCTTCATGCTGAAGAGATTGATTATTTCTTGCCTCTAAGTCTTCATTTGCCTTGTTTCTCTATTCCAAAACTTCACATAGCCTGATTGATTACATTTCTTGTTCTCTTTTAAGCTTTCTTACCTCTTCCTGTAGAGAGCCATTCTTTGCTAGGAGTTCCTTGATAGCCTCATTAGCTTCATCTGAACTGCTTGATGGTAAAAGTTCTTCAATATTTTCTTCAACATATTGATGGTCATTTATTTGTCTTGAAAGTTCCTTCCTTCTCTTTAGGGATTGAGAAATATGTTCTTTAGCTTCTTTGAGTTGAGCCATGGCCATTTCTAGATCTAACTTTTCATTTTCACTAGCTTTGTCAAGTTTGAATATCTCCATTGTCCTTGATCTTTGCTCAAGCTATCAAGCTTTGTCTTGAGAACCAAACTTCTCTAATACCAATTGTTGGAAATATTCAAGATCTGATAGGTTACTGAGAGGGGAGGGGTGAATTAGTAACATCAAAACTTTAAAACAATTCAGCACTTTAACCATATATACTATTCTCCATTCATTCATCTAATCTACTGCATATATGAGAGAACAAATATTTATAACACATGTACACAGTGATTTGGTGACCTAGAAACCTTCCAAATAGAAATAAAAATTGGTGTGGGGATGATACCCACAAAACTTTGTTACTGTCATATGAAGTTGGCTTGTTAAGGCTTACATTGACCACTTCTGGTGATCTACCTTGTTCAGAGCACAAAGAACTACTAGGTCCACCTTGTTAGAGGATTTACATACACTAAAGTATGCACTCTATTAGGAGATTTATACAAAAGATTGTTAAGTCTACCCTATTAAAGGATTTACAAAATTGATTCACCTTTTAGGATGAAATAGTGGATCTACTTACAACTTTATTAGATCCTTAAAATATAGATCACCTCTTATGACTGATGAATCTTTACTACTCCTTGTAGACCTTGCTGAATACTCTGCTCTACTACTGATTCACTTTCATTCAAAGCTTTTCATATCCATTCCTTCACATAAATCTCTCTTTTTTAAATGATATATTACATTACATATATACCATTCCAATCATTACAATTGCAAGGTCGACCAAAACATAAGTGAACAAAATATTACTGAGTTAGCCAAATAGTAGAAAACTTAGGTTCTTCAAGCTAACTTGGTGACCTTCTGATACTCGACATCCACTATATTACTTGGAATTGTCATGCACTTGGTAGAAGTAGATGCTCAGTCCATACTAACCACACAACATAGCTTGGAACTCAATAACCATTGTTGACTCAGTAGATATAGTGTCACTCGATAAAAACCAGATCCTTCATTTACCTTGATTTCACTTGGTAAACACTATACTTCCGTTACTTGGTAAACACTACACTTCCATCACTCGATAAACACTATGAGGCTCGATGAACACTATAAACTTGGTAGATAATGTTGGATTGCACATTTACTCGGTAGCTTCATGAATGCTCGGTATGAACTACTTAAGTGAAGATCCTATAAGGTAACCACTGAATGCTCGGTATACATTGTAGATGCTTGGTGTAAACTATGAAGCTCAGTTAACACTAGAATTCTCAGTGTGAACTGCAAAGCTCGATTAACACTAGAATGCTTGGTGTGAACTATGAAGCTCAATTAACACTAGAATGCTTGGTTAGTGTAGGAAACTGAGTGCTGAGCTCAATAACTATACTAATATAGATAAGTGTTGTCACTAATGGAAATAATAACTTAATGCCAATAGAAAGTTCATGCTCTAGCACTAATTGTTCATAGTTGGCATCTAAAACAAGCATTTATTCATCTTTAGCAATGTCACTTTGTTAGTTCTCATGCTTAGTTGTAGAAATAATCACGCACTAGCCAACATGACTATTTTCTTCACCAAGATTTGAATTCCCTTAATACTCCATTTAGTGGCATGGATCCCATTATACATATGTGGCTTACAAATGACTATGATTTATTCATCATACATCATTTTCTCTAATTGGTGGTGTTGGCCTAGTTTTTAACCACCCTTGTTTGTTGTACTCAATAGTGAAAACCCCTAAGTGTGCACTCCAAAGTAAATTGAAATTTGGTCAAAAGACCCTAGGCAAAAATTCACCAAATAACCTTGTGCTTTGCTTTGTTTGGCCCTAGCCTATGAAAACTATAGGAAGTATCATTTCAAATAAATTTTGGCGGGACATTTTTATCCTAAACTTTTATCCACACAAAGATGCCTTTACTAGTATTTTGATAAATTTTATGACGTTTTCCTAAATCACATTACAATATTTTGAAAAATTCCTACGTAACAGTAAACTTTGGTGACCGTTGATCTTGATCAAATCAATGGCCATCACATTCTTGCAATTTAGAGCTGCAAGGTCTTTTAAATATTGCAGGGAAGTGCCTGTTCAACACATAGCTCCTGCTGATGTTTCAACTTCAGTGTGGCAAAAAAGGTTAGTGGCTGTCAGAGTTAGTCAGAACTTTTGCAAAACTCTTTGTGTTCCCCATGCATGTTTTAAAATCTTTGTGATATCATTGGCCCTTTCTTTAATAAAGGTATTATTGTATACCTCAGGGTTCTTGATAATTGATCTTGCGAAGAATCAAAGGCTTGCACATGCCCACAATAATAACATGCACGAATGTTAAATAATGCAGGGAAGAAAAATTTGGACAAGTGGCATAGTCTGACAAGATGGGCCCATCATTCTCAAGGATGATGTTGAGATGTCTTTTGTGGCAAGTGTTAGACAAGTTGGAATAGATGGAGACTTTTTATTCATCACTTCAGCTAGTGTGGTATTTGAAACACATGATTTTATAACCATTGATCTGTCAAGGATCAAAGGCTAGTGCATGCCTGCATTTTGAAGTTGCATGAGAGATAAATAATGTGAAAAAGTGGTTTTTTGACATACGGAAAGGTGGGGTCAAGAATTTCTAACCGTATACTATGACGTACCACATTGTAAAATGATCACTAACATGTACTGCTAGATGTGCCATTGCAGAGGTTTGTTTACCAAATGGAAGTGAAGCCTTGTCATCCATAGATCTTTCAAATATTGAGGGTTAGTGCAATCTCACATTATGAACCTGCTAATCAGATAAGGAATGCAGGTATGCACCTTTGCAATGCATGTCACAATTGGTCCAATGTATGGGAGAATGCTTAGTCACACCATGCGATCTACCACTTGTGCTTAGTTGGAGACAATTATGATGTGGGGCCAAAAGGTTTCAAAAAGTAATGCAATGGTCTGGTGAGTCAGAGTATGTGGATTGAAAGAGGTCACTTCATTGGCCCAAGTGGAAGATGCAAGCATAAAATGCATAATTGTTTCACACCATTGATCTTGTCCTAATTAACGAGGGCTACTTGCCTACATTAAGAACCTGAGCGAAGTTTAAAAAAAGTCAGAATGCACTATGTAGACACGTGTCCATGATGACATCTAAAATTTTAACTCAGAAGCTCTACAGGATATAATCACTATCACCGTTGATCTTTTGAAAATCAATGGTTGATGCAATCTTGCAATAAGGAAATGCTCAATCAAAAAGTAAAGTAGGAATGCACCAGCTTGACACATGGAAAGAGTGATGTCAAGCACCTGCTTGCTCAGAAGAAGAAATGAGACCCACTAGCATGGAAGTTGTTAGAAGGCACAGACTCATAAAAAGGCTTCCTATTGGTCAATGTAGTTGACTAGACCTTATTAAATTAAGAGTTGATCGAATCATTGATCTTATCTTGATCAAAAAGTGGCACTTCCCCATAATTCTAAGGTGCAAGAAATTTAAGAAATGTGGGCAAGTAGTATTGTGACATGTAGCCTTGTTTTTTAAAGCCATAAAGCTTGTTTCCTTTTAAATCAGAGCCATCTGATCTGATGAAAATCTACAGATAGGATTGAAACTTGGTTGCAAATTGGAGGTAATAGTTATAGGATTTAATATGACTCAAATTTTCCTTCGTGCAACCTCAATGCAGATTTTAATAGAGAAAAAAGGATTTCCAGAGAAAGGGCACATAATTTTTCAAGGGTTTCAACGAACTTGCAGAGAAAGTTACAGAGAAAGAAGGGAAAATTTAGTGGGTAAGTAATCTATAACCTGTAAAAATAAAAAAATTTCTATTGTAAGAGAGTGAATTTTTAAAATGCCTCCACGAAAGGAATTTTCTGGGCAAACTGATTATTTAAAAATGGTTGTGCATGACAATTTCCTAGACAATTTCCCTTATCAGTAAATGAAATAACTAAAGGGATGGAACTCATTCCCAAGAACCCTAGGGTAGTTATGGCTGGAGGTTTCTATGATAGGGAAAATTGAGTAAGAGATGCCCAATTCTCTATCGGGGGTTTGCAATTGTTCAAGAAATGGTTCTTAGAGTGGAATTTAGATACCCCATGAGCAATGTCTAAGAATTTGACATTGAAAAATTATTAGTTCCTTCAGTCTTTGTTGATAGTGATCTATTGAATAACCTGGCAAAGAAATATGATCCTATTACAAGATGGGTGAAAAATCATTCTAGAGTCAATATTTTTAGGGTTTACCCTGAGCTATTCAGTGAGGTTTTCAACCTTAACCCTAACTAAACTGTACATGAAATCATTGATATGGATGATTTACAAGTATGATATGATGCACAAAGAATATACTTAAGGATAGGACCATTGCAGGAGCATGCCTCTAAAGTTGGAACCTTGTTTGTGACTACTGCTAATACACTTGAGCCATTATTGAAAAGACATTTTAACCCTAGGGCTCAGGAATTATATACTTCTCTTCACAAAAAAATTTGGATTGATGAAGCTGAGCAGATCCTAGGCTCAATTATTCTAATAATGGCTCAAACTCTTCAATTTGGAATGAGTACTATTCTAGATTTTGCTAATTTCCTTGCATAGGAAATTCCCAATGGTTTGGTGGGAATAGCAATGGGAAAAGTGAACAAACCATTATGTTGGTATTCATTGCTTATGCATGCATGCTTGTACAAGGGATTCACCTTCTTCTCCAAGGGTATGGAGCTGGAAACAACTAGGGATGGAGAGAGGAATCCAGTATAGTTGTGGAGTGTGGATATGACCTCAGAAGCCACAGATGCCAGTCATGTGAGATTTGACAGATATTTTGCATCAAAGCTTAGATTTATTTTGAGAGGAAATAGCCCTAGAATTCCACAAGCACTGTTAGAATTGGTCAGACCCAAGGACCATGGACAAGGGCTACTAGTTAGTCATAATCGGGGGGATATAATCCCTTATAATGTCTCAATAGTTATAAGAGTATATGACTTTTTGGGAAAGCCTCATGTTCCACCTTTCCATGTGCTTTTAGAGATAGGGATAGCTGAGCTCTTATGTCAAATAGGCACTATATATGAGAGGGAATTATCTAAGAAGGGTACCTTCTTTCCAATTGTTACTCTAGTGCATGATTTTGTTTTTGTTAGGAAAGGGTGAAAGCACCTTAATTTTTTTTTAGATAGATATAACATGGCAAAATCTCATGCCAAATTTACTAACCCTAAAGGATTCTATGATATCTTAAGAGAGAGAATAAAAGCTTCCTGCATGGTGCATAGTCAATCACAGATCTATTTCTTTTTTTAACAATTCCATTCTGTGGGGGAGTTCTAGGAGCCGACGTTTGTCTTTTGATTCCTTTATCATTACAAGATATCTCGAATTATTTTGATGTGAATTCACCACCTCTGTTTGATCTCAGACATTTCAAGCTCTTTCATATTTCCTTTTCAACTCTAGCCACATACAACTTAAACATTTGAAAGGCATCAAATTTTTGTCTTAAGAACATAATAGTCATCATTCTAGAATAGTCATCAACAAACAACATTATGTATTTACCTCCTCTATAGTTTTGTACTACCATTGGACCCCATAAGTCAGTATGAACTAACTCAAGTACTTCTATAGATGTATACTTTTTTCTTTTGAAACTTGTCTTTGTCATATTTCCTAGCTAAAATTGTTTGCACATGGTATTATCAGGCTTCTTCAATTTTGGTAAACCTCTGACTTTCTTCATTTTACTAATATTGACCAGATTATCAAAGTTGACATGACATAGCCTTTTGTGCCATAACCATTCATCATCAAATTTTTCAGCAAAATAAGAGACATCATCCATATCAAGGTAAAATATATTACTTATTGTTTGATCTCCTTTTCCTATCAGTTTACCATCAGTATCATAGATTTTTGCAATTTTGTTTCCAAACTCTAATTTGCATCCTATATTGCCTAACTGTGAGACACTTAGCAAATTGTAGTTTAATTCTTCAACATAGTATGCATTATCACATGAAATTTTTTTTGTAAGCTTAATGGAACCTTTTCCTTTTATTTGACATGGAGCATAATTACCAAATCTAACACTATTTCCATCATACTAAGTAAAGTTAACAAACTTACTTTTGTCTCTTGTCATGTAATGTGAGCATCCACTGTCTATGATCCATCTGTCATTCTTGTTCATACATGTTACGAATGTTGTAGGCTCTTCTTCATCAGATAGGTCCTTCATGGCTACATAATAAACTTGATCATCATTATCATCACTTCATCATCATTATCATCAGAATTTTCTTCAACAATATAACACTTCTTGCCTTTGTCTTTGTAATCTCTCTTATTGTCTTCTCTTCCATATTTGTATTTGTTGCCTTCCTTGTAATCCTTTTTTTGTGTACATCTGGCAACAATATGACCTACTTCATTTCAATTAAAAAAAATGATAGGCATCTTACCTTTGAATTTTCTTTTACCTCTGTGAAATCTTCTAGCAAGTAGTGCTTCCAATTGTTCCACATCTTCCTCATTAGTGCTACTGTCACGAGATACATATTTCATCTTTCTTCCCTTTTTTGATTTTACTTGTTCAACATCTTTTAGTGATAGTGTGGCCTTGAAAGTAGATTCAACATTCTCAGGTTTGTAGTTGTCAAAGTTAGATAACTCAAATGCAGTGAGTCTACCCAATATACCTTCAAAACTTAGATTATTTCCTGGTACACATCTTAGTTCCCTTATTGCAGATACTCTAATAGCATAGATAGGGCACAAGGTTCTTAAGAACTTACTATTAATAGTATCTTCATCCAATTGACCATTCAAACATCTTATTGCACTTACCACTTCCTTTATTCTTGTGCCATACTTAGCAGCACTCTCATTTTCCTCCATTTTCATATCATCAAAATTTCCTCTAAGGCTTTCTCTTTTTTCTCTTTGGACATTCTGATCTCCTCCATAGATGTCTGATAGGGCTTTCCACATTTTGAATGCAGTGCCACATCCTTTGATATCATCAAATTTAGCATATTTGAGTGTAGAGGCAATTTCCAGCATTGTCTGATTGTGTTCCTATTTGTTTTTCATATCTTTTACAGTAAGAGTACTAGTTGAATCAACATGTTCAATAATAATTGAATTTTGGGCATAATCTCCTATGGATCCAAGATGTAGCTTCATCAAACTTTTCCATGCAACAAAGTTGTCTTTGTTGAGCATGGGGACTTCTCTCTTAGACATTTTGATCTTTCCTGCTTATAGTCCCTTTAAACTGAAATAGGAGTTTGGCTCTGATACCAATTGTTAGAATTCTTTAGAATAACTGAGGGGGGGAGGGGGGCGGCGGGGGGTGGTGAATCAATTATCCAAGGTCCAAATGCCCTAATAATACTTTTTCACTACTTTTGATGAATCCATACACTTTTTATCCATCCAAATTTATTTCAACCATATTAGCAAGTTACAGTAAATCAACATGCACTAATAAAACATGCAAGATTAACACATGACACAATTATTTACGTGGAAACCGAATTTGGGAAAAACCACCAGTAACATGCTACTTGATTTTCACTCTTCTAAAGTGATGCCCTGTTAAAAGCCTACCCTGTTAAAGGTTTACAACACACTATTAAATGTGACCTTGTTAGAGGATTTCACCAAACTGTTAGGAATGGGCCTAATCAAAGGACTTTAGAACATTCACTTGGAATGTCACCCTGTTAAAGGATTTACCTCATTGCTATTAAACCAACCTAAGTCCATAGGATTTAAAATAATTGTTACAATTGCTAGATTTGATACAACTTACAACATACTTTGCAAATTTTAGATCACTCTTCAGTTCTATCCTTTTGCTTGGATTTAATCACTTTAGCTTTGACAACTTGTCTTCCTCTCAAGCTTCGTCTCTTGAGTCTTCTTACTCATCATGCCAATGCAATCATATCTGGTGTCTTCTTAACGAAATAAAGTAACTGTGCTCTCTTTCTCCTTAGCACCTCCTTCAGCACTTCATGCTTTTATGCTCGACCACCTTCTCCTCTATTTGCTTCATGACCTTATGACTTCTTAAATAGAAATCTGATTTGCCTTTGCTGCTCAATTCTCCCTTTCCAACTTTAGGGTTTCAAATGGATTAGGTAGGATACAATGTATCTAACCCATATCTTGCTCTTATCTAGAAACTTTGTCTAGAATCTAGTTGTAATCTGCAAAAATGTTCTACATGATGTTCTGTGTCACCAGCTCATCATTCTTATCTTCCATTTAATTTGCAGATTTCTAGATAACAAACTTGTCAACTTGGATCCGGTGAATCTTTGATTTTCAAAATAATGTAGCAACTCGACATTATTGATTTATTGATGCTTAGCATCTCTGTGTTACTCGGCACTATTGGTTTTCTGATGCTCGACATCTATTTTTGCTTGGCACTTGTATTTGCTTGGCACTCAATTTTACTCAGCACCTAAAGTTCACTCAGCATCTAAAGTTCACTCGACATCTAAAGTTCACTCAACATCTGAAGTTTACTCAGCACTTGAAGTTCACTCGGCATCTGAAGTTTACTCAGCACTTGAAGTTCACTGGGCATCTATAGTTTACTTGCTCGACTTTAACTAGGAATCTATTTGGCACCTACTAGCTTGCTCGGCTCCCTC
This sequence comes from Cupressus sempervirens, assembly GCA_028749045.1. Classification (NCBI taxonomy): domain Eukaryota; kingdom Viridiplantae; phylum Streptophyta; class Pinopsida; order Cupressales; family Cupressaceae; genus Cupressus; species Cupressus sempervirens. The sequence continues at coordinate 955,550,752 of CM053787.1, read as the reverse complement.
TCTGTAATGAACTTTAGTTAGGCTTTATAGATGTCTTAAGCTAAAACCTTCCATCTTTGATATGTTTCAATGTGCCTATTCTTTGTGTCTATCATCAATACACTTTTTCATCAATGGCTTAGTTGATCCGTCTACTCCATTTCAACATCATAACTTCAACCTTTCTCTAGGTGTTCTAGTTATAACTTATTGATTGCCTCCTCCTTGTCAATCAACCACTTGATAGTATTTGGATCACTAAAGCAATTGTCATTCCTGCAAGTAATAAGTTTGACATCAATGAAAAAACAATGATTGAGAACATTCTTTACCAGTTCCATATGATTATTCTAACAATTTTCCTCATGATCTTTTCAATCATTTCCAAAAAAATTAGAGCAGGGGTCTTCTTCCCAAGTGGAACAATATTCCCCAAGCTAGTCTCCAATTAGAATTAATGATGAAACATTTCTGAGAGAACAACTTAGACAAACTGGTGGAGAGGGAGACATGATTTTTACCTCGACAGATTTGGAGATTGGAGAGCCTTAGGAACCACCTACACCTTCCTTGGATTTAACTATTGCTGATTACCAAGGTAAGGAGATTGACCCTATAGTTGCCCAAGCCTCTAAGAGGTTTATTAATGATGTAAATTTTGTGAAGTCTAGAGAATTTACACAATTTTTGTGGAGGCTAAATATAGGAAATTTTAAGAAGACCTATGAAAAAATAAAGGCAGAACAACCTGATAAATCAGATTTTGCTACTAAGGATGAGTTAAAGTCTAAATTTTTGAATGATTTTGCTCAATTTACCCCTAAGGTCAGAAGGAAAATAATTAAATAGTCAAGAGTCCTTATTTTTCCCGAATGGGATATAGTGAATGCAATGGTTTTTGATTCAGTTAGGAAGCAAAAGGACATCCAATTTAAAAAAGAAGAAGAGGTATTATAGGCTCATAGAGGAGTCAAATTTAGTGATGCCCACCAAGCCCTTGTTATTTGTTTAATTAAAAAAAGAGACAAGACCAGAATGCAGGAAATTTCCATTGCAGAGCATACTGGTGCATTGATAGTTTTTAGGGCCGGTGAGGTAGGCAGTAAGCAGATAATAGGAATGGCCTCAGAAATGCTAAAATTTGGTAGTGTTGTATCTGGCCAAGAAGAAGATAGGTTTTTCCAACTCGATGCTAGGTTTGAAGAAGTTTTGAAAGCATATGAGGAAAGGGGTATGTAGATACAGTCATTGGAAAACAAAGTATCCCAAGTGGAGAAGGTATTGGGGAAAAGAAAAATAGGAGAGACTAGTAAACCCATGATTGCATACCCTTTTAGGCCACTTATTGAACCTTTCAAGTCCACTCCAATTATTGAGGTACCAGATAGCCCTAAAAGGCCATAGTTCTACACTGCAAAGGATTTTGAAGAAGAAAAGAATAAGTTGTATACAATGCATGTAGAACTAAATAATTAGTTTGAGGACAAAATAAGGTAGGGTATAATGTATTTAGTAGATAGAATTGAGTGGTCACCATTTTTTGATTTATTGGCAAGGAATACATCCATAAAGGATGAATTAAAGAGAGATGAAGTTGTATTCAGACCTCTTGTGTAGAAGTGGATAGAAAGAAATGAAGATATCACTACTATGTGCATATCTATCATCTAGCTTTCCTATCATTAAATAGAAAAAATCTTTGACTTGTTGAATAAATTGCAATGATATGATGATAAGAAAAATTCTTTTGAAAAAAGACTAACTACTTTTTTTTCCAAATATATTGCAGAAAAGTTTGATTTATTCCCTTGTGCATTAAAAATTGTTGATAAAGTAAAGGAAAAGGAGAAATTGAAAAGGGAATTAGATGAGATTTTTTGTGAGAGAATAAATAAAGTTATAAAGGAAATTGGAGACTTGTTATGGGCTATGACAAATGAGGAGTTAGTTAAAGTGCTGATATTTTATAACTCCATCAAAAAGGAATTAGTTGATATGGAGGCAATTGCAAATTCCCTAAGAACTGTACAAACAGAAGGCCTAAATTTTGATTGGCTGAAAGATATTACCTATAATAAATGGAAAGAAGATTTTTTTTCTTTAGAATAGATAAAAGGAGGTGATCAAGTGGAGGATGATGACAAAGAAGAGGGTGCAAAAGTAGAAGCCACCTCTGCCACTGATGATAAAGACAAAGAGGATCCTTAGATAACAGGAGATGACTCATCACTGTCACATTTGATGGCCACCTATCCTAAGGAACTAGAGTGCTAAAGGAATCTGATCATAATATTTTGTCTTTCCAAAGGAAATCATAAAAGTGGGCCCACAAAGGAATGTTGGATGTACCAGTCTTTTTGTTATTTGCAATGTTGTCTTGTTGTGATGGATGTACGTAAAACTTTGTAAAAGACACCTATCACTTTCTCTTAGCCTAAAGCTTGTTGCATCTCAAACTATATAAGTGAGATTCCAGGGGTAGAGAAATGGTCCAAATTTTATTTTTCTAAGTGATATACTTAGTCTATTTTTGGTCCATTCTTTGGAACAAGTTTGTGATATTTTTCCTCTATTAGTTCTTGAGAATACATGAATAATAGAATGATCCTTGTGTTTCCTCCTAAGGTCATTCTAAGTTTACTATAAATGTATACAATTTTCAAAGAAGAAAAATTATGAGCTCTCCCCATATCAATTCTTTCTAAATTTTGTCTCCTTTTGATTACTTGATTATCTTGATATTGTATGAGTAAAGGCTTGTGCAATAGAATGTAATCCAGTTAGGTTGTATATCTGTTCATCACTACTATTAGTTCAATGGATTAAGTAAAATCTTTGATGAATTTTATAAGGTTACTATAGTAGTGGAAAGGATTTTTGAATGATGAACTACGATAAGAATTGCTAATAAAATTTGTTGTAAGGCAGCAAATTAGATCTAAGAATTTGTAGTAGACTCTGAACCCCAATGGATTAGGCACTGGTCAAATTGATTAAGTTGGAAGAGAAATGTGTCATAAATAGTTTTCAAATGCAGAATTATAATCAATTTTACTTTTATTTCCTATAGATCTTCAAAGTTGACCAGTACTTGTTTGCATGGAATGTTTTAGCTTCAATTAGCCACTATTGCTCAGAACAGCTGCAGATGTATAGAAGAATTTTGGCTAGATCTATTATATGGGATGTGTTTAACAAATTATCATGAATTATGCATGTATTTGAGGATTTGAGATGAGAATCAGAATGTAACTAAAACAATCCTCTGATGTTTCCCAATCTTGAACCATCCCTGGGTATACCCACCCTATATTTGCAGAGCCTGAAGAGTAGAAAACCACCCATGGTTTTGTTGAAGTTGGGCCCAAATGGTTTGTACATACAATTGTTAATAAGAATTGGCTAGTCTTTAGATTGTGTGAGTAATGTCATCTTGGTATTGAGCATTTTGTTGCTTAGTAGTTTTAAAACACCAACAGGTGGTTTGGTTGTATTGGTAATCATTGACCAACTATTAGATGTAAGAATTAGTTTTGATAGTAAATATCATTGTAATTATCCTTATGCAATGTGCTTCCTTCTGCTCCATGCTCTAGACATGAGATACTAATGGACTACTTTGATGCACTGGGCAGTGATAAATTTATCTGTCTGTTTCATAATCTAGACTGATCATCATTTCTTTCTTTATGTGGTTCATATATCTTCTGCATTAATTTTTAGTAATGTTGATCAGGTTATTACTTGTAGAAATGTCATAATCATAGGCTAACAAGATCTTAGTCTCTAATGCCATGTAATGAACCCGATTTGGGGGTCCATCCTTTATTTCTAACTTAATCTCTTATTTGTATCCTTTGCATTATATTTTCTTCGATGATTTTCCAACAATGAGTCTAAATTCCTATATATATGTTGGAATGGGCAAATTATTAGAGATGCATATTTTTGGACTTGTACCTTTCTCTAAGCAATGGACACCTCTCCTTGACAATTATTTTATCTAATAGCTATTAGTATGATGATTTCTTTGCATTAATATTAATTTATTATTTATTAACTAATTATCATATCAGTCATAGTATTTGCCTTTAAAAAATCTATTTTAATTGACTATTACTTATTGTATTACAATTGTATTCTTTTCATTATATTTATATTATATCATTTATCATATTGTATTAATTATATTAATTACATGATATTGTGATACTGATCTATATATTAATTGATTATATTAACTATATTATTAGATAATAATATAGTACGTTGCTATATTAAATTAAATTAATTATTCAATTCATTACCCTTAGTTATCAATGTGATAATAGTTAGATATATTATTCACTATGGATTTATACAGTAATTATAACATATAATATATTATATATTATATTAATAATATCATTATTCATAATACTATTATGTAGTATATTTCTTTGTATTTTAATTATAATAATATGTAATTCTCAATTATCTTATAATATTATCCCATGTAGGTACGTTATAAAATTATTATTAGTGTTTGATATTATTTATAATCAAATTATTTATTTTTTATTTAATATAATATTTTACATTACAATTATGCTATAATCTTATATATTGTTTTATATTGTTAAATATATCACTATTAAAATGAATTATAATATTATTATTCTTAGTTATTATCATTGTATAATATGTTATTTAAATATTCATATATCCTTAAATTTGGGCTCATGACATCCTTCTGGATGCGGGGGCATCATTAGAAATAGCCATGGTACTGGTGATGTTGCTTTTTCCTACCCCTTCAAAATCTAGACAAACAACTATGTGAAAGCCAATGCTGGTCTTCACACTGCTAAATTGGCTCTAGAAGTGGGAGTCAAAAACTTATGGTTGGAGATGGACTCAAACAATATTATTAGATGCATAAAAGGTGTTCTTCAACTTGCATGGACCATAGCAAATACAGTGGAAGAAATCCATACAACACTTGGCAAATTTGAGAGTGTTCATGTCAGCCATGAGTATAGGGAGTCTAACTTAGTGGCTAATTGGTTTGCTAATGAGGCAGTCAAGAAAGAAACTTTGATGATATGGAACATTGGAGGGAATATTCTATTAGTCATAAAAGGCCTATTTGATCAGGAGAGGATCTAGTGGGTACAAGAAAAATCCCTAGTTAATTATGGAAACTAATGCAAAAATGTGAGAAAGCCAATGCATTTATGGAAAATATGGGAGGAGTTGGCGGATGACACATTCTAGGTCTAATTACCACATTTTATGGGTTATTTATTTTCTTTACCAATTCATTGGAATTGAAAGAAAAGGTGATTTTGGATAGAGAAAATTAAGGACTGTGGAAGGAGAAGAGAGGATAGTAATTATCTGAAAGGCTATCATTCAGTTTACTAGGATGGTGGGAGAATGGAGTAGAAGGGAACTAGTTGGAGAGGGGGACAAATGGAAAGAGAGAACTAAGGTCTGGGAGAAACTTGAAAAGGGAGGCATTGCAAACTATATTACAAAGCTTCATGGGTATGACTCAGCGATTACGAATCTCATGGTAAATTCTTGGAAGGATGGTAGGGTTAAGATTGATGGGGTGTCACATCATGTTAATGTGGAGGTCATCGCCCATGTCACTAAAATACCTGATGAGAGTTTAAATTTCTATAGAGACAAAAAAAATTCTACGAATGTAGTAAAGGATTTTGACAAGAACACAGATGAGAAGTAGCTAGTGAAGCACAAGACATAGTATGAAATGGACTTGATTAAGAATCTCTGGAGGTATGTGTTCAAGGCCATTATTGAGTTTATTTCTTTGGACATGAGCTTTGATAGGGTTAGAACCCACCATTTTATTTTGCTCAATCATTCCCATTATGGGGCTAGGATTTCTTTCCCTTTTTACCTAAATTCTACCATGAATAAGAATATTTTGAGGTATAAGAAAATATCTAGAGTTAACCCTACCCTACATGAGGGTTTACTTCATTTTCTCGATGAATATTTTAAAGCTCAATCAAGGAGAAAATCCCTCTCTCATGTTGTAGTTTCTTTGAAGGAGATGGGGAGCTCCAATTTCTCCTTAGACATGGAGGAAATTGAGAGCTTAAGGTTAGAGGAAGAGGAAGAATATCATTCATTAGGGAAGAAAACTAGGGGAATAGACAAGGATACTCCTACTCTAAGTAAAGTTCGTTGTAGGAAAAGCCCTACCATCTCATCAGGAGAAAGAATACAATGAGGAAGGAGAAGAAATGGACATGAATGAGGAAAATAAGGGGGTGGAAGTTGAGACTACGAAGGAGTTGACTGGTAACCCCAAAAAGAAGCAGAGGAGGATTAAAGAGGATGACATGCCTCTATGGGACCAGAGATGTTTGTGCTTTGTCCCCTTCCCATTCCCCCATAGGAGCAATAAAATGATAAAGTGGAGGAGGGAAGCGATGAGGTTGTTATAAAAGACATTCATATGGCTTGGAAAATTTTTAATGACAAAACCTCAAAAATGGAGATTGTGAGAGAAGTTATGAATCCCTAAATCCTTAAAGAAAAAGAGGTCAAGATCTAGCTGAAGTAACTAATAGAACTGGCATTGGTGGCTATCATAGACAATGTGAGGGAGGTGGTACGAATTTTCTCAGCAATGCAAAAAACAACATGATCAATAACTTTTGATCTATTAAATGGCTTTTTCATGAGTTGGAGGAGGTAAAAGATAGAATGGTATAAATGGAAAACTAGGGGAAGAGGAATAAGCAAGGAAACCTAAAAAACTAGGGGGATTGAATAAGTTTGGTAGAAAATAGAATGCAAAATTTGGAGACTTTCAACCATAACATGGCTAATTAGATGCTCACTATTCTAAATTATCTTAATGAAAACATTGTCAATCTTGGTGATAAGCTAAAAGCCAAGGGGTTTGTTTTGGAGAAGGATGAGAGGGACAATGATGAAGAAAAGATGGAAGAGGACACCATAACGGACATAACGAAAAGCCTCTTGGATTGAACATCTAAGAAGAACCAAGAGCTCATGGTAGAGGAGAATTAGAGAGCCTATTAAGTAGTAGAGGCTATCTAGGATCTCAAAAGGAAGGCAGGGGAGTAAGTGAAGATCCATCAAGCTCTGTCTTTGGTTTTCTCTTGACTCTGTAGGCCTTTTTCTTTTTGGATTTTTGCCTATTTTCCATTCTAGCCTTTTTGTTGGTTGTCATTCTATTGTTGGGCTTGTTTTGTTAATTTGCAACCCTTTTTTTTGTAAAAACTTTTGGGTTTCAGGATCCCTATGAAACCTAATTTCCTTAATAAAAAACAACCTAATTATCTTAAACTAAATAGAATGAATCTTTCACTTATTTCGGTATATGGGGAATCTAAATTGAAACTATAGAGCATCATTTGGTAATAGGCCTATGGAAAAAGTGGCCAATGATAATCTATTTGAGACTCAAAGTAGTAAATGGACACTACTAATCTTTATAAAAGTAAATTATAATAATTATGATTGAGATGAACATGTTAGAAACTTATCTAAACTATCTAAAATATAATGTAGAATAAGGATCAATCAAAGGAAAAAAAAAGGGTCACCTATTTGGTCATTGTGGAACATGATTCAGTGTAGTCCACCCTTATGTAATTATCTCTCCATTTTCCTACAGTAAAAACATATGTAGGTGTTCATAGCCATTTTAGAATAAATATCTAAATATGAGTGATTTGGTTGAATGCTTACATAAATTTCCTCTTGTTCTTTATAATCAAAATTTGAAAGATCTATAGACTAAATCATCCTAGATTTCATACTTACTTCTATTTGGGATGCATAATTCCTCATCTATGTTTTCTAGAACAAAGTCAAGTTCCTTAATAATGGAGCCTTTAAGGAAATCTCTACAAAAGTCCCTAAAGACATCCTTGTCCCTATCTAGATGTATAATGTTCACCACAAACATGGCTACAATGTTTGGGTTATGCATATGTCAATCCATCAAATCAAATTTTTTTTACCACATAATGACTATAATTATCCTATGAATTAAGCTTTTATTTATTCTAACCATCTTGCTAATCCAAAGGTCTATTATCTCACCCCAAAAATCCATCTACTTATCTCTTGAAATAATTCTGATAGTGGTATCAATAGAAAACCTCAAAACCAACCCTCTAACTCTAGAGAAAGCTAAGGAGCATAGCATACAATAATATAATAATACTCAAAGCTTGGAAAATACCTAAACATATTATTGTCTATTATCTTTAAATACTAGAGCCAAAATAATTAGAAGTTAATGCCATGCCCAAGGGCATTGATTATTTGAATCCTTTACACATTATGTGATCAATAATTATAGTCTTGTTTTAATACTTCTACTAATGTGAGGGTGATGCGCAAAAAACCTCGCTATTTTATAGTCTTGTCTATAGTAGAAATATTTTTTTGTGAGCATTTGAATTTCATGTATCAATATAATTTTAAAATTTAATTTCTATTTTCCTAGAAATTTTCTCTTCTCATGTCAAAATGATTGTGGGGATAGGAAATCGAGATAATAATTAATAAAGTTCTTTGATTATTAATTGATAGAATTTACAATGGATTATTAGTTTTGTGATGTGTAGGGTTATATTTGAGGGTTGATAATTTATTGAAATGTTACCCTAGATTCATCTCTAGTTAATTTATGATTTTAGGTATTTAATAGTATTCTTGGTAGAAATATTTGATAGTTCACAAATATTGATGGTAGTTAAACTCTTGGATTTAGGATTTAGATCAATGTATAATAATGAATTATAAGTACTAAAGTGTAATATTAGATTGATTGTGAGTTTCTTCATCTTAATGTTAGGAGTTTTGACCATCAACTCCTTGGTTTGCTAACCAATCTTCTACCTTATTTCCCTCCCAATAGATGTGTTGAATCTTGATATTTTCAAATTTATCAACTAGATTTAGGTTTATTTCTAATTTTTATTTATGAGTCCAATTGGGATTACTTCTCTTTCCCAAAACATTAAGGATGATTTTGGAATCTCCTTCTATAATGATTTTCTTGATGCCTATTTCAATACTGATACAGAGGCCTTCTATTAGAGCTTCAAGTTCTACCAAATTATTAGATCTTTTCCCTAGGTATTTGGACATTTTAATGGCCCAAAATTTTGATGTATAAATAAAATAACCCATCCTAGATATCCCTAGCTTTCCCCAAGATGCTCCATCAAATTTGATTTTAGCCCATCCTCCTTGAGGAGGCTCCCATCAATAATTTATCTTTTCTTTCATATTGGCTTTAGAGCACATCATATGGGGGTTGATGAGCTTGTTATGATTCTTTTTCATCAATGCATCCCACTTTGAAAAGGTACCTTATTATTTGAAAGTGTTACTAGGACCATTATTGAGGACATTGTGATACTAGCTTCTAGTTTGTTTAGAAGGGATTGAGAAAAAATTCCTTCTTAGTTAAATATTATTTTGTTATGTTCCTTCTATATTTCCCACAAGAGGATGAGATGAGAAATATTTCATAAGTTGTTATAAATCTTGGACTGTCCATCCTTTGCAGAGCTCTCAAATATGACTCTAATTTTTTTTAAGGGCAAATGACCAGTTAAGTTTTTTGCATAGTCATTGCCAACAATATTTAAGAAAATAACATTATTAAAGAAGATGTTAAGTTGTTTTAGAATTCTCTTTTCAAAGAGGGCATCTCAAGGCACCCTTGAAGCCCATCTTAATAAATTGATCATTAGTACAAATTATATTTTGGGAAGTATCCCAATGAAAGTTACCATCTTCAGGTAAGCAATATGGATCCCAACATAGGGCAAGGGGAATTTCAATCATATCTCACCTATGAGAGTTAATGAATAGTTCATATCCTCTCATAACACTATATGTCTTGTATTTTGAGGCCACCCACAATAGCTTATCATGTCTTTCTTTATGGTCGACTTATCTAATTGAAATTAGTTGTTCGTAAAGATAGTTTTCATGTTCTGAAAGACCTAAATTTTCAGGCATTTTCCACTTCCAAACTTCCTAATGGTTATCCTTTAGTTTGTATAAATAATATTCTACATGGACTCACCAATTATTAATTAAATTTTATTTGATTTCAATGGATAGGTTAGACATATTTGGAGAGAAGATCCCATCCCAATAATCTTCCCAAAACAAGGCTTCCTCCTTGTTCCCTATATCCCAGGTTAAGTTGTTATTGATAAGCTTTCTACATTTCATCATAAAGCTCCATGTTAAGTAGCTTTTTTGTAGGTTAATAGTTTTAATTAGGGATAAGGGTTCATAGTTATTGATGTATTTTTGGTATAATATTTTTGTACATTTATTATCATTTTCCTTGGTCATCCTCCATATTAGTTTTTTTCCAAATGTTTTATTTTTCTATCATAGATCTTTCATTACTTAGCCTCTGAGTTCTTTAGGTCTGCATCTATCATCCCACTTTATTAATTCTTGTTTCTTTTTCTCCTTTGTTCCCTGCTAAAGGAAGTCCCTAATCTTCTTTTCTATTTTATGTTTACTTCGTTTGGTAGGAGAAGCCAAGATAAATGATATGAAGGGATGATAGATAAGACTAATTATCTTTGTGACCCTACCTGCCTTGGTAAACAATCTTCATTTTCAACTTTCCATTTTATTTTCTATTTTTCCTAGAATAGGGTTGCAAGATTTTCCATCCTTTGCCCCTTTTTCTAGCTAGATACCTAGATATTTATAGTGGACAATTCCTATCCTATATCCCATCATACAACAAATAGCCCTTTGATACTCTAGATTGGTGTTAAGAAAGAAAATCTAAGATTTCTCCACATTCACTTTCTATCCTAAGGCTTCCCATATAGGTGTCAATATTTACTCTAAATTTGGTTGCTTCATTTAAGGTGATATCTCCTAATAGAACAATGTTATCCATAAATTTTTGATGGGTGATGTTGGCTATATTTTCTAAAAAAAAGACACCTCATATTTTACTGTTATTCTAGGCCTTCTTAATGGTTCTACCAAATGACTCTACCATTAAAATGAATAAGAATGGGGATGCCAACTCCCCTTTCCTTATTCCTCTTGACAATCTATAGAATGCTTCGGGTATATCATATATTAGGAGAGAGAATTTAGGTGTTGAAATGTAGTTGAAAATAAGGGTGATACATTGATGAGAGAAACTATATTCTTCTAATATATTACACAAAAACCTCTAGTCAACTTTGTCACAGGCCTTATGTATGTCAAATTTCATAAGAAGATATGCCTCCTTCTTTGTTTGGGCCAAGTGTATCAACTACCAAATGATTATTATACCATCTACTATTGAACTATTACTGACAAAGCTCCTTTGGTCCTCTAATATCAATTTGGGGAGAGTTACATGAGTTTTTTTTTCTAGTGCCTAAAGTCTCCTAAATTTTTATGGTCCATGTTTTTGGGGATGAAAACTATAAATGTGTTGTCAGTTACCAATAAAAGTGAGCTTGAGGTCATGGGAGCTTCTATGGCTTGAAATAGGTTGTCTCCTATTATTGAATAGAATTTTGAGAATACAAAATCTTGGAAGGCATATGATCCTAGTTATTTATTAGGATTCATACTAAACAAGGCCTCTGTAATTTCTTCTAATGAGAAGGATCAATTTATAAATTTATTATTTTCTTTTATGATTATCTTAGGGATGAACCTTAATATATCATTTTGGGCTATGAGGTTTGAGTTTTCATTATTATTTAGAATATTTCTATATAATTTTATAAAGGCTTAAGCTATTTGAGAAGGTATTGTCTATTAAGTTTCCTTCATAATTTTTATTTTACATACTTTGTTAATGTTTCTATTGTTGATTGTGTTATGGAATTTTTTTGTGTTTTGATCTCCTTCATGGAGACATATTTCCCTTGATTTATATTAACATTTATATTGACAAAATATATCTTCCTTACTTAATATACTTTCTTGTTTTCTTATAAGTTCTTTTTCTCTCTCATACTTTTCCTTATTCATTCCTTTACCAATAATTTCTTCATTGATCTTTTTTAGTTCTTCTTTTGTATCTTGTTTTTCTTTTAACATATTATTAAATTAAAATTGTTTCTATTTTATTATATTTTTAAGAATGATTTTAGTTTTGATAGGAAAGATAACATTCTAAATCCCTTGAATTCACCTTTACTCTAACATTCCTTGATATTATCGATAAACATGTCATTCTAAAACCACATTATACTACACTTAAATGGGTTTCTTGATGGTTTTTTTTTTGGTTTTTCTAAATCTCAAAATGTACTAAAAGTGGTTTAAGCCAGCATATGGGATAATGTTGTCTAGAATGATTTAAAATAACTGAGGGGTAGGGGGTGAATTAGTTATCCAAGGTCCAAATTTAAAAATTAAACTTTTTAATACTTCAACATATATCTGTGCATACATTCAATAGGTCATCCAATATCTTAAACCTTTGTGTATTACAATCCTAGGTCAAATGAACTTTGAATAATTCTAAACTTAATTTAGCATGAAATAATTTGCACAATTTGACACAAGGATTTAATGTGGAGGCCTAATTTTGTTAATGTTGATATCAGATTATTTTGAAGAGAAAACCTTGTAATGGAACAATCATTGTGTTGTCAATGATGTCAAACTTTTTGCTTGATATTAAGACAATTTCTTTTTGGTCTAAAATTTATCAATTAGTTGATTGATGAAGATGAATTGAAAAGAGGAGACCAGAAGAGAACCTAGAGAAAGTTTTCCTTATTTTGTATGTAAAATAACCACTAAGACCTAGTAAGACATTGACACTATAGTGCATTATTAATCTACTTAAAGTTTGAAATAAAAGATTACTCAAGTTTAGACTTGAAGAAGATCAAGTGACAAAAGTGGCTACTAGGTTTTGTTGAGCATTCAGTGCAAGATGAGTAGAAATTAGTAGAAGCTGAGTGAAAATCAAGAGGTGTCAAGAAAAGATGAAAAATAGTACAAGCTAAGTGAATGTCAGTACATGTTGAGTAAAATTTAGTTGGTGCCATGCATTAGCAAACTTTATTAGTTTGCATGTGAACTAGTGTTGACCGAGTGAAAGAATAATATAGATGTTGAGTGACCACATATTGATCCCAAATGACACTAAATGTTTTAAATCAAAGATTTGAAAAATCTAGGTTGACTATTTTGATTTCTTAAATTATGTGAAGCATAAGGAAAATAACTAAATGATGAGTTGGTGGCATAAAACTCAAGGTAAACCATTTCGAGGAGAATTCAAAGAAGATTGTAGAAGATATTTCTAGAGGAACCAAATGAAAAAAGTGTGTAGATTCATTGAATCCTACCTAATCTGACCTAACCTAAAAATGGATAATTGTGGTTAAGTGGAAAAAGATCTAAATTTTCTATTTATAGAGATAATTGGTCAGAGAAAATGTTGTCATCCTCAAGAAGCTAAGGAAGACAAGGAGCCTAGTGTATTGCTTCATTCAATAGAAAAATAGAATAGAGAGTTCTTGGAATATAGAGCAAGAAAGATGAAGAGTATGAATGCTTGAAGGGTGAACAAGCTATTAGAGCTAAAGTTTATGAATGCCTAGCAAAATGGAGGATTGAAACAAAGATTTGTAATCTTGAAGTGATGTGTAATTTATTATTAGATGAAGCCTTATTACTACTTTCTAATTATTTTATTAGTCTAGGGTAAATATTTTTCATTAATGTTGACCTAACAATCATTTCTAAATCCTCTAACTAGGTGACATTCTAGTTGAATGGTCTAAAGTCCTCTAACAAGGCTCACTACTAACATGGTGATTAAAATCCTTTAACTAGGTCATATTTAATAGTGTGTATTTTAACCTTTATTAGTGTTGGCCTTTCATAGGGCATCACTTCAGAAGAGTGAGTAATTAGTAGCATGTTACTGGTGGTTTTAATAAATTTCGTTTCCATGTAAAAAATTTGTGTCAAGTTGTGTGAATGTTCTTATGGTGTTTCAGGTTTACATTTTTGCAAAGTTATTTTGTCCTAGGATAGTAACCTACAAAGTTTAAGTATTGTATGATATAATGGATGCATTTATAACAATCTTTTATGGATATAAGTCTACTAAGAATCAAAAAAAAATTATCTATACATCCAGAGATTGGATATTTGATTCAACCTTCCCTCAACTATTCTAAAGAATTTGAAAATTTTGTATCATGTCCTAGAGCTTTGAGGATTAGTTTGAAGGTACTAAGAGAAAAATATCAAGATGTATAAAAGATAGGTATCCAAGATTGACAACTAGAACTTTCCTTCATGGGAAAGTTTGACAAAGCTACATCTAAGAGGACTTAGAGATCATGCACAATCTACCATCACCACTGAGAATCTTGACCTTGGTAGAGCCCTAACTACTAATGATCTGAAAAAAGAAGAAAGACCACAATTGAGCAATGTTGGATATTGAATTTTCCCTAAGCTACACTAAGTTTGATGACATTAAAGAATGCTATATTACTAATAAGATGTGGGATGCTACAAAAGAGATTTATGAAGGTGACAAAATATGCTGAGAGATAAATCTAAAAGTTTAAGAGGTAAGTTTGATGATATGAGAATGCAAGAAGGAGAGAATATAGTTCAATATTGTTATAGGGTAAAATAATTTGTTAATTTTATCAAAGGAGCAACTAGTAAGATTGAAGATGATATTGTGAGAAATAAAGTACTGAGAACCATGTTGCCTAACTATGATGTTAGGGTCTTTGTCATAAAAGAACTAAGATGCACACCTGGTAATGATCTCACCTTTGAAGGATTGATATGTAGGCTTACTACCTTTGACCTATCTAATTTTGATAATTTCAAATATGAGAATGTTGAATCTCCTTTCAAAGCTAAATTGACATTAAAGGAAACTAAAGAGAAGAAGAAAAAGAACAAATATGTCTCTTGTGATATTGATATAGATTACAAGGATCTTGATTAGCTTGAAGCATTATTGGCAAGTAGATTTCACAGAGGCAAAGAAAAATTCAAAGGTAAGCTACCTATCACGCTCCTTAATTGTAATGAGGTTGGTCATATTGTTGCTAGATGTCTAGAGAAGAAGAACAATAGAAGTGGAGATGATAGTTTCAATGTTAGAGAAACGAGAACAAAAAATATTGTAAAGATAAAGGAAAGAAGATTTGCTACATTGTTGAAGAGGAAATAAAATATGAATTTGATGACCATGATGATGAGGTGTGTATGTTGCAATGAAGGATGATCCTAATGAGGATGAGGTAACTATGCTAGTATCTTATTTGAACAAGAGTGACAGATGGATTATTGATAGTGGATGCTCACATCACATGACTGGAGATAAAAGTAGGTTTATTACCCATGCTTATTATAATGAATAGTATAAGGTTTGGTAAAGATGCATCCTTTCTAATAAAGGGAAAATGATCTATCAAACTCATAGAAAACATAATGTGTGACAATGCTTATTATGTTGAAGGACTACACTATAATTTGTTGAGTGTGTCACAACTAAATAGTTTAGGTTGAAAAGTTGAGTTTGAGAACAAGATTAAAAATATATATGACAATGATGTGAAACTAGTTGGGAAAGGTGATTAGACTAGAGGTAATATATTTTATCTTGATATGAATGATACTACTTGTCTTGTTGTAGAATTTGGTGATGTGTGGCTATGGCATAGGAGGTTATGTCATGATAACTTTGATAACTTGGTAAGTATCAATAACATCAAAAGAGTCAATTTTTTTTCTAAACTAAGCAAACCTAACAATATGATTTGAAAAAAATGTTAATTGGAAATATGACAAAATATAGTTTTAAAAATAAGACTTGCACCTCAAAAGAAGTTCTAGAATTATTTCATGTTGATTAATGTGGACCAACTTATGTGCAAATCTACAAAGATGACATGTACATTATCTTATTTGTTGATGATTATTCTAAGATGATGATAGTTATGTTTATGAAGTAAATATATGATGCTTTACAAATGTTTAAGTGGTACTTACCTAGATATGAGAAGGAGACGAGAAAAACTTTGAAATGTTTGCAATCCAACAGAGGTGCATAATTTACATCAAATGAGTTTGAGATATTTATAATGATAGATGAATCAAGAGATAGACTTATACACCTAGGACCCCTCCACAAAATGGAATTGTTGAAAGGAAAAACAAATATGTAATGTATTATGATAGAACACTCATGATGAAGAAGAATGTTTCTTTTAAATAATGGAGAGAAGCTATAAGTATAGCTATCTATATGTTGAACCATTTTCAAGTCAAGAAAAGTACTTATTCCACACCTTTTTGAACTATGGTATGGATACTTGCCTAGTGTAAAATATTTTAAGGTATTTGGCGGCAAGTGCTATATTATTAAAGATAATAGAAGTGGAAAATTTGATGCTAAAAGTGAAGAAGGTATATTCCTAGGCTATTCCACAAGAAAAAAATCTTTTAAATGTTTAAATACTAACACTAAAAAAGTTGTGGAAAGTACAAATATAAAGTTTGATGAATATATAGAGGTACTTGAGGCTGAACCTATGAACAAACCCAAAGAATACAAGTCCTTTGTATGCTTTTATGATGGCATGCCTAATGATGAATTTGTTGTAAATCAAATTTAAAATCAACAAGTATCAATGATTGTTGAGTCATGGACAATGAATGCTAAGCTACAGTAAGGAACTGAATTACAGTCAAGGGTTGAGTTGCAAACAAAAGATGAGGTACATTATGATTCTGAGATAAGTGCACATGAAAGTGATGCTAAATTACTTGATAGAGATGAAAATAGTGAATCTCAAGTTGAATGACCAAATGGAGAAAATAGAGAAGAACCAAGCCTATCAAAATATGTTACAAGGCATCACCCTATTGCATAAATCATTGGAGATAAAGAAGGCAGACCAATGACAAGAAGAAAATTAAGAAGAGATACATGTTTTCTTAGAATGCATGAGCATAAATCAATTAAAGATGCATTAGATAATGATGAATAGAGTAAACCCAATCAGATTGAGAAGAACAAAACATTGATTCTAGTTCCCAGACCAGAGAAAAAGAATGTAATTAGAGTGAAGTGGGCCTATGAAAACAAGTTGGATGAGAATGGTGAAGTAAGAAGGTATAAAGCCCAATTAGTTTGAAAATGGTATGCACAAGAAGAAGGAATCAACTATGCAGAAATATTTTCCCCCATTGGAAGATTAGAAGGAGTGAGAACTCTACTTGTTTACTCTACATAAAAAGTTTTCAAAATTTACTAGATGGATGTGAACTCAACATTTCTTAATGGTATATTAGAAGAAAAGGTTTATATAGAACAACACGAAAGATTTGTTGATCCAAACAACAAAAAATGGTATGCATAATACAAAAAACTTAATATCATTTAAAGCAAGCCCCAAGAGCATGGTATGAGAGGATTCACAATTATCTTGTGAAGATCAATTTTGAGAGGATTGATGATAACAATAATTTGTACTTGAAGAAAAGAAAAGGTAAAGGCATTTTACTAGCTCAAATTTTTGTTTATGATATCATATTTGGAGGCCAAGATGAACTTTGTAAGACATTTTATAATGAAATGAAGAAATAATTTGAGTTTTCTATCTTAGGAGAGATCATGTTCTTTGTTGGCTTGAAAATACATTAGATGAAATATGGTATATACATCACTTAGTCTAAATACTATTAGTAAATATTGAAAACTTTTGGAATGGATAATTCAAAACTAGTTAGCACACCTATGGTGTAGGACATAAACTTTAAAAAAATAATGATTTTGGTGAAGTAAATCAAACATTGTATAGGTCTATGATTGGCAAGTTATAATATGTAGTACATAGTAGACCCGACATTGCATTTTTTGTTGGGATTGTTGCAAGATTTTCTACAAAATTTAAGGAGAATCATTTGATGGCTATGAAGATAATTATGAGATATCTAAAAGGAATAGAAGATTTTGGTCTATACTCCAAGAGAAATGAAAAATTTGAGTTAAGAACCTACATAGATGTTGATTGAGCTTGAAACATTGACGACAAAAAAAGCACAAGCGATGGAGTATTTTTCTTATGAAAGAGATTGATCTTGAAACAATTGATTAATTGTGTATTGTCTTTGATATTATACAAAATGTCATATCATTATCAGTCAATGTATGCCAAGATCACATGGGCATTGAATATAGTTTTCTATGGCTACCAAGCATTCCAAAGTTTGTTTAGTTCAGAAGGCAGTGTCTACCAAGTTCACTCGGGCATCAGAGGATAGTTGAGTGCTAACCTAGCTCACTTGGTTAATGAAGGAATGTTGGATGGAATCATTGTTAATTGAGCTCACTTGGTTACCAAAGGAACTATTCATATATGTAGTGTTAACTAAGTTCACTTGGTTAACATAGGAAAATAATTTTTGAGTTTGTGTCTACCAAACAGGGTCAACCAATGAAGGATTTTTTTATTTTTCCATATTGAGTTAAATTGATTTATTTGTGGGTTCTAGCTGACTGAGAAG
This sequence comes from Cupressus sempervirens, assembly GCA_028749045.1. Classification (NCBI taxonomy): domain Eukaryota; kingdom Viridiplantae; phylum Streptophyta; class Pinopsida; order Cupressales; family Cupressaceae; genus Cupressus; species Cupressus sempervirens. Next base: position 955,532,209 of record CM053787.1, on the reverse strand, counting down.
ATGAATACTAGTTATTCTAACTTGTGTTTGAGTTGACCTGACAATATTAAAGATATAAATGTAAAGGTCAAGTTGATGATGAGAAGTAAGAATGCATGGAAGATAATAGAAGATTTGATGATGCTAATAGGAAGTGAATCAAAAGGATAAGAAAAATATAATTGAGAAGTTGAAAAGATATATTTGAATAGGAAGGATCAAGTATACGAGGCAAAATTTAGATCTTTAATTAGCAATTCAGTTGCATCTAGATTAGGTCATGTCATTTTTACTGTCTAACCATTGTAGTAGTGATCCAAAATCTCTTAATAGAGTTGGCTTAAAAACTATTTATAAAACCTCTAACAAGGTGGTAGTTCTAATGAATTGTCTAAAGACCTCTAACAAGGAAAATCCTAATAGGATGATTAAATAATCTAATAGGGTCACACCTAAAAATGTGTTTTGTAATGTTTAATAGGGTTGGCTACTAATAGGGATCACTTCAGAAGAGTCAAAAACAATAACTAGTTGAAATTGGTGGTTTTTTCCCCAAATTGGATTTCAATGTTAAATCTTTGTGTCAAATGTGTTTATACTATTTATTTTATATGCTTGCAACTATGTTAAAATAATAAGTAATCAAAAATAAAATATTCATTTTTTAATGTGAGGTGTTTGTCAAGAAATCTTAATATTTATCAAGCTACAACTCTTTTAGTGTATTTACCAAGATTTAGCAGAATTCAGTTATCAGAGTTTTATTTTGTACTAACATCTAAGCGATTTAGGATTTATTTTTGTAGTAACTAACTCACCCCTCCCCTCTAACTTACTCCTCTTATATTTCCAACAAACTATATTAGAGCTTTTGGTGCTTGAAGATAAGGTTTCAAGGACCTAAGCTAAAGATTAGGATGTCTGATAGAAGAGATTCCCATGTTGAACTGAGACAACTTTGTAGGATGGCAAGCACATATGAGATTACATCTAGAAATTATTAGTGATTTAGGTTGTAAGTATCTTGATACTGAATACAAGACTCCTTTTGGAACATTATTAGTTGAAGGAATTTCTAAAAAGAAGAATCATTACATCATGATGATTGATATTGTGTCTACTCTTAGTTATGTTGAATTTTGATGAAGTAAAAGATTATAAAATAGCTAATGAAATGTGGGTCAAACTAAAAGACAATAATGGAGGAAATGTCAATGTAAGAAGAGATAAAGAAGAAAGTCTCAGAGGTCATTTCAATTAGATGGATGTGAGAGAAGATGAAAACATTACAAAATATGTTGAATGAATCAAAGCAAGTGTGAGTGCAATCAAAGCATATGTAGGAGACATTGATGAAAAAATAGTTGTAAGAAAGGTACTCAGAACTCTTCTTCCTATCTATGCAATTAGAATGCCTATTATTCAAGAAATTAGATTTGATACAAATAACAAAATATATTTAGATGCTCTAGTTGGAAGATTGACAGCTTTTGAGTTGGATAACTATGATAACTATGTTCTGAGTTCCAAAGGTATTAAGTCTGCATTTGAAGCCAAACTCTCATTCAATAAAAAGAGTAAGAAATCAAAGGCCAATTAATCTAGAAGTGAAGAAGAAATAAGAGAAAGTTCTGACAATGATCTCGAAGTTGTTGAAGCCCTACTTGCAAAAATGTACTCCAAAGGTAGAGGAAGGTACAAAGGCAAGATACCTCTAATATGTTTTTCTTGTGAAGAAATTGGTCACATTGCCACTAGGTTTAAAAATAGAGAAAACATGGATGAGAAGAAGAGCAATATGTACAAAGGCAGCAAAAAATTCAAGAACTACAAGGATAGATGTAAGAAATATTGTTTTATGGCTGAAGATTCTAATAATAGTGAAGATGAAATGTTATATATTGTTGTAAAAGATGAACTTGATGATGAAGGAGATAAGATGGCACTCATCTCTTATGTTAGCAAAAATAATACTTGGATTACTGATAGTGGCTACTAACATCATGTGACTGGAGAAAAAACAAAATTTGAGCACATGAAATATTATGATGGTGGTAGTTGGAGATTTGGAAATAATGAACATTTTTGCATAAAAGGAAGAGGGTATATCTCTTTAACCAATGAACTTATATGTGATAATGCTTATTGGGTTGAAGGAATAAAGCATAATTTACTAAGAGTGCTACATTTGAATAACATTGGATTTGAGGTAGAATTCATGGATGGAAAGGCCAAATTGTTGGATGGAAAAGGAAATTTGGTTGGATCTAGAAAGAAAACAAAAGGTGACCTATTTTATCTTGATCTTAGTGAAAGTTCATGTTTTATTGCTCAAGTAGAAGAAAACTAGTTATGGCACAAAAGATTATGAAATGTAAACTTTGATAATTTGGTTAAGATAAGAAAACATAAAAGAGTAAGAGGAATTCGTAGCTTGAAGAAACATGATAAGGTCTATGCAAAAATTTCCAAATTGGTAAGATGAGCAAAACTAGTTTCGAAAGAAAGAACTATCACTCTAAAGAAGTATTAGAGCTTGTGCATACAAACTTATGTGGAACTATTGGAATAGAGAATTATAGCAGATAATTTTTTTAAATTCTTTTAGTTGATGATTATTCTAGAATGATGACTGTAATGTATCTAAAAGAAAAAGTTAGAAGTTTTTCAAAAACTCAAGAGGTATTTGGAAAGAGTAGAAAATGAAACTAGAAAGAAGTTAAAATGTTTGAGATTAGACAGAGGTGGTCAGTTCATCTCCAATGAATTTAAATAATTTTGCATAGAAAAGTGAATTAAAAGACAAGTATCATCTCCTGGTACACCTTAGTAGAATGGTGTAGCTAAAAGAAGGAATAAATCCATCATGGATTGTGCAAGAAAATCAATGATAGAAAAGAATGTTGCAATCAAATACTAGAAGGAAGAACTCAACACTATAGTTCATACCTTCAATAGAGTATAGCTAAATAAAGACTCAAATCAAACTCCTTATGAACTATAGTATGGCTACAAACCTAATGTAAGTTACTTGAAACTATTTGGTAGAAAATGTTATATTTTAAAAGAATCTTAAAAAGGAAAATTCAATGTCAAAGTTGATGAAGTCATATTCCTAGGATACTCATGCCAAAAAAAAGTATACAAATATTTGAATTTGTCTACTCATAAGATCATAGAAAGTGCACATGTGAGAATTGATGAGTTTGTAGAAAAGAGCAAAGAAGAAAGAAACAAAGAACTTGAGAATTAAAAAAGGTTTGTTATCTATCAACTAGGTACCCTACCAAATCTATCTAAGAGAAAGAAGGCTTCACCTCTTGAGTCCCAAAAATCTCCAAGAGATACTGATTTTTAGATAGTGCAACTTGAGTCATAGTCTAAAGGACCTAAGTTAGAAGCTACTAAGCTAGAGAAAACTGAGTCTGGTGGACCTGAGTGACAAATAATAGGACCTAAGCCTGATAATGAAATTCATTATGAAATTAGTAAAACTCATTCCAAATCTAAAGAACCTATGTTAGATAGATATGTCATAAGGCATCATGCACTTGATCAAATAATTGGAGACAAATTAGATGGATCAATGACAAGAAGCAAATTGAAAGGTACATGTTTATTTTCTATATTTGAACTTAGAAATGTTAAAGATGCTTTGGATAAAGAATGTTGAATGGAGGAAATGAATAAAGAAATAGAACAAATAAAGAAGAAAAAAACTTGGATCTTGTTCCTAGACTCAAGGATAAAAATGTTATTGGCACAAATTGGGTGTTTAGAAACAAACTGAATGGATATGGAAAATTTTCTAGAAACAAATAAAGGTTGGTATGTGAACACTATTCTTAAGAAGAAGGTATTGATTATGGTGAAACTTTTCCTCCTATTGCAAGATTAAAAGGTGTTAGGACATTACTAGCTTATGTAGCTCATAGAGGATTTAAAGTTTATCAAATGGATGCAAAATCTTTGTTCTTGAATGAAATTCTAGATGAGAAAGTCTACATGAAACAACTTGAAGGTTTTGTAGATCATAGAAAAAGGGACATGTTCTACAAATTACACAAGGTATTATATGATCTCAAGAAAGCTTCTAGAGCTTGGTATGAAAGAATTCATAACTACTTGATATAGATTGGTTTTCAAAGAACAAATGATAATAGTAGTCTATACATCAAAGAAGGACCACAAAAGAATATTGTGTTGGTAGAAATATTTGTTAAAGATATTTTATTCATAGGAAATGATGACTTGTGCAAGGTTTTTTTAGAAGAAATAAGTAAAGAATTTGAAATGTCTATGTTTAGAGAGATAAAATTCTTTGTTGGATTATAGATTCAACAAAAGAAAGATGGTATCTACATTACTCAATCTAAATATATCAAGGAAATACTAAAGACATTTTGAATGCAAGACTTAAGACTAGCTACAACCCCTATGTAGATCAAATGACACAAGCTTTTCAAAAATGATGATTCCAAAGAGGTAGATCAAATGACATATAGATCAATGATTGGAAAATTACAATGTAGTACACACAAGGCCTGATATTCATTACTAGTTGTTATGGTGGAAAGATTCTCAGCAAATCCCAAAGAAAATCACATGTTGGTAGTCAAAAGAATCATGAAATATTTTAAAGGTATTGAAGAATATGGTTTATGGTACAAAATCGAAGGTAATTTGGATTTAAAAGTATTCATAGATGTTGATTAAGAAGGAAGTATTGATTAGATAAACAACACCAGTGGTGAAGCATTCTTTCTTTGTAAAAGACTAGCAGCTTAGACAAGCAAGAAACAAAATCGTAGCTCTTAGTCCACAACAGAGACCAAATATGTGGTAGTAGTAGTGAATTGTTCTAATATTGTTTGATTCAACAATTATTTGTAGGCATGAAGATAGAGATCAAGGATCCAATGGTTATATACTATGATAACACTAGTGCAATCATTATATGAAAGAGTCCAATAATGCATACCAAAACAAAAAAATATTGCTATAAAATATCATTTCTTGAGAGAATTGGTACAAGATAAATAATTTGGATTGGAATATGTAAATACAAAAGAAAAAATTGTAGACATATTCACCAAGCCATTACCTAAGGATGCATTTCTATATTCAAGAGGTAAGCTAGGGGTCATTCTCCTATTTAAAGGTTACTAATTTATGTTTAGTGATGCATCAACTAAAGCATGTTGAAGATCAATCAACTGGTGCAATATTGACAAGGGAAGATTGCAAATGAATCTAAACTTGAGGTAAATTGATATTCAATAAACATTATCTTTTGTATGAGATGTCAAAGTGGGAGAATTTTGTTATCTTATCTCATAGAAATTTTTTAAACAAAAAGAGGAAGAGATATACAAAGAGGGAGAATGAACTTGGTTTGATACAAAGCCAAAGTTTGCTATAAAAAGAAGTTGTAGCAGATAGAAGTTTTTTGATAGAGAGAGAAACTGAAGGCAGAAAGAGTTCACACTAATAGAGGGAATTCACATGGATGAGAATTAGAATGAAACTATGGATATCTTCCTTACTTTATTTCTTTACTCTTAAAATTTCATTATGCTATGAGATGTTGTGTTTTCATCAATTCCAAAGAGGAAGATTGTTGAAATAATTGGTTAATTATTTATTATCTTTGATGCTACAAAAAAATTCATATCATTACTAGTTAGTGTATACCGAGCTCACTCAAACATTAAAGATAGTTTTTTGTGTCTACCAAGTTTTGTAGAGTTTTCCTAGTTTAGAAGATAGTGTCTACCAAGTTAACTCAATTGCCAAGGGAAAGTTTTAAGAAGTTGAGTGTTAACTGAGCTCACTCAAATAATAAAGAAAATGTTGGATGGAAATAGTGTTAACTGAGCTCACTTAGTTAGAAAAGGAATTTTCCAAATACACAGAGTTGATCGAGTTCACTTGGTTAACACAAGAAAATTATTTTTAAGTTAGTGTCTACCAAGCAGGTTTGACTAACAAAGGATTTTCTTGGTTTGACATATTGAGTTCAATTAATTTATCTATTGGTTTTAGCAGACTAAAAATATGAATATTAATTATTCTAAGTTTTATTCTAGCCAACTTCACAATATGAAAGATATAAATATAAGGTCAAGTTAGGAATTAGAAAGTGTGAATACATGGAAGAGAATTGAATATTTGATGATGCTAAGAGGAAACAAATCAAAAGGATAAGAAGAATATCCTTATGGAGCTAAAAATATATATTCGATCAAGAAGGATCAAGTATACAAACCATAATTGAGATATGTAATTAGCAATTTAGTTGCATCCAAATCAGGTCATGTCATTGTTACTATCTAACCATTGTAGCAGTAATCTAAAACTCTTAACAGAGTTGGTTGAACAACTATTTTTAAATTCTCTAGCAAGGTGACATTTCTATTGAATTTTCCAAAGACTTCTAATAAGGCCACACCTAACAAGGTGATTTTTAACATTTAACAAGGTTGGCTACTAATAGGGCTCACTTCAAAAGAGTGAAAATTAGTAACTAGTTACAATTGGTGGTTTTTCCCAAATTGGATTTCCACATTAAATATTGGTGTCAAATGTGTTCATGCTATTTCTCTTATGTGTTTTCAACTATGTTAAAGTAATAATAATCAAAGATAACATCTTAAGATTTTCATGTTAAGTATTTGCTGAGCATTTTCACTATTTATTTAGTTACATCAATTTTTTATATGTTTATTGAGCATCAATAGAGTTTAGTTTTCAGATTTTATTTTGCACTAACATCTAAGGGATCTAGGTCTTGTTTTAGTGGTAATTGATGCACCCCTCCCCTCTTAGTTTCTCCTCTTATATTTTTAGCACAATCTCCATCTAGTGATCTCCATTCCACCTTCCTCCTCTATGTCTCTCTATTGTTCCTTCCACCAAAGAGTGGCATGTCTCTTCATCTTTGTTTGTTCCAACCTTAGTCTAAGTGGATCCTTAATATCCTCAAGTTCAAAGTAGTATTCCAATTTAACAATCTAATGAATCAGGTCTTTAGGATTCAAAGTAGCTAAGAAATTAGAAACCTCCATCTTATGCTTCAATTTCAACTAAGATCTAGGTAAAGTAAACTAACCAACTCTATTTCCCATAGGTCTGTCCACATGATCATTTTTGTCCTCATTATTCAATCTAGAAACTTCAAAGTCTTTATCAAATTCTTCATAACCATCTTTATTACACACATATCAAGGTATACCACCTAGACCACTCATAATTTCAGCAATCACATCACTCTTTATCAATGCAATCTCAGATCTAAATTCTACTCTAATCTTCTTTGAGATCCTTTCCTCCTCAACATCACTAAGATCATCAATTTACCTATGATCCAATGCTCATGGAGGCATCTTCCATGGTTTTAAAAAACCCTCCAAGATCAAGATCCTATGTCAAGCTTCCTCAAATTTGGTGCTCGGTCTACATACTTAGGAACAACCTTCACTTTGGTACCACTTGATGCAGTGAAAGGTAAGAGAATACCTAAAGGAGATGTCCTAGCCCCCAACAAATGTTCTCACAATGGAAACACAATACAAGATAAATAATTTGATACCAAATATAACTCCTTATTCATAAAACAATTGATTACATGAAATATGTTAGGATGTAAGGACTTCCTAGTTATGGGAAAAATAAAAATAAAGTAATACTTCTAGAAGATCCCTTGAGATTCAATCCAAACCCTAGCTAGCCCACCAAGCAATCTCCTTCATTTCCAAGGCTTAGCTACTAGCCTTCCCAAAATTTTGCTCCTACACCACGTCCTCTTTTCCAAGATGGATGAATAATGCCTAAAGACTTCACCATAACCCCTACTTATACCAACCTAAGCCAAAAGTCAGCCTAAGAAGCTATAAACAAAATAACACTTACATTAAATACTTAAAGAGCCACAAGTTGGCCTTTATCAGAAATTAAATATCAAATGCCTTTAAAGGCTTACAATACTTATTAAATACATCAAAATTAATTACCCAATACCCAAATAGGTGCACTCAACTCCCCTAAAATATCTTATGTTAGCATGAAATTTGATGATACTACATTGGGGGAGTATCTTGAGCATTAGAGAGTATTGACATGTTGTATTAATGACTATATTTTTCACTGATGCCAACATAGCAATAATTCTATCAAGACTAGAAGAATACCAATCAGTAATGTTAATATTTATAGAAGCTGAGGAAGTTTTAGATGATGCTTATTGGAGGAAATGTTCCTAAGTTTTTCCTAATGACGTGGTTAAAAGAACTAAGTCTAATTCTGCGGTATACTAAAGTTACACTTGTTTGACTAGAAGTAGTACAGAAACAAAGCATTGGAAAATAGAGTTCTAATGAAATATCACTATCTTTAATTTGAGATGTAATAAAGAATATGCAAAAATACATAGAGATAGATGAAAATCATGTAGTGATGACAATGTGTAAGCAAGATGTGGTTTCACATGTGCAAAGTTTAGTATAGACTATTAGTCAATAGTGTTATTATAATTAATTAATTATCTTGTTTCAATTAATTAGGAAAGCCTCAAAAAAAACTCAAGGAATTATTATGAAGATATGGTATAAAGGAAACTTTGTTTCCTCATTTCTAAAGTTTCTTGGATAAGAAGACCAAGTGGAATGTGAAGTATTTGTGCACAATGAAAGAAGGGGAAAAATGTTCACTGGATGTATATAAGCGATGCAAGGGATCATTGGATGTGCAGCATGACATTTGGTTACAAGAACTAAGGAAGCAAAAGTCTAGTTTGTTGGAAATAATCAAGACTAGCTAGGTTACTGAGAGGGGAGGGGGTGAATCAGTAACCTCAAAACTTTTAACAAAATCTAGCACTTAACAACATAATCCATTCACCGTTAATTGATCTAATTTACTGCATGCATTAGAAACTAAAAGATAAACATTCATGGCACATGAACACAATATTTGGTGACCCAGAAACCTTTCAAATAGAAAGTAAAATTGGGGTGGGAATGATACCCACAAAACTTCAATAGTGCATTATAAACTATTAAGGCTTATAATGATTACTTCTGATGATCTACCCTATTAGGAGCAATTGTTAGAGGTTTTACAAACATACAATGAAGTATGCACTCTGTTAAGAGATTTTAAGAAAAGACTGTTAAGTCTACCCTATTAAAGGATTTAAATCTGATCGACCTATTAGGACGAAATAGTAGATCTAACTTACAACTTAATTGCTGATTAGATCCTTGAAATTCTAATCACCTCTTTGTGATAGATAAGACTTGACTGCACCTGATTTGACCTTGTTGTATACCTTTCTCTTTTGTTGATTCACATTTGCATTCACTCTTCTCAAAAAATTACTATTTTCTTATGTTTGGGTACGATACAATAGATTACATATATACCATCCCAATTCTCATAATTACAAGGTTGGCTAAAACACAAGATAACACCAATATTACTTAGTTGACACAAATGTAGAAACTTAGGTTCTAAAAGCTAACTTGGTGACCTTTTGATACTCTACATCCATTGCATTACTTGACATCATCATGCATTCGGTAGAAGTAGAGGCTCAGTCCATACTAATCACTCAATGTAGCTTTGAACTCAGTGAACATTGGACACTCGATGAATATAGTGTAACTCGGTAGAAATTGAATACTATGTTTACATTGCCTGCACTTGATAAAAACTACTCATCCTATTACTCGGTTGATACAAGCTTCACATCATAGAAAATAATGACTCAGTAGACACTATGAAGCTTGATAACAACTAACTGCTCAGTGATAACTATTGGGCTTCACACTACCTTTTTCCACTCGGTAATCTCTTGAATGCTCGCTATGAACTGCTGAATTGTTGAACTCACTTGGCAACCACTGAATGCTCTGTCAACACTAGAGACTGAATGATGAAATTTCTAATAGTACAAAATTATGAATAAGTGTTGTTACTAATGACAAACATAACTTAATTCTAATAGTCTCCCCCTTTGGCATTAGTGACAAAAACACTTATTAACCAAAATTTATGTACAGTCATGCTAATTTTTTATTTTTTTTCAAATTTTTTCTTTGTAAATGTGTTGTATATACATGTACACATATCTTTCTTATACAATGTACATATCATATCATACTGAGTGTGTATACAAGTATTTCTTCTACACAAGTCTCTCTCCCTTTTATTCTGTACATATGTCTCTCCACAAATAGCTCTTTCTCCCCTTTTTTGACAATAATGCCAAACATTTATACACAACATACTTATATAGAGACACTAAAATGTGAGAGAAACTCAAAGTGTACCTTAAGAATAAGAGCTAATGTATTATCCCAATTCTCTAGAAAAAATTTGTAGGTATGAAGTGCCACTTGAACTTCCACTGAGAGTTCAATCATATGATCTGCAATAGAAAAATTGTTATCATGGATCAATATTTTTGAATAAGCAATGTGCTTTTGCATTGAGTCCATGATTGGAATGATCATATTTTGGATGTCTATTAATGTACACCTAATCCTTGCTTCATGTCTCAATAATTCAGCCTACAATTTAGATAGGAATTTGACCTTCATGTGATGTGGTAGGCTTGAGCTGGGGTCAAGCTACAACTTTTGAGCATTGGCCTTCATATCCTCATCTATCTTATTCAATTTTTCTTTGATTTCCTTAGTATACTCAGTAACATCACATAGCTTGGAAAAAAGAGATGTTAAATTTGTGCTGAGTAATGTGCTCAAGTACTTTATTGTCAAACTTTTTCTCAGCTCTTTCTATCAACTTTTCTTAAATAGTAGAGTCCTTATTGAATTTATTTACTACTTCATGCCTATAGCCTCTATCAAAATATTATTTTCACTTTCAATGATCCTAAATTATCTATCCCTTTCCTCTCTCAACTGCTTCTGTATGGCCTTCTATTCTAGAAGTTGTCTAACCAATCTCATTTAATCAATAGTAGCATTACCAAAATCCAACTTAGGAATTTCAATTTCCTTGTCCAAGTCAACATCTTCATAAATTTATTTTCCACTGAGAAAAATCTTGAGTGGGGTCCTTGGTTCAAATTCTAATATTACTACTTTGGACTTTGAGACAGAAACAATGGTAGCAATAGTAGGGCTTGCTATAAAACTTGTATAGGGCCTACTGAAGGAATATTGACTAGAGTGGTAAGAGAATCCCAAATTGATGGGCTACCCAAAATTGAAGTAATTATAGGAGTACATACAATAGGAGCACTGATAGAAGTATTTACAAATGAAGTACTTACAGGAGCATGCAAAATTGAAGTAAACAAAATTGTAGTACTTGATACTATACTCAATGCTGATATCCCTGACTCAAGAGTTGAAGAATAGGAGGGCTATAGCTTAGTGGATGAAGTGGTAGAAAGTTCCATTAGTGATACCTGGAGCTGAGAGGGAGCAAACATTGATTGATCAGATGATGTATCTATTGTGGTTGCAATCACACTTGCTGAAGTTGTCTCCATGCCAAGGGAGGCTATAGCTTGTGGAGCTATCCTTAGTGGATCACTTTCTTCATCTTCTCCTTCCTTATCTTCCTCATCAACTTCTTCCTCTTTCTCTTCTTCACCATCCTTCATCAATGCCTAATAATCCTTAGCATCAATAGTGACATGAGGTGTATTATCTTCTTCATTGTCTTCATCCTTGTCACTATCATCATTTATTTCCACTGGATCCTCACTTGGCTTGTGCATATGATAAACATTCTTCTACATAGTTTTAGCATCTTTAACTAGATGCTCTATCTTTCACCAAAATCAAACAAGTATGAAATCTAATCATCATCTTACCTTCACTAACCTTCATTGCTTCTTCAACCTTAGCATTGGTAAGATTTGGTAGCAACTATTTCAAAGATTGCTCATATATATCCTTCGGTGTCTGTACAGCTACTTTCCATCTAGGTTTTAACCTTGCTAATAATTCATTAGAAATTTGAGGCGCAATTTGATTTGGGGAATATTTCCATTTTCCTATCTTTGTTAGCACTAGCTCCTAAATCTGCATCTTTTCTGCATTAGTTCTTGTTTCATACTTTAAAGCTTTCAAATTGTTATACCTGCACCTTCTTCTAATTGCTTCAATCTTTCTTGGAAGGTGAGTGGAGGCTTACTAAACATAATCTCACTACCTCCTTTCTTCTTGGATCTTCTTGTAAAAACAATTGTGGAGGCCTTGGGTGGCTTGGTGAAAATCACCTTGCCTTTCTTTCTTACAGGCTCTTCCTCCTTTTTTGATTCCTACTCTTCATCCTCAGATTCTTCATCATCCTCACCTTTGCCCTCGTTAATAATAAGAGGGGTATTTGCAATTTTTAGTTTTGAAATCCTCCTCTTACCTTTGTTTACTACCTATGGGAGCTTGATCTCAAGCTCTATTTTGGACTTTGCTTCATCATATGCTCCAAACATAGGTACCTTTGGATCTACAAGATTGTTTACTAGGGCTTCAATTATCTCTTTTTTTTCATCAATATTAACCTCATAGGGAAGAGTTTTCACTTATACTATTCTAGGCCTTACTACTTGAATTTTGAACCTATTATTCATCTTTTCCTTGAAAACTTCAAAATAGTTATCCATTATAATATCAAAATTCTCACCCATTTCTACAATAAACTCATTAATTTGGTACAAAATTGGAGTATCCTTTCTCCATGCCACTGTTCCTTTGGAGGGGAAAAACTTTCGTACATAAAAGAACAAAAAAGTTAACAAAGAACCAAATTTGCATGGATTATTCTTTGAGGTCCTGATACTTTCCTTGTTCTTGTTCAATTGTTTCAACATTAAGTCTGCCAAATCATATTCCAAATTCTTCTTTAAAATTTTGTAAGAAAAGTCCATAGCCTCACACAACACAATATTCAGTCAACTGGAGCTATATATCTTATGTGCAATGATATGAATACCAAACCTAAGTTCCACATCAGATACCTTGCTGATTTTCAGTCCTCTACCATCCCACTCGGCAAGGGTTTTCTTTTGTAGCTCATCCTAATGTAGGGTTTTGGTAACTTTGACCTTATTGAGCATAGGGAGACTAGTGATTTTGCAAATCATCTTCTTCATTATTAAGACTAGTTGCTCTAACCACAACTAACCATTATGCACACAACTCAATATATACCTAATCCATTTGATTTGGAAGTTTCTTGGCCTATGTGGAATGTGGGTCAAGCCTTTCTCCTCTATATGTTTATGCTTGGGCTTAAGGGTTCCATCCACACATAATTCTCCTAGGGCACTATCCATTTCTAGGGTTCCAATTTATTGCACAACACATTTAAAATGAGTATGAATATCATATAAGGAGTACATTTTGTGGGATTTGCAACTGAGCTCCATTAGTGTCGAGTGATTCTATAATTGGCCGCACTAGTTTGAAATTAAGAGCCTTCCATTTGACACCTTGCACCAACATCTCAAAACCTTTCTTCATCTTGGTACTACTACTGGTGGATGCCGTGATTGCTTGATAGACTAATAAAATTCCTTCAAATTTTTTTTGCAAATTATGCTCAAGATTTCTTGGATGCTCTAAAAATCACTTTGCTCTAGATATACTAAATTTGTAGTGAAAATGAAGTCAAAATTATGCCTTTTGATGATAAATTCTTCCATTAATGCTTAGTATGATGAGAGCCATAATGACATAGTGCTTGACAATCTATCATCCACAGTCTATCCAAATAACTTGGTAGAACCTTGTAACTCGGTGAGCAAACAAAACTTGTTACTCTCGACCTGGCTCGATATGACCTAACCTCGCTCAGTGAATATTGATGCTAAATTTTTTTGATCCCTCTATATCTAAAATATTGATTTGGATCTTTCCTTCCATTCATTGGAACAACTTGAGATATGACCTTGAGAATGTAGTTCTAGTTCTTCCTTAATAACTTAATTGGAAATGGTGGAGTCACCTACTTCTTGAGTGACATGACCATCATTTGAACTGGCTTGCTCAGTAGATTTGGGAGTTCATTACCATCTCATCTACTTCCTGATGTTATCATATTTAGCTTTCTTTTCATCTTCAACTCTACCTATATTCATGCAATTCTTAGCTATATGACCAAGTTCAGTGCATGTGTAACATCTTATTGTAGTATCCTTCTTTCTCAAGTGATGCCTTGCATAGTTTATGCTAATGTGTCCATATTCTCCATAGTAATGACATCTACACCAAGTATTGTAGTCCCAACCAAATATTTCCTTTACAAATTGTTCAGCTAGATTGAATGGTTTAGATCTGCATTCAGATGCCTTGTGACCTTGTTTCTTGCATTTGTGACATTTACCTTCAAATTTTGGTTTCTCCTTGCATTCATTAGCTTTATGACCATGTTGACTGCAATTTTAGCATTTTCCATTGAATATTTCCTTTCTATTGCTTCATTTGTTTGATGTATGACCTATCTTACCATAGTGTTTTCAAGTGGGTCTTTGATTCCTTTGAGCACCTTGTTTGGAGGATTCACCTTCTTCTTTGTATCCAAGTCTTGCTTTACCCTTTTGCCTATAGAGATTCTACTCATTTTTCTAATTCAGTTGATCCATGTCTACTTGTGATTTCATTATTCTTTCATTTAGTTGCTTCTTAGAATTTAGATCAACTTTCAATCTTACATTGATTTTTATTTCAATGCTTAAATCATTTCTTAATCTTTCATTTTGAGATCTCAGACTCGTGATTTCCTCATTTGCATTGGAGAGCTAATTGATAAGACTTTCTTGCTGAAGGGATTGACTTTGAGTTTTATTGTTCCTTGTCTCCAAGTCTTCATTTGGCTTATTTCTCTATCCCAAAATTTACACAATCTTATTTATTGAATTTCTTGTTCTCTTTTCAATTTTCTCATTTCTTGCTGGGATCCATTCTTTTCTAAGAGTTCTTTGATTTCCTCATTTGCTTCATTTGAACTACTTGAAGGAAAAAGGTCTTAAATCTTTTCTTCAACATACTGCTAGTCATTCATCTATTTTGCAAGTTCCTTTCTTCTTTTTAGGGATTGTGAAAGATGCTCATTTTCTTCCTTAAGTTGAGCTATGGGCATCTCTAGATATAGCTTCTCATTGTCAATAGCTTTGTCAAGTTTGAATATCTCCATTGTCCTTCATCTTCTCTCAAGCTGTCAAACTTTTATCCTAAGAACCAAAAATATTTGAAACCAATTGTTGGAAATAATCAAGACTAGCTAGATTACTAAGAGGGGAGGGGTGAATCAATAACCTCAAAGCTTTTAACAAAATTCAGCACTTAACAACATAATCCATTCACCATTAATTGATCTAATCTACTACATGCATGAGAAACTAAAAGATAAATATTCATGGCACATGAACACAATATATGGTGACCCAAAAACCTTCCAAATAGAAAGTAAAATTGGGGTGGGGATGATACCCACAAAACTTCAATACTGTAGTATAAAGTTGGCCTATTAAGGCTTATAGTGATCACTTCTGATGATCTACCGTATTAGGAGCAATTAGGACTGCTAGGTCCACCTTGTTAGAGGTTTTACAAACATACAATGAAGTATGCACTTTGTTAAGAGATTTAAAGAAAAGACTGTTAAGTCTACCCTATTAAAGTAATTAAATCTAATTCACCTATTACGATGAAATAGTAGATCTCACTTACAACTTAATTTTTGATTAGATCCTTGAAATTTTGATCACCTCTTTTTGATAGATAAGACTTGACCACACCTAATTTGACCTTGATGTATACCTTTCTCTACTGCTGATTCACATTCACATTCACATTCACTCTTCCCAAAATATTACTACTTTCTTCTGTTTGGGTATGATACAATACATTACATATATGCCATCCCAATTCTCATAATTAAAAGGTTGGCTAAAACACAAGATAACACCAATATTACTGAGTTGGCCCAAATGTAGAAACTCAGGTTTTGAAAAATGACTTGGTGACCATCTGATACTTAGCATCCACTACATTACTTGGCATTATCATGCATTTGATAGAAGTAGAGGCTTGGTCCATACTAATCACTCAACATAGATTTGAACTTGGTGAACATTGGAGGCTCAGTGGATATAGTGTAAATTAGTAGAAATTGAATACTATGTTTACCTTTCCTGCACTCGGTAAACACTGCTCATCCCATTACTCAATTGATACTGTATTCACATCATAGCAACTAATGACTTGGTAGACACTACAAAGCTTGATAACAACTAACTACTCGGTGATAATTGCTAGGCTTCACACTGCCTATTTTCACTCGGTAACCTCTGGAATGCTCAATTTGAACTATTGAACTACTAAACTCACTTGGCAACCACTGAATGCTCAATAAACAATAGAGACTAAATGATGAACTCATTAACCATACAAAATTATGAATAAGTGTTTTCGCTAATGACAAGCATAACTTAATGCCAACACAGTTGATAGGATAGAGATAGAGAAAGGAAGTACATTTCAATTCTATTATTCTAGAAGGAAAAATATAGAGATCATTTGGATAGTGGGTTCATTGATCTTGACCTTGAAGCTATTTTTTTAGTGGGTCCAACTATCTTCCACAACTACTAATAGGGTTGGTACAACTCCTAACAAGGTTGGAATCTCCTCATAGGGATTCAAAGTCTCCTAACATAGACCCATATGTACCAAATGTTGTAACTGACTCCTAACACGATCTATCATCTAACAAGGAATATTTGTTTTAGCATACCATCTTGTGGATGCCCTCCCCACTAGGGTTTTCCTTATGATGAAGGGTTTCTCTAGTTAAAATATCCAATGTTAAGTGTGCATTAGTATCTTGTTCTCATTTATGTTTTTATATTACTCACATGGTTAAGTTTGTTTAAGCTAAATAATTGTGATAACAATTGGATAACTGATTCACCCTCCCCCACCCCCTCCTTAGTTATATCAATGGACTATATATTCTAATAATTTCTATCAAATCCTCAAGTCCTTGAAGATAAGGCTTAAAAAGTTTTAGAGATCAATGGTGAACATGTCTAGGAAAGATAGTCCAAGATGATTCAACTAGTTATGCCCTACACCAAAGATTTTGTTGGTGCTTTTCAACTATTAATCACAAAACTTAACACCAATATAATAAAAGAGCACAAAAATCTAAGGATTAGCTACTTCCTATAAATAATTGAATTTTTTTCATATCTGGACCCAACTTCAACAAAATCAAGTTAGATTTTCTACTCTTTAGAATTTGTAGAACTAAGATGGGTATACCTTAGGGATGGAAAAAATTTCAACTTGACACTAAGTACATATTTTACTAATTTCACAACAATACACATCCCTTGAAGTATATTTGGTCAAATTCTTCTTAGGTTTACACATAATTATAACAATAGTAGCTAGCTAAGACTCAGATATTAAGTATAAATAGATGCTGACCAACATTGATATCATTCAAACAATGAAGTAAAATTGAATTTAAATTTGAGCTTGATGCTTGCCTATGATCTCTTCATCTATAGACTAAATTTAACAAATTAGTGCCTCATCCATTGGTATTCAAAGTCCATTCAATTCCTAGATCTAATTGATTGCATTAAAATTAATACTATCAACAGTTCTTTACTGTAAATAATGCTTACAAACATCCTTCCTGTTATCATGGAAATCCTAGATCAACATCACTAAAGCATTTATTTAATTCATTGAATTAATAGTAATAATGAGTTCATATGCAATTTGATATAATTGCATTTAATTGGATAGCTTTTCTTATCTGAATTCGAAATAACTAGATAATAAAAATGAAGACAAGATTCAACAAAAAACATAAATGGGCATAGTCCATCTTTATATCAATTTCCTTTGACAATTGTATACAATTGACATGGAACTTAGAATAACTCGAGATGAAACAACAAAATCTTGCAAGACAAAATGTACTCTCAAATAGTTGTTGGAAATTACATCATATAGTTCACATCAAGATATTGGGCCGAATGGACTCAAAGAGAGACTTCATAAAAGCTAAAAGTAATATAATTATTTAGGGCTTCTTCTAGTCCTAGAATCTCACTTATATAATGCAAGATACAACAAACTTTAGGTGTAGAGAACTGACAACTATCCTTTTGACAAAAGATATTTACATTTTATGGCTATCACAAAAAGAAAAAATTGTGTGTAACAAAAAAGCATTACATCAAAGTATTCTTTTGGTGGACCTACCTTTTGTTACAGCTATTGTCATGCTTTCTTTGTTCTAACAAGAGCTGATGATTGGCCTTTTTGCTATTTTGAATTGTTGGAATATGTGGCCATTAGGTGTGCTAGTGATGTATTTATCTCTGTTCTTTGCAAGTTCACCTCAACTTGGGCATCTTCACTTGCATCATTATGTAATATTAAAGTAATAGTTATATATGGGTTTGTTTCTACCATATCATCAATTTGGACCATGGTGCTATCCACTTGGGATGGTTGTTCTTCTTTGTTTTCTTCTGGGTGTACTAACATGTCATCTGTTTGGATTTTATCCTAGTTTACATTGTCAATTGATATCTCTATTTTTTTTAAATGGACAAAAGCATCCATCCATTTGTAGAAAACTGTATCATCAGACCAATCAAAGCTCAAGATTTCTCTTTTCTTTTTAGCCACCCAATCCCATATTTTATTTATTTCAACAAATTCCTTTCTAAGGGAATTGTAAAATAGATGTACTTTAACACATTCTTCATTTTTCTTTGTTCATGCCACATATCCTTTTTCATTTGTGATTTTAGTTCTTCTCTAAGCCAATAAACCATTCAATTCTTTTCCTCACTCCTTTCTTTCTTTTATTATATCCATTTGTTTGAGTTCTTGGGGAAAAAGATCAAATTTCTCACCTAAATACCTAGAGAAACAAATTGGTACTCTTTTCTGTAGTGCTTCCTTATTTTTAAAATTAGATAGATCATTAGTTAAATAAAAAAAATCTCTACTTTTTCATGAGAGGAGTCAGTAACTAAAGTGCATAAAAGGGTGATGTCCTTATGCCTTTCCTCGCATTTTCTTATTATAGGTTTAAAAACCTCCTTAGCTTCCTTAATTTCTTTCCACATATCAAAAATATTTACTAACTATTTATAAAATGTAGGTCAATCAATCTTATCTACTAGATATAAGATTACCTTTCTAAATTTCTCACTATACTAATATGTCAATTCATCTTGTAAAGCATTTATCTTACTCCTTTCTTCCTCCAACTCATCAGTCATATTAAACTTTGAACTTTGCAAAGTGTTAGGGATTTCAATAAATGGAGTGGATCTAGAATATCTCACTAATGGCTAAGGATAGGTGATATGTAGCCTAATATAATGTCCCACCACTTTATTTTCAAGTTCAATTCTTCTTTGAACTTCTTTATTATAAGCAGCCAACAGTGTCTCATACCTCTCTTGCAGCTCTAGATTTTCCTTCTGATCTCTCTCTGCAATAGCTAAGGTTAAATGAGATGCACCAACACCCCAATGCATAGATTTTACATTAGTTGTATCCTCTACTCTCTTCACAATAATGTTGCTTATCAATCCAACATCATCTGACAATGAGAAATGAGTCCTAAGTCCTTTTCTTATTTACCAAACAACTAATGCGTTGTGATCCTCACTAAATTTGGCACCTTTTATTTCCTTCATATTTAGATCCTCTAAATTCTACCTACTAAAATAGAACTAAATACTATAGCATTTTCTATATCCCAATTAGATAGCGATAAAGTGCTAGATGCCTTCACCATCTATCTCCCTTCTTTAGGGGTTATCCTCTATAACTCATGCATCATTTCTTCTTTTTTCTAGCTCTGTATAGTTGCCTTCTCCATTTTTAGATGCATTGTTCTTATTTTATTGGATTTCTCTTCATACTTTCCTATATTTACTCTCCATGAAAATTGGTAGAGGGCTCTTGTTCTAACAAAATTGTCATCGGATAAAAATAAATGACTAGCTTGTTCAATCATAGGAACTAGCTCCTTTCCTCTGTAATTTTCCACTATTAACTCTAACCTCAGCATTGGAGGTTCCTATAGATTTCCTTCTTCTAACTGAGCCTATGTGATAAATATTCCCCCTTGGGATCCCAGTTACTCCATCTGCTCCTTAGTGAGATGTTCATCTCTAGTTTGTAATGGGGATTGTGTAGGTGAATATTCTTCAACCTGGGGTACCTATTTTCTTATTATCATATGCCTTCTAGGTGAAGCTTCATCAGGTTTTTCTTCTAGGGATACATTGGCAAATGCTACTATCTATTTCCCTTTGTCTACAATGCCCCTTTTATTTTAAATTATATCATAGCTAGGTCTTTTCTAGATAATCAATTGTTCTATTCCAACTGAAGGCATAAATTCCAACCTTCTCATGACTTCTTTGGCTTTATCTGGAAAATTGTTAATAAAGAATTGTTTCTTCTCATTCATAGCCCCCATGGTTTTAGGAAAGGTAATCATGATCTTATTTATTCTATTTGCCTCTATTTTTTCATCCTTTAGAGGCTTGTAATCTTTATCAAAATAATGAATGAATTCTAGGACTCTAGAGAACACTCTCCATTTCTCCTTTTTAGTCTCTTGTTCTTGGAAAGAGAATTCATTTCTTATTATATCTTCAAGAAAATAAGACTCATGCTTTTTGGAACCAACCTTAGCCCTAAATCTAAAAACCAAATTGTAAAACCCCTTAGTGTCAAAAAAATGGGGATGAGATGCTTCCATTTTATACTAGTCTAGAAATCTATACTAAAATAGCCAACCACCCTTTGTAATTATAAAATAATGGGTTACAGTGCAAGTAGGAAAAATAGAACCTCTATTTGTTCAGTTGAGGTATGATTCCTCTAGTCCTCCTAGTTTCCATAATATCTCAGCTATCCCTACTTTCAAAGGTACCTGGTAGGGCAGTACATGAGGAGTTCTCTAGAATCCATAAACCCTAATAACTATTCAAATAGGGTACGGTATGATATCAACCTGATTATGTGACACCTTTAAGCTAGATGGATTATCCATTGATCTAAAACAATTGAATAATGTACTAGGGATTCTTGGATTGTCCCTTAATAAGAGGCTTCTCAATTTGGAGGTGAAATATCAATCAAATCTAACAAAACTAGCATTTTTAGCATCCCTAGTCATATCAACACTCCACAACTAGACTGGCATAGCTTCCCCCTCTTCTTTTCTATTTAAAACCATCTCCTTCCCAAAATATGTTGCACCTTTAAACAAGAACATATGCATCAATAATGAGTAATGACCAAAAGCCTTTTTCACTTTGTTATTAACAATTCCAACCAACCCTATATGGATTTCTTCTACTATATAAGATGCAAAATCAAAAACAATGTCCACACCAAAAGAAGAAATTTGAGTCATCATATGCATGAAGCTGAATTGCATAAAACTTTTCTCATCCTCACCAAAAAATTTACACAAAGTCATATATATTTCTAAGGCTCTGGAGGTGAAGTATTCTTTTGTAAAAGGCTCTCTTACAGAGGCTGTGACCGATGGAAGATTTCCAATTGAAGCCAAAAGTGCTCATAGTGCACCTTTTTTGATCATTTCCTTCTTTGATAGGTATTCCCTTTCTAGTCTTGGTAGGTCAATGGGTACATGGTAATGTAACAAGGGTTCTAAATGAAAATCCTTTCAAATTTCTTTACCATGATGCTCATTAGACACTCACCATCTAATCTTGTTACTACTCTAATAGTAGAGTCATAGTTTTGGGCAATGACCATGAGTAGGGCAACATCCTCAAATATAATAGCAACAACTAATTTTCCCAAGTCAAAATTTGAAATGTTCCCATGAGGAGCAAACAAATTTCTCTCTAAGAAGCACTTTTTAAAAAGGAAAATCCCTAACTTAGTAGTAATGGTATCCCTAATCCAATTTCCTTTATCATATAGACCATCTACTATCTTGAGCCTGGGTTTACTGGAATTAACTTCTTCATCTGGGAAAACTCATTTGTAGACTCAAGCAATAACTGAAGGAGGTCATCATGTATTTTTTTTTTGCATAATCTACTTGTCTCAAGAATTCTTTCTTTGGAGGCATAATGAATAAAATTTTGTAGAATACTAGAAAGCTTGATATATAGTGGACTGAGAAACTTACTTTTCTCTTCACTACTCTATAACTGCAATTCTATAATAGACAACGATTACTAGAGATTCTTTTGCATTCTAATCACACCAAGCACAATTTATTAATGGCTCTAAGCTCTATGGAAATTTGAAGATTTGTTTGCATGCAAAAGAACTAGAAAAAATCTTCTACAATATACTATGTTCCTATTTCACATAGGGAGTCTTCAAGCTTCATAAATTAATCATGAGGAAACAATAGGGTGACATCACCATCTATTTTTTAAAACACACCATTGATATCAAAAAAATTGATGATCAAGGAAAAAGATTGTGGATGATTCATTTTACCACTTTCCATGTAAGCCTTTCCTTTTCCCACTAGCAACTTGACCTGGACCCATTGGCACTCATGAACATGTGTCACCTTCTCGCTATGTCACTATGCTTAAATACTAAGCAACTCTTCATAGCAACTTGGCACTAATCATTGATGCACTTCTAATCATACAGTGAGGAATTTATGATTATCTTACATAAGCTATGGTGGGTCCATATGTTCTTTCCTTTGGTTGCCATATTGCATTAGATAAACATCAAACAACTTTCAATAGCGACTTAACACCTTCCATTGAGACATCTTTGATTTGACGGCTCCGACTAATCACCTAATTTCCTTCTAAGTGAAAATTCATGTAATACATGACAAGACATTATCTTGACATGCTGGAAAAGTATATGTACTAATTAAATTTCTAGTTCCACCTCCTTTTCCATATTCCACCATATTTAGATTTAATGGGAAGGTGCTATGGCACTTCTCACAAAAATGATACATAAAGACCTTCATGTAATTTGAAAAATCCGATACACTCATTTAACATGTTCTTATTGCTTGTTCTTCATTCATGACTTCTAACATTCCATAATTATTACGTGGCTTTCTAATGACAAAGTAAATTTATGGCATCCATCTAAAATGTTATTCCCATTATTTTTGACTTTTACGAAAAGGTACTATGTCACTTCTGGTGAAAAGGAATAATTTCTCAATCGCAACATAGTGATCACTGTATTTCTAGGGTAAACCATCACTATGAAAAGAAAGGCAATAAGTTTACATCCTACCTCCTTCTTTACTACACTTGACATATTTTGACAATTCACCATGCTAGCAGGGTTGTTTTATGACATGCATGATCTTTGTACTATATCTAATTCTTGTCTCACCATTTTTGAATTTTTTACAGGAAGGCACTATGTCACTTCTAACAAAACCTCCCCACTTTTGGGTCATGACATAGTGACCTCCATTGATGTTAGAAAATCCAATGGCTTGGGTAAAAACTATTAAACTTATGTTAAAAATTAACTAGGCCCCAAGGGTTATAGTATATATGGTCACTATGTCACTTATTATAAAGTGACTAGAATCCTCCAATGTGATATAGCAACCACCATAGATCTTAAAGAGATCTGAAGGTGTGTGATTATTATCATGAAGGCCCAAGAAAAACTTGAAAAGGTTCTTACAAAAATAAGATATGAGTTTATTTATTTTTAAATAAACTTTCTCCCACTTAATTATGAGATGACTCTCTCATGACCTAGAGGGCACACTTAGGGCATGAATTTGAAAAATAGGGTTTATTTTGAGGGTTTAAATAATTTTTTATAATATCAAACCCTATTTTTCACACAAGAACAACAACCCAAAGTAAGATGACTTCATGAAGGTGTAGGGAAAAAACATGACCAACAGATTTCACAAAGGAAACATTGCTTGGAAGATTAGAATCTGTAGATGCATAAATGAGATAGTCTAGAGAATTAGCCATAGTTGTGATAGCATTTAGTGATCTAAAAATTTGGCCTAATTTTTCAAGAAGTGCAAGAACAAGAGGAGACTTTTCTAGTAGTAGAAGATGTAAAGAAAACAATCTTTAAATATTGGACTTGTAATGAATATGGTCATTATGCATCTAAATGTTCTAAAAGAGAGAAAAAATTTAGACAAAAATTCAATCCTAGAAGAGATAAAGATAGATATTGTCTATATGTTAATGAGGATGAAGAATCCAATGAAAGAGATCAAAGTAAAAGTGATAATGAAATAAGATTTATGGCTATCAAGGAGGAGGATATTGACAAAGAAATTAGAGAAGAGGGAACTCTATTTAGTCAAGTTAAGAAGAAATTAGATTAGATAATTGATAGTTGATGTTCACATCACATGAGTAGTGGCATGAAACAAATTGTTAAATTCAAAAATCATGATTGGGGTATTGTTAGAGTGGGTAACAATCCAACCTTTCATATTATAGGGATTGGATCTATTACTCTTGATGGTAAAACTAACATTGATGATGTTCACTTTGTTGATGGTTTGAAACATAATTTTTTAAGTGTTGGGCAGTTGGTAGTCAAGGGATACCTATTGCAGTTCACAAAGATGACTTGCATTATCAAAGACAAAGATGGTAAGCTGATTGGTATTGGAACCAAATATAGAGATAATGTATTTGAGTTGAATTGTATTGAAATAACATGTTTGGTTACAAAATTTGACAATAGTTGGTTATGGCATACAAGGTTCTATCATATAAAATTTGATAATATTGAAATTAGTAGTACATTTGTAGTGAGAGATATTCCTAACATTATTAAGCCTACTAATGTTTTCTTCAAAAAATGTTTTTTGGCTAAGTAGAGGAAATTGTATTTTCCTAGCAAGAAGTTCTCTACTACAAAGAAATTTGAGATTGTTCACACAGATTTGAGTGGTCCTACGAGAACTAGAGGGTTTTATGGTGAAAGATAATTTATGATTTTGTTGGTGATTTCACTAGGATGATGTGAGTAGCATTTCTTATAGAGAAGTCTGAAGCTTTTGAGAAATTTAAGATATTCCAGAATAGAGTTGAAAATAAATTTGGTGTCAAGATTAAATATTTGTGATTAGATAGAGGAGGAGAATTCACCTCTAGAGATTTTAACATGTTTTGTGAAGAGAATCGAATCGAAAGACAATTATCTTCACCTACAACATTTGAACAAAATGGGATTGCTGAAAGAAGAAATAAACTAGTAGTAGAAGCAATAAAGTGATGTTAATTGAGAATGATGTCTAAAAGACATTTTAGAGAGAATTAGTTAACACTACACTATATACTCTTAGTAGAAATGCATATTAGATAATGTACGAGGAAGACACCCAATGACTTATGGTTTGGTCAATCACCATTAGTCAAGTATTTCAAAATATTGGAAATAATTTTTACATAAAGGGAGATGATGATATTTTAAAGCTTGATCCTAGAAGTAATGAAGGAAACTTTCTTGGTTACTCATTAAAAAGTAAAGCATATAGATTTTTTAACTTTAGAACTAAGACAATAGTTGAGTGTGCAAATATAACGATTGATGAAAAGTTTGGTACAAAAAAAATGGTAGATTATATTTTTGATGAAGAAGTGGATAATTCTAGAAATGTTAGATAGAATGTTGAAGTTCTTTTTGAGACAAATAATGACTTGTAGAATGATGTATCTTTTGAACATAGAGAATAATAGAGATTTGAACCTAAAAATGAGATAAGAGTTGATGTCGAGCCCAACCTCCACTAGAAACATGATGAATCATCACCCTATAGAGAAAATAATTGGAAGCAAGGATAAAGGTGCGATGATAAGGAATAGAGTGAATAAGGAATTATGTCTAATTTATCAAGTGGAACTTGAGAGTTTAGGGGTAAAAACACAAACTTGTGTCACCCTTTTACAAAGGAAAAGGCTAACAAAAGTATAATTGTTCACCTTCAATGACATAAAACTGATATTATTATTTAGAAATTGAAGATGATGTAAACTAATGAAAAATTTAGAAATGAACAAAGTTTAGGATTATAATTTTTAATAATTATTTGGAATAAGAAATGATATATTTTCCTATTTCTTAATGATAAATTTTTTGTTGTTGAAAAATGCTAGAAATCAGGGGTCTAGTTCTGACCACAAATGTACATGGAAATAAACTTATTTTGTTTTGATCTGATATTATGTTATAGATAACATATGTAGCTAGAACAATCAAAAATAAAAAAATTCTTTAGACCTATATTTTCTCTTTTATAACAATTCAAACTTCAACTTATTCAAATCAATAGTTTTCATCTCCCACCACAATTTTCAAAATAATTCTAGTCCAACCAAAAAATAAACTTAGCGATTCTGAAAGAAGACTCTCTCCACTAGAACATCATATAATTTTTTATTTTTATTGATTTGATTTAATATTTTTTCTTTCTCAAAATCAACATCTTCTCGATTGTTAAAATATGTACTTGTATAATTTTTTAATTACAAAAGACTATATCTATTTAAAACACTATGAACTCTATATGTGAATATTCTTGACTTTGAGCTCTATAAAATGGTGTTTATATGTTATTAAAAAATATCATAATAAATAGTAAGAGTTATTGAAACATCAATTTTTTGAAATAATTGTATTTCTTTAGTAATTGGATACTAACTAGTATAAAACATGCATTTAGTAGACATTTCCAATCTGAAAAGTGTGAGACCATATATAGATTAGCTAGTATAAATTTATCAAGATGATATGTTTGAACAAAATTGAGTTTTAGATAGAGATACTCAAATTCATTTGTTCTGATAAGTTAGCCTGAAAGGTGACATGACTTTTTTCTTTTACCCATAGATGAAGCATATAAGGATAATCACTAGATGAAAGAAATGAAGGAATAATTAGATCAAATTGTGACGAATGAGACATGGTAATTAGTTCCCATACCTAAAGACAAGAATTTGATAGGAACCAAGTGGGTATTTAGAAATAAGATGAATGAGCAAGGAGAAGTTGTAAGAAACAAGGTTAGACTGGTTTGCATAGGTTACTCACAACAAGAAGGCATAGATTATCAAGAAACATATGCAACTATGGCAAGAATGGAAGTAGTAAGGATGTTCTTGACTTATGAAGCAAGCAATAATTTCAAGGTTTATCAGATGGATGTTAAGTTAGCTTTTCTAAATAGAGAACTTGAAGAAGAAGTCTACATTGAGCAACCTAATGGATTCCCTCTAATAGAAGATAAATAGTTTGTATGCAGACTAGAGAAAGCATTGTATGGTATGAAGCAAGCACCGAGAACCTAATATGCAAGGTTGGATAGATATTTGTCTAAGCTTGGATTTATTAAAGGTACATAATAAAGTAATTTATA
The DNA here is from genome assembly GCA_028749045.1 of Cupressus sempervirens. Classification (NCBI taxonomy): domain Eukaryota; kingdom Viridiplantae; phylum Streptophyta; class Pinopsida; order Cupressales; family Cupressaceae; genus Cupressus; species Cupressus sempervirens. The sequence goes on along the minus strand of CM053787.1, from coordinate 955,504,810 downwards.
TTTAAGGAAAATTGATCATGGTTTGTTTATTATTGTAATATATGTGGATGACATAATATTTGGATGTAATGATAAATAAAGTTATAAAGTGTGCTAAAGAAATGAAAAATGAATTTGAAATGAGCATGATAGGAGAAATGAAGTTAGCCATATGAAGATTTGATAAAGCTACATCTAGGAGGTCTTGGAGACCATGCACATTATACCATCAACATCAAGCATGTTGATCCTACTAGAGCCCCAACTACTGATAACCTAAAGAAGAAGAAAGAACATAACCAGACAATGTTGGAGATTTCCTCTACCCTAAGTTAATCTATGTTTGATGATATCAAGGTCTATGATAGTGAAAAAAATATGTGGGAAGCCATTCAAACTATTTATGGAGGAGATAAAATTTTCTTCAGACCAAAATTTGAAAGTCCTAGAGGTAAGTTTGATGACATGAGAATGAAAGAAAGTGAGAATGTTGCTCAATATTGTTCTAGAATGAAAGATGTTACTAATGCTATAAAAGGAGCTAATGGTAACATTGATGATGATACGATATTAAGTAAAGTACTAAGAACATTATTGCCCATCTATACTATTAGAGTTTTTTCCATACAAGAATTAAGATGTATACTAGGTACTAATCTATCTCTTGAAGGTTTGGTAGGTAGGATTACAACCTTTGAACTCTCTAATTTTGATAAATTCAAATCTGAGGATGTTTAATCTCCTTTCAAAGCTAAAACGTTAGTAAAGGAATATAAAGAGAAGAACAAAAAGGAAAAATATGTTTCTAGTGACAGTGAAACATATGAGGAAGATAATGAACAACTTGAAGGACTGCTAGAAAGGAGGTTTCACAAAGCCAAAGGAAAATTCAAAGCTAAGTTACCTATCATATGTTTCAATTATAATGAGGTTGGTCATATTGTTGCTAGATGTCTAGAAAAGAAGAACAATATGAGTGAAGACAAATACAAAAGTAAAAGAGATGAGGACAACAAAGATTGCAAAGAAAAAGGCAAGATGTCTTGCTACATTATAGAAGAGAAAACTAAAGATGAATCTAATGACCATGATGATGAAGTGGTCTATGTTGCAATCGAAGATGATTCTAATGAGGATGAGGCAACTACATAAGTGTCTTGTGTGAACATCAATGACATATGGATCATTGATAGTGGGTGTTTACATGACATGATTGGAGATAAAAGTATGTTCATTACCTTGAATTACTATGATGGAAATAGTGTAAGGTTTGGTAATAATACACCCTATCTTATAAAAGGTAAAGGATATATCAAACTCATAGAAAAGATTAAGTGTGACACTACTTATTATATTGAAGGAAATAACTATAATTTTTTGAGTGTTTCACAATTGAATAGTTCAAGCTGCAAATTTGAGTTTTAGAACAAGATAGCTAAGATCTATGACACTAATTGGAAACTAATTGGGAAAGGTGATCAAACTAGAGGTAATCTATTCTACCTTGATATGAATGATGTTACGTGTCTTGTTGTAGAATTTGATGTTTTATGGTAATGGCACAAGAGGTTATGTCATGTTAATTTTGATAACTTAGTCAGTGTCAATAACATGAAAAGAGTCAAAGGTTTTCCTAAATTGAAGAAGTGAAATAATATAATTTGAAAATAGTGTCAATTAGGTAAAATGAAAAAGTCTAGTTTTGAAAGTAACACTCATACCTCTAAAAAGAATCTTGAGATTGTTCATACTAATTTATGTGGACCAAATGAAGTGAAAATCTACAAAGGTGACACGTTCAGTATGCTATTTATTCATGAATATGCTAGGATGATGATAGTTATGTTTCTAAAATAGAAATTTGATTATTTAAAAATGTTTAAGTGGTACATAGCTAGATTTGAGAAGGAGATTAAAAAAAGATTAAAATGGTTAACTTTTGATAGAGGAGGAGAATTTACATCAAATGAGTTTGAGATGTTTTGTAATGATAGATGAATCAAAAGAAAAACATCTACACCTAGAACCCCTCTAAGAAATGAAATTGTTGAAAGGAGGAACAAATTTGTATTAGACTATGCTAGGACACTCATGATGGAGAAGAAAGTTTCTTTGAAATACTAGAGAGAGGTTGTAAGTATAGCTATCTATACCTTTAATCATGTGCAAGTCAAGAAAGGTACTTATTCAACACCTTTTGAATTATGGTATGGATACTCACCCAACATAAAATATTTTATGGTACTTGGAAGCAAGTGTTGTATTCTTAAAGTCAATAGGAATGGAAAATTTGATTCTAAGACTGAAGAAGATGTATTTCTTAGTTATTCCATTAGAAGTAACTTGCTTATAAGTGTTTAAATACTAACATTAACAAAGCTGTGGAAAGTGAAAATGTGAAATTTGATGAATATATAAAGGTAGATAAAGTTGAACCTACAAAGGAACATAAAGAGTACAAATATTATGTATATTTTTATGAAGATATGTCTACTGATGAAGAATATTTTGTGATAAATTAATAATACTGAGAGTGAGGGGTGGGGGGGGGCGATGAATCAATATTCTACAAACTTTTTCCCACAACTGAATCTTGTTACTTACTTTATAAAATGCATATGAAAGTGAACCAATAGTGTTGCACAATAAATATAATCATACACAGAGAAATAATAATAGAAATTTTTTTAACTAGAGAAACCTTCTCCAAGGTAAAAACCTAGTGGAGATGATACCCACAAGATGATTCACTAAACAATAGGATTTTGTTAAGCATATTGACCCTGTTAGGAGTCTATGAAGTACATATAGTGTCTCAAGTACTTGTTAGAGGACTAAGCCTTGTTAGAAGCCTCAACCTTGTTCAGAGTTGCTTCAACCCCATTAAGAGTTGGTAGAACAATTACAATGTATGCAAGAAGAGCCCACTACCCTAACATGCAATTATACAGTTCAGTTTTTGACAAGATAGGTATACATACAAAACTTTCTTTTTATTTATATAATTCATGCTTCCTCTAATTATACATCATATCTCACAATGAATAAGGATTGAATAATATTTTATATCACATCTATATCATCTCACAACTTCACAATATTTATGCAATAATCTCATGACCACCAGAAAACTACACAATATAAGATCTTTACTTATACCTTGCACATTCACAAATTACTTCACAGTCGATGCTCATGCTTGATATAATATAAAATAACTTAGGGATTATTATCCTCATAGTTAGCTCATCATGACTTAGTAATTATTTTGTAACCAAAATAATTCCTTAAGCCATACAACTCTGTTTACAAATATGCTTCATTTTATTCTATTAAATACGTACACTAGGATTTTATTCATAACTTGCACCGCATTGTCTGTAAAAATTTTGTACACTTAACCACATCATCATAAAAGTGTCACAAAGCTTTCCTTAACTATGCTTAAGTTTAATCTCAATGAATCATCTATACTCTTAAGATATGTTCTTTTTATTGATGCAAATTATCTAACACTTAGACAATTTTCTACCTACAAATGCATAAATGAAATGTTGCATACAAGTTTTACATGAATGAAAACCACCAAGACATCTATCTAACCATATTTCTAACAATCTCCCCCTTTGGAATTGATGGAATGTTTTCTGAAAATTGGCTAAGTCCCAAAATAATGTCATAGATAACAAAAATACATATAAGTAACTACAAAGAAATTGCCTTCAAAACATAACAATTTTATTCATGTTTTGATGGACCATTACATTGCTTATCACTACTTTAAATTCATACATACATAAGCTCCACTTTACATATAAATTTAAATCTATACAAATTTCTATACATAATACTCCCCCTTTGACATCAATTAACAAGGTGTCAAAAACTATATCACAAAACTGTCTTCCTATTGATGATCAACTCATTATTCTTGATATACAATCTACAAAATAAATCTTTAGCCTATCTATATCCTTCTTCTTGTTGGCTTTGACTATATCTGATATACTGATGAGTGAACAAAGTGCATAAGATGATACTTCAACTATGCTCATGTTAGTATAGGGAAATTTCTCATAGGCTATCTTCACTCCAAGATATTCCACCAACTGCCTCTACAAAATGACAACTTTGGGTGTCAAATATTCTCTAAGCATAAAGAATATATATAATACCTTTTCCTTATTGAAATTAATGTCTCTAATAGCATTGTGAATCTTCACAATTTTAGTTTCAAAATCTTCAATTCTAACTTTTGGTTGCTGCAATATAGTAGTGAGTATTTAAAACTCACTCATATGGCCTTTGATCTTTGTATCAAAATATGATAAGTAACTGTAAGACATTGCACACTCTGCATAAAAATTCTTACCTTCATCTTTTCTCTTCCTTAGCTCCTTTATACATACATCTAAGGTTTTCAAATCATTTCTAACATTTGTGCATATTGTGTCTCATGCTTTGTCTATGCTTGTGTTGATGCTACTTCAACTAAAGTTGTGAACTCCTTATCAAAGGTTTCCACCATCTCTTTTGCCTTGACTTTTAAGTCTAGATTTTCAATAGTTGTGCAAATTATCTTTTTTATCCTCTCCAAGACTTCAACAAGATATTTCTCCAAATACTTTATGGATTTTTTTTTCTCAAATAATTTTCTCAAGGTGCCCATTATCTCATTTTGATCTTCATCATTAGATGCAATAGGTACTATTGTTGATTTTCTAATTGCTGATACTAGTTACTGGGGGTACAATATATTTTATCTTCTTTTCCTCTTCTTTCTTCTTTTGTTCTTCCTTTTTTTTCAACTTCTATTCTTCCTCTTCTCTCTTCTTCTTCTCTTGTGCTCTCTTGTCCTCCTCTTCTTTTTCTTTCCTCTTCTATTCCTCTTCTTCTTTTCTCTTCTTCTCCTATTCTTCTTTCTTCTTCCTCTCCTCTATTTCTTTACTTTCTTTTCTTTTTCTTTATGCTTTCTCATTTCTTGTTCTTCTTTATTCTTTTTATCTTCTTCCACATCGTCTAAGCTACAATAAGTAATAATAATGTTGATATTGCCAATAATACTTTCTCCATATCCTACAGAAGGATTCTTCTTTGCATGCATAGTTATGTGTGTACTATCAACTTGCATGAATTCAATAGCTATAGCAATGTGAGGTGGTAAAAGTGCTTGCTATGTCCCCTATGCTTTTTCCTCATCTCTCAAAGTTGAATCTACATGTACATATACTAGGCTATTAGCCTTAGACTTCACACTTACCTTAGGTACTGAGGACATATATTTTACTATAGCCTCCTCTATCTCTTGCATAAATTCATCATAATTTAATCCCATTAGAATAATTGTTCTTCTTTTGTTCCTCGGCAAGGGTTCAATACCCTTCAAAATTGTATCTCACTCTTCCTTAGATCCAACATCACATAACTTATTTATTAATGTGATTCTCATGTTCAGATCTTCTTCTAATACTCTGCTTTCTATTAACCAACCTATTGTATAGGTATTCAAGAATCTTATTTAGTATACTTTCAAACCTCTTATTCCTCAAAATCATGTTTCTTATGATGGCATTCTCTAACTGCCTTCTATCCATATTATTATACATGCTATAGGATTTGTTGAACTAAAGAAAATTGTCATCATTTATAATTTGCATGTTCAAATTCCCTTCCTTGGGTTTCCATGCTTTCTTGCCCACTATTGACCTTACTTCCTATGCATCTTGTTCAACAAGTTTATCTTTAGCATCATCCTCTAAATCTTCAAAATTGCTTATCTACACAGTCTTTCTTCTCTTTCTAGGTCTAATGTTGATCTACTTGACCCTTTTCTTTGCTTGTGGTTTAGGGTCTTGTACTTTAACCTTCATTAGTCTATAAAATTTCCTCTACACAGTAGGTACCTTAACCTTTGGTTGTTTTATTGTTTACTCAAATCTTTCTTTGATTGGTTGCACTTTTACAACCACTACATAACATGCAATAGGAGCTTCTGCACTACAACTATTACTCTCTTTGAAGGTCCTAGTACTACAATGGGTGTTGTAGCCAACACTTTAGTCTACCCACTAGCCTTTATTTCTAGTGTAATTCCTTTTATCTCATTGAATTTTTTCCTTGTCATACCAAATTCCTTGAGCATGGAATCTATCTCCTTTATAACCTTTTTCTTACTCTTGTTGCTATGAAATTTAGATTCAACTCTCTGTAACCTCTCATTATAGGTTCCCCATCTGGTTCATTCTATAGCTGACTTAGATTTGAGTATGATCTGTACATACCCTTTTATTAGCTCTACACTCATCTCATAGCCTATAGGCTCAATGAATTTCACTCTAGGAATCACTGATTCCATGTAGGTTTTGTTAGTATCCACCATAGAAGGGGTTACCTATACCTCAGTTTTGTCTCTAATTAGAAACTCCTCAGTATTCTATCTATGTCATTATTTTTGACATTATCAGGGTTGGATCTGTACCATTACATTACCAACTTCATTGTACACTCACTGCTATCCCAATTAATTAGTCTAAAAAAATTTCTTGTTACATAAAAGAATAAATGAGTTAGTAGAGACTCAAATCAAAACACCACTTTGTGTTCTCTTGATGTTTGCAACATTCTCCAATAGTTATAGTCTAATAATGTTGCACAAATTAAATTTTCTTCCTTCAATAGCCATTACATATGCCACATGAATAAATCCAGTTGGTATAGAGTGAATCCTTGACCCATGGTTGAACTTGTACCATAATATATTATTTAACAACATAACTCCTTTAATCCAAACAAGATCAACCTTCATATTTCTTCTATAAAACTTTGTTTTAAGGTTTATCTCAACCATTTTCCTTACATTTTTATCATTAATAGGATCACAACCTTCATTTCTTAATCATGTGACCTTGTGAATTAGGTCATTATCAATAACAATATGCACATCCCCTAATCAACACATATAATCATGTACCCTACTCAATATGATTCAGGTCGATTCATGATTATCAAATTTTATATAAAACATATAATTCACTAAATTCAATCCCTCTAACTATGCATACTCAGATTTTAGGGATAAATAATTATTACACATATCACCTAAATTTTTTTGAATTTCATTGTCATTAATTCTTTCAATCTTAAAGTGCATATAACTTTTGATATCTTCTACATGCAATACATTTTCTGGAACTTACAAAAATGCACCTGACAGATCTTCCAATAAAGAAACAAATGGGTGTTTCTTGAACTCATACCTTGGTCTATCACTCACATCATAAACTTTATGACTAGACATTTCTCTATAATATATAAATACTAGAATAACTTGGATTCAATCTATTGTAAAATACCTTAAACTCACAATTTAGGGCTTATGCAACTTTTAGATTCTCAAAATTTACTTTGCACTTTAGCTCACTAACAAAAAAACTCTTTAATTCACTCAAGACACTTCACATGAACAAATGGTACACTCAATCTTGATTTCAATCCTTAAATTATTTCAAATTGGACTACACATTAAATGTGTATCTACCACAAATTTGAAATATTGTCTATGTTTACTAGTGACCTTGTTTTCATAATTTCTACTTACTACGATCATATCAACACTTGTGTACTTGACCATAGATTCCTCTCTATGTCTTCTACCTTCTATTAACTATGCAACCTATAACTCCTTCTCTAACATCAATTTTTCCAACTAATGCTCTATCTCTGCTAGAATTTCTTAATTTAGTTAGGATGAGCCAGAAACATTTTGTGACTTCAACTTTCCATTAGGTGCATCAAAGTATTGTTCTTCCAATAATTTATGTGAACTCTCTGGATTACAAGATTTCACAAATGCTTCCTTAAACTCATTGACATGTTCCTTAATTGATTATTTCTAACTATTAACTTATCCTTTATTACCACCTCTATTACCATATTTGTTGGATTGTCATCTGTATGTATCTTGTCTAGCTTTAACTTTCCATCATCCAAAATTGATCGAAAGAAATGGTAATGCAACTGAATGTGTTTTGTCTTTGAATGTAGGGCTGAATTGTTTGCAAGATGAATGGAACTTTGACTATCTATAAATAAATAATTATCCTTTTGAGGGTATCCTAATTCTTCCAAGAAGTACTAGAGCCATATCATCTCCTTGGTTGTCTATGTAGTAGTAACATACTCTACTTCTGTAGTGGATAAAGCATTAACATTTTACAATCGAGAAACCCACCTCACAATTTCCACAACAATAGTAAATATGTAACCTAATACTCTACCTCATATTAATATCCCCTGCCAAATCTGAGTCAACATAGTCCTATAAATAAGTAGTAGAGCCTCTAAATTGTAAACATTTACTAGACATTCTTCCCAATTATTTGAGAATCCCTTTAACAACATTCCAATGCTTAATTCTTGGATTACTCATATACTTGATAATGACTCCCATTGCATGGGAAATATCTAGCATAGTACATACCATAGAATACATCTAGCTTCCTACAGATGAAGCATAAGGTACTTTGAACATCTTATCCTCCTCTTCTTGTGTCTTGGGACACATCTCCTTAGTTAACTTCAAATGACTAGGTAAAGGTGTGCTGACATATTTATCATTCTCCATAGAGAAACATTACAACACCTTCACAATATAATTAGCTAGAGATAATGTCAATTTCCTATTCTTTCTATCTCTATAGATCTTCATAACAAGGATTTATTTTACCCCCCAAATCCTTCATAGAAAATGCATGTGTTAACTGGCATTTTAGCCCTTTAATATGATTCATGTTAGACCCAACTACAAGCATATCATCAACATATAAACATAAAATAATGTAGTTTTCATCATTGAACCTCTTAAAGTAAACACAATGATCTAAATAAAACCTACTATATCCATGCTCATACATAAAACTATCAAATTTTAGACACCATTGCTAAGGTGCTTGCTTCAAGCCATATAAACTTTTATTCAATCTACACACCACATTCTCCTTACTTTTGACCTCTAATCCCTATGCTTGTGCCATATATATCTCTTCATCCAAATCACCATGAAGGAAGTTTTTTTTAACACAAACCTACTCCAAATTCAAATCTTCAATAGCCACAATACTTAAAATAGTTCGAATAGAAGTCATTTTAACAACAAGAGAGAATATCTCATCAAAATGAATGCCCATTTTCTGTGCAAATCTTTTTACAACTAACCTAGCTTAAAATTTTTCCTTACCTCTAGCCTCTTCTTCAACTTGTACACCCATTTATTCTATAAGGCACTTTTTCCGGTAGATAGCTTGCGTTAATTCCTTGTCTTATTTTTTTAGAAAATAGTCATTTTCATCTTTCATTGTAGACTCCCATTGAATCATAGTATCCACCTACATAGCTTCATCATAACATTCTAGTTCACCAGCATTACTAAGTAAACTAGAATACAGAGAGAGAGAGAGAGAGAGAGAGAGAGAGAGAGAGAGAGAGAGAGAGAGAGAGTATTTCTAGAGGTGTACTTAGCCTTGTGGTATGTGGCCATCTAACATTCACTGGTGTAAGTGGTATTTGTTGCTGTGATTATTTTAGATCATGAGGAATTTTTGCAACATCAACTTTTGGAGTATCATCTAGTACTACATAATAATCTTCTTTCTTTTCATGTTGCTGCAATAGATATTTGCACAACACTTTCTCATTAAAAATGACATCCCCGCTTCTTACAATTTTATAATTTTCAAAATCTTAAAGCCTATAAATAAATTCATCAATTCCATATCCAAAAAATACACAATTCTTTGACTTAGCTTCCATCTTGGTTCTATTTTTAGAATCTATATGAGCAAATGATTCACAATCAAAGGTTTTGAGAAAATAATAACTTTCCTTCTTACCAGTCCATGCTTCCTCTAGAATACCTTAGCCCAAAGGAGTAGAGGGACCTCTATTAATAAAATATATAATAGTATTGATAGACTCTACCCACATGTTTAAAGACAACCCTACATGCAACCTCATGCTTCTTGAATGCTCCATTATAGTCATGTTCATGTGTTCACCCACTCCCTTTTCCTATGGAGTTCTTGGAATAATTTTTTTCTACAAACACCATTAGTGGAGAAATAATATTCAAATTCATGATTGCAATACTCACCGCCATTATTAGATCTAAGACATTTTAATTTCTTACCAGTCTCATTTTGAACCAAGCATTTCCATTTCTTAAAAGTTTGAAATACATCTAATTTCTATCTAAGAAAATAAATCCATATTTTCTAGTTGCATCATTAATAAATATAACATAATAATGAGAGCCGCCAAGAGAAGATACTTGAGCTAGTCCCTATACATCTCTATGCACAAGCTCTAATCTCCCTTTTCTTTTCCTTCTTAGTCTTCACAAAAATCACTCTCTTTTGTTTTGCATACACAACTTTCACAAAAATTCAAATTAACACATTTCAAACCTGATAAAACTTTCTTTGAATGGATTACTTTCATACCTTTCTCACTCATGTGCCCATGTCTGTTGTGCCATAGTGATATATCAGAGCCTACAATAACAATTTGTTCTATGTGCTAACCTATAGAAACTGTTCCTAAACATTTAATTTTCTCTAAAATAATTAAAGTAGAAGGAACAATATGACCTATACAAATATATAAGGTGCCTACTTTTACACCTTCTACGATGATAAGGGAACCTTTTGAAACATTCTAATTTTTATCATTAAAAGTAACTACACAACCTTCATCACTGAGTTTCCCTGCTAAAATTAAATTTTGACTCAGCCTTGGAACATGTATTACCTCATGTAGTAACCAATGATTCTCATTCTACAACTTAATCTTAACTTTTCCCTTTCCAAAAATCTAATAGGGTTCATTATCCCCCAAATAAACAAACCCAAAATCTCCTTGGACATAATCAATGAAATAACCTCTATTAGGTGTAGCATGAAATGTAGCTCTAGAATCTAAAATCCATGAATCATCAATACTTTCTAAAGACAGAAGAAAAATATCCTCTTTAGATTTGTTACCAAATTTTCCTCCTTGTTCCCTTTTGGTTCATCTTCTTCATTTTTATTTCAAGTCCAATAATCTTTCTTCTTATGTCATGGTTTCCCATAGTAATAGGATTTTTTTGGTCCTCTTAGTTGAGACCTCTTCCCCTTTGATTTTTCTCTTGATTTCCCATGATTTGTAGAAGTATTTCCTTAGTTTTTCTGCCTCTACTTTGTGCATTCAAGGCACTTCCAGATGTAGATCCACTTGAGGATTTCCTATGAGTTTCCTCACTTAAAATAACATTGATCACATCATCATATTTTAGGGTATTATATCTAGAAACATAATTACTCACAGCCATAACCAAGTTAGTCCAGCTTTCAGGCAAAGAACACAAAAATCAAGAGAGACCTAATTTATTCATCAAAATTAATACGCATAGAACATAATTGACTAGTAATAGTATTAAACTCATTTAAATGATCCATAATAGATCCACCCACAATATTTCCAACTTATTCCATTTTCATATTAAATAAATGCTTCATGAGAAATGTCTTATTTGAAGTGGTGGGCTTTTCATACAATTTTGGTAGTGTTTCCATCAACTCTTCTATCGTCTTTGCTTTTGTACTATTAAATGCCACTGACTGATGGGGACACAACCCAAGAATAGAATGGACACAACAGGAAAAGGGGAATTGTATTAACTAAAAAATAAGCTAGTACATTCAGTACAGAGAAAATAAACTTCAAAACATGCCCTAAGGGCTTACAATAGCATAAATGTGGAGATAATTTCTTCTTTCAATACCTCCTCTCAAACTCCACTCCGAACTACCTTTTACAATGCTAGAAATCTCCTTAAATAGACCCTGGAGGGTTAAGGACTAGGAGTACATTCTAGAAAGTGCTAGTAGGCATCCACTGACCAAATAGAAGGTTCCATAAGCTGCGTTAGAAGTCGATGCAAATCTAGAAGAATCCAGAAATGGTAATCAAACTTTCGAGAGGCATAACTTTTGAACCGTAGCTCTGATTGATGAACTGTTTACATTTTCAGAAAGCTCTTGAAGCACTCTATAGCCCTATGGACAAGCTTTGCTCATACCCCATTTTTTGTCCCTTTTCAAGGTCATTTAATTCCCCTAACCTAAATTTGAAGCATTCTTAGGAGGTCTCCACAACCAAAAAAATTGCAATAACTTTCAAACCATGGGGCCTTTTGACTTGATTATTTTTTTGGAATGCTCTAAATTACAATTACATTCATCTAGCCAATTTACACCTCCTAGTTCACCAAAATGTTGGCTCAATTACATACTCCTATTTTTTTGAGATTTACGCGAACACTAATAGTGGAACTGTGAGAGTTGGAACCTTTATTTGACCCAAATGGGTATCCAAAAATGAAAACACATGAAACAAAAACTAAGTCTAAGTATATTTTTTTTGGGTGACACAAGATTTCCCTTATACCTTTGGATGCTCCTGCATCACTGATGGTGCCAGGCATAATTGAATGTTTCCAAGTTTTTTTCTATATAAAATATCCCACTCTTCATTTTGTCATAGATCTTTGATTCTTTGTTTTTACTTCTAATGACTTCCATAAATCCTTCTGATAGAGATAATCCTCCATTTACATTTTTTATAATTGAAAGTTCTACCCATTAAACTTGTCAACCCTCAAATTACCCTTATCCATGCTTGCTCTCACTCAACTATGAAACTCCCACTCAACTGTGAGACTCCCCCTCAATTGTGAGACTTTCATGTAGAGTATAACTTAAAAAAAACCTAGCTCTGATACCACTTGTTAGGATAAACCATAGATAGAAATAATAACTACATTCAAATTTAAATAATATCATAAAATAATAGATCTCATAGAAGAGAACACAAGACACCAAGATTTAATGTGGTTAACCCAAACCCTAGGTTACATCAACCAAACAACAAGTCTAATATTATTACAATCTAGTGATTACAACTTGATTACCATCTGTAATCCCTTATAGCTCAATACCACCACAAGAAGCAATTTTTCATATCATCCACAATGAAATAATCCCTAACTATAAGCCCTTTTATACAAGTAATTTTTCCACTTTAGGGTTAAAATTAGTTACAACATGTCGGCCATAAAATGTTGATAAAATAGCCCCATAAAATTATGGATTATGTACAATACTTCTATGATTAGTCACCATAATCTAACAATCTCCTACTTGGGGACTAATTAGGCTCCACACTTAACAATAGGGGGGGTGAATCAGTGCTTCAAAATTTTCCCCATAAAAATCATTCACCTCACATCTATCTCAAAATTCAACAAGTAAACTGAAATATCATATTATGCATGTACATCTAAAGCATGTAAATAAGTAAACATTTACACATAAATGACAAAAGATATGCTTACCTAGAGACCCTCCAAGGAGAAGTTAAAACTGGAGTGGGGATCACACCCACAAATCTTCACTACTATAGTAATAAAGTGTATCCAGTGAAGGATAATTTTTTATATCATGAAACATGATCTACCCTATGAAAGGTCTACCTTGTTAAAGGCTTACAAAGACTGTTAGGTTTCACCCTGTTAAATGATTTTAAAACCTTGTTAGAAGTGTGCTTGATTAGAGGACTTCAACTCATAATTAAGCACCTTGTTAGACAATTTCAATATATCCTATTAGGGCTAGTCTATTAAGAAATTTAACTAATTCATTTGTTAGAGTGTCTTAGCAGTGATCCTACGATTAGCACTCTATTGCTTGATATCAGATCACCTATGTATTGATGTATACTTGATCCTTTCTAATTATATGTATTTCTATTGTCCTCTGATTTGTTTCCTCTATTCTCCTTTAGCTAGTTCTACAATGTAAATCAATTCATAAAACTTTAATCACCATGAATTCTTTGCTTGTGCATGCAAAATCTTTAGTTCTTCTTGTTGGAATTACAATAGGAAAGGTATACTTCTATTGGGGGGGGCAGGGGGTGGTGGTGTTGGTGGTGACTGAATAGTTTAAACTTAAACCCATAAAACTTTCACCACACATCCATCTCATACATTCAATAAGTAAATTGAAATATGATGTAAAGAATGTACATCTAAATCATGTAAACAAGTAAAAATTTGCACATATATGACACTAGATATGACTACCTAGAAACCCTCCAATGAGAAGGTAAAACTGGGGTGGGAATGAAACTAAAAAATATTCACTACTACAATAATAAACTATATCTAATGAAACTTAAAATGTTTGATCATGAGACATGATCTACCCTATGAAAGGTCTACCCTATTAAAGGCATACAAAGACTATTAGGTCCTACCCTATTAAAGAATTTCAATACCCTATTAGAAGTGTAACTTGTTAAAGGATTTCAGTATAGCTTATTATTACTACTCTGTTAAGAGATTTAACTACTTCACCTGTCAGAATGACTCAACATTGATTCTATGGTTAGCACTTTGTTCCTTGATGACATATCACCTCTAAACTGATGGATTATTGATCCTTCTTTATTAGATGTCTCTCTATTGTATACTATTTCCTTCCTTTGTTCTCCTTTAACTGATTCTGCAATACAATTTCACTTCACAATTCCTTCGTCACCATGAATGCTCTGTTTGTGCATACTAACTTCTCACTTCACTCCTTCCATACAAATATGAAGTTTAGGGTTTGTCCTCCTTAAGAAGACCTAGGTGACTTAGGGTTAGGAATGAATTAATGAATGGGATTCATCCTTTTTTACACTTAAACTTTCCCTTTTCCTAATTTGATGCATGTGCTTCATAGGGATTCCAACTTAAGATTCATTATTATCATCAAAATATCATAATTCAATCTATAAGTCAGCTCAAAAATTGTTTAAATAGTAATTTGTGTCATTTCAAATAACTATGAAAAAATTATGTTACTCAACATTTGAAGTCTCTGATGCTTTGCATATATTGATTTCTATATTGTCACTTGACATCTAAATGACTTAGCATGAATTTCTTGCTTAGCTTCTATATCACTTGGTATACACTATCTATTTGACTCTTGAGTGACTCGACACATGAGTAACTATCCACTCACTATGGACTTGACATGTTCTATCTTATACATGTTGTGCTTGGCATGTACTACTTGTTTGACATGAACTAAGTAAATAACTAAAGTGTATACACACTCACTTGTCAAAACCAATTTGAGATTAACAATCTCCCCCTTTCACATATGGCACACACTGTTCAATCTGTTTGATTGGTAAAACCTATGTGAAATTAACCTTACTATAAAATCTATTAGAGGATTTGTGATGGTGTTAATTCTCATTCCCCTCTTATTCTACATAGTCCTTGTGTTCTTCTCAATAACTTCTTTTGATTCATTCCTCATAGTCTTAGGACAATCTAGGGTTAGATACCCTATTACCCTATGGATTATTCTTTTGGTGATTTTGATAGGCCCATTATCTAACCATAGCGAACTATCATGAATTCCACTAAATACAATCCCAATCCACTCAATTTTGAAGACATTAGGGAAATCTAGGGCATGAATTAACCCTTTCTTCTCTACAATTTTGTATTCTTCCCTTAGCACACCATTTTCACATAATTCACCATATGCTTCTCTCATCTCCATATCTCCAATACTTCCAATCTTATAGTTGTAACACTTTCTGAGATCTTGAATAATTAGAACTTTGAATGGTATCATGGATAATGCACTAGAGGGATCTTTTTTTTATGCTATATTTGGTATGGCTTTGAAAATAGGTTGTTTAATTTTATTACTAACCAACTAAACATTCAAATTCTCTTTACCCTCTACACACTTTGAACGAGATGGCATTTTACGAAACTAGGGTATACAAAATTAGAAACAACATAGCTCAAAAAATGATAAATACCTTGTAAAATATGATGAAATGGTGTTGACTTATTGTTCCAAATCTTCTACAAATTCTTTAGATGAGTTTCTAGATTGTCTCTAGCTCTTCTTTCTCTTTGTTTATTTTGAAATGATGTAAAAATGAGCAAAAATCAATCAAATACCCTTCTGAAATACTGTAATTAATGTTGAAAGCCTACACAGATGTAAGCTTGGCATCAACTAATTTAAGGCTCAATTGGCTTCCACTAGTCCTTTCATTTTTTCAAAAATCATTATGAGCTCAGCAACAACTATCTAGTCTATTAGCTCAATATCCTCTAGCATTTCACTGGGAAATCATAGGAAACTTTTCATGCTTGGCAATAACATGAAAAACTTAAAGATTTTTATTTGATACCTAATAACATCTTGCATCTTTATTCATGCTTATGCAAAATTTTCTATACTAAATCCTTTGGAACTAATGTATGATATAACCATGATATAACCATTGATATAACCTTTTGATCACTTGACCCATTGGGTGAAGTGATCCCTACTCCACTTGATGTGGTACAATCCTCCTTTTTCTTTAATGTCTTGTTCATATAATTTTTGACATTTTCATCATATTCGTTGTCTTTGCCTTTATTGAACTCACAACTTGGTGCCTTTGACCTTGTTGGACAATATCAAGGGATGTGACCAATCTTCAAATAACTAGAGAATGTGGTTTGGATCAATCACCTTTTATAGTCACCTTTTAAGTGTTTTTTATTATGATTCTTGGGAACATGTCCATACTCTTGACAATAGTGACAACTATACCTTGTATTATAATCCTTGTTAAAAAGAGTTTTCATTGTTTTTTACCTTTATTTTTTGGTCTAATGACCACATGGGTTTAGATTTGCATTCAAAGGCTCTATGTCCATACTTCTAATAGTTATAACAATATCCATCAAATTTTTTCGTTTGCATCATCTTAGTTCTGCATTGTTGTGCTTGATGACCTTGTTTGTTGCACTTATGGTAGTGAACCATGATCTTATGCTTGATATTCTAATTTATAGTATTTCTCCTACACACATTAGAAGTATGTCCTTTCTTACCACAATTATAACAAGTAGGTTTGGAATTCTTGCCTTTGTTGTTCATATCTTCAACACTTTTGGATGAGTCTCCTTCTTCAATACTTGTGTATCCTAGTCGGAGTGTATCATTATTGGATCTAAGGGATCTTAATAATTGCACAAAGTATTTGATGGATTCACTTGGTTTATAGAAACTTTTTATGAATTCCTTATCCCTTTTTAGGTAATTGTGTAATTGTTCATTCTGCAACTTCAATATTGTTATCTCAATGTCCTTAACATTCAATTCATAATTGGCATTCATCATGTAACTCAAATTATCCAATCGCATGTTAGAAATCTTAGTTAGTTATCTTTGATGATTTCTCATCTAGTTTTTTGGTAAAAACTCTTTTGTCTTCTTTAATCATGGATTTGTCACCTCACATAGTAGTATGGCTTGTGATTCCTTCTCTAATTTTTTATTTTTGATCTCTTTAGCTTGGGCTCTATTATTTTCCATTAGATCTACAACTACTACATCAAATTTATTAGCCTCCATTAGAAAATAGATTAGTAGTGTTCATATCTCTGTATTGTGTGTCGTTCTCCTCAATAACAATCTCCTTCCTTCTCTTTAAAGATTTATTTAATTCTTCTCTTTCTTCATTTGGTTGATGTAGAATGAGTTGTATTGAAATTTTCTGATTCTCAATGATCTTTCCCAACTTATAGACTTCCATTTTCAAGATCTTTCCTCAAAGATGTAAAGCTTAATCTTTTGGAGAACTAGGTTCTGATACCAATTTTTGGAATTACAATAGGAAAGGTAAACTTCTAGGAGGGGGGGTTGTGAATTAGTAGTTTAAGCTTTGACCCATACAACTTTCACAACAAAACCATCTCATACATTCAATAAGTAAATTGAAATACTATGTAAAGCATGTACATCTATATCATGTATAAAAGTAAACATTCACACATATATGACACTAGATAATGATTAGCTATAAACTCTCCAATGAGAAGATAAAACTAGGGTGGAGATGACACCCACAAATCTTAACTACTATAGTAATAAAGTGTATCTAATGAAGGTTACAATGTTTGATCATGAGACATGATCTACCTTGTGAAAGGTCTACCATGTTAAAGGCTTACAACGACTATTAGGTCTTACCCTATTAAAGGATTTTAATACCCTATTACAAGTGTGCCTTATTAAAGGACTTTAACTCACAATTAAGAAGTACCTTGTTCAACGATTTAAATGCAGCCTGTTAGGACTACTATGTTAAGATATTTAACTAATTCACCTATTAGAATGACTCAACATTGATCCTATAGTTTTAACACTTTGTTTCTTAATGAAAGATCACCTCTAAATTTATGTATTCTTGATCCTTCTTGATCAGATGTTTCTATACTATATACTGTTTCCCTCCTTTGTTCTCCTTTAACTATTTTGCAATACAATTTCACTTCACAATTCCTTAGTCACCATGAATTCATTTTTGGTGCATGCTAACTTCTCACTTTTCTCCTTCCATATGTGCATGAAGTTTAGAGTGTGTCCTCCTTAATAAGACCTAGGTGACTTAGGGGTAGGTATGAATCAGTAGTTGTGATTCATCCATTTTGCTACTTAAACATTCCCTTTTCCTCATTGGATGCATGTCCTTCATAGGGATTCCAACTTAAGATTCATCCATGTCACCAAAATATCATAATTTAATCTATAAGTCAACAAAAAAATGGTTTACATAGTAGTTTGTGCCGTTAAAAATAACTATGACAAAACTGTGTTGTCTCAGAATTTGAAGTCTCTAATGATTTACATATATTGATTTCTATACTATGCCTTGGCATCTAAATGTCTTGACATACACTACTTGCTCAACTTCTGTATCACTCAGCATACACTATCTGCTTGGCATTTGGCTGACTTAGTACATGAGTGACTC
The DNA here is from genome assembly GCA_028749045.1 of Cupressus sempervirens. Classification (NCBI taxonomy): domain Eukaryota; kingdom Viridiplantae; phylum Streptophyta; class Pinopsida; order Cupressales; family Cupressaceae; genus Cupressus; species Cupressus sempervirens. The sequence goes on along the minus strand of CM053787.1, from coordinate 955,485,904 downwards.
GTCACTCACTATGGACTCATCATGCTCTATCTTATACATGTTATTCTTGACATGTACTACTTGTTCAGCAATAACTAAGTAAATACCTAAGCGTATAGACACTCACTTGTCAAAACCAATCTGAGATCAACACTCCTTAATCATTCCTCTCATGAAAGTTTAAGGTTTTTCTTCATTAAGAAGACCTAGCTGACTTAGGGTTAGGTATGAATCAATGGTTATGATTGACCTATATTGCTACTTCAACTTTCCCTTTTTTTGATTAGATGCATGTAATGCATAGGGATTCAAACTTAAGATTCATCCTTTTCAACATAAGATCATAAAATAATACTTAATTCAGCTAAAAAATGGTTTACATAGTAGTTTGTGCCAATACAAACAACTATGTCAAAATTGTATTACTTAGCATTTGAAGTCCCAGGTGCTTGACACTAACTATAGCTTCAATTTTTTCACTTAGCATCTGAACATCATTGCTTGCTCAACACTAACTATTTTAATTTTTTGACGTGAACTAAGGAAATGACTTATAATGACTTAAGTGTATAAACACTCACTTATCAAAACCAATCTAAAATCAATAATCTCCCACTTTGACATGAGTGTCAAAAATACTTGGTAATGCATTAACGATCTTATCTTTGTTAGTATAACATAGATATATATTGACAAAATTTCAAAATATCAAAATTTTGCAATACATGACTTATCAGTCATACCTCAAAATTTAATAACTCCCCTTGAGTTGATTATTTGTTCTATTATATGCTCTATATCTAAACTAAAATCTTTGTACTACTAAGTACATTTGGATAAGTTGAGCTAGTACTCTATTTCGATTTGTTTGTCTCTATCTATTTGTCTCATTCCTTGTCCTCTTACTCCCCCTTTTTGACACTTATGTCAAAGGGTTATACACTAATAGTGTGTTTTCCATAAATGATTTATGGACCTCTAGTATAATATTTAGATCCACATCCCAATTATCACAAGCTGCCTCTAATGACTTTATTTGGATGGCTATCTCGGTAGCAAGGTGTACTAAGCCTTCTAGTGTAGAAAGATGAAGATCTTTCTTCATGAGAGTTTCAACATAGGCTAGTTAATTTTGTATTAACTCTATGTGTGGAGTCAATGTAGACTAGATGCAAATTAGTTTAGCCCTAACATTTGCTTCATCTGCATGTAATGTTGCTAACTAAAATTGTGATTGTAAGAGGGCATTGAAGTGTTTCTCACTTTGAGCTAGAGAATTTGGTAGAATTAGGCTAGATGTTTTCATAATGTTCTCCATGTTTAGGATATGACTTCTAACATCCCTTGTCAAGAGTGAAGTATTATTCAATTTGGTATACAAAGAGAAAGTATTGGTTAGTACCTTCATCACACTCTCTATTTTGATTTCTAATTCAACCTATGATAATGCAATAGCATGTTGATATATTTTCATTAAGATTATTCTAAAACTTTCTCTTAGACCTTTCAAGTAATTTGACTTTTGTATCTAGGTTTGTGCCATTAACCTTCTCCACTATACTTGTCCATTGTTCAATTATTGGCTTATTTTTATCTGGAGCAAGCAGACAAAATGCATCAAGAAAAATCTCTTTGATATCAATCAAAGCTTATTTCTACCTATGCTTCCTTCTAAGAAATTCTTGATTTTTCTTCTTTGCTAGAGCCTTTTGCAGAATGCCCATTTGTTCTACAAGATCAAATTTAGGAAACACAATCTCTTCATCTAAGCTCACATCACCATATGATGTTACCTTATCTTCCTTATGTGTTTTTGGATTTGGCCTTGAATGTTTTAAGTGGTCAAGCTTCTATACTTGGCCTCTGAAGAGCTTAACTAAGAGGAGAAATAGATTCTAGTAATATTACTAGTGCTTATATTGCTAATTGATCCTCTGGCTTTGTTCTCAAACTTGACTCTTTAGTATTGTCCTTTTCTTTCTCTATATTATTAGTAACACCTTGATTTTGTGTTGTAGGTGCATGAGTATCTAGCTGACCTATTAGAACTTGGGTTCCTTCATTCTTTTCTGTCTCATCTTTGTGTTCTACAACTATCTCATCATTATCATTTTTATTTTCTTGGATATTAACTAAGACTGGAGTACCTTGCATTAATGCACTAACACTAGAAATTGTTGAATCCTTCCTTTGATATACCACAATAGGTAATGACATTTGTACAAATGTGAATTGAGAAGGGACTATAGATGTTCCTTGTATTTGTACTTCCTCCCCTATAGATACTTTATTTATCCTTTGAAATTCACCAACACTTCCTAGTACAAGATTATCACAAAGTTTTTCATGGGTAGTGGATTTAACTAGTATCTACTTTAAGTCATCCTCTATGAAAGGATCGATGTTCTAGGGAATAATCTTAGAAACATCCTTGAATTTAACATTATTGATAATTGCACTTGTCTCTTGTTGAGGATTGACACTTGGCACTTTTGTATCTAGTACACTCTATTCTATTTGTTTCTCATCTTTAGCTAGTGCATAGGTGTCTATATTCATGTCCATGCCTCCCTCAACTATATCTTGTTCATTGTATTTTTTTTCTCTACTTTTTCCTCACCTACTTCAATATGTTTCTACATAACTTCCTCAGATGTTGATAGTCCTTATTTTAGCTTCCATTTTTGTTTGGACTTCTGCACAACATCTTCAATGTCATTCTGCAATATACTAAATTCCCTATACTTTGGAAAAAATCTTCCATTATATCTCTTAATGGATTTTTCCATTGTGGCTTTTCTCAGTTCTAGCATTACCTATGCATCTTTTGTCTCTCTTATTTTTCTTTCAGTATCTAGACAATAATGCCACTTCTGCTCAACTCTATCATATTAAATTTTGGGTATGGATTTGGCAAGTTCAAGAGGAGACTTTCAAAATGTTGCCATCATGGCATATACTGCCTCTTCAACTTTATTTTATCTTGTCAAGATTGTCAAATGTAATGTGAAAGAATCTAGATAAATCAGTATTAATTCTAATATTCTCACATAGATTATCTAAATCCAAAGAATGATTGTGACTTACCACTTGAAACTGGCTCATTTCATCAAATTTAGTCTTCTCTTCATCAGATTCAATTAGGGAAACATATTTTCTCCTTGCTCTCTCCTAAGACTCTTCATCATTGGTAGGTTGAATAGTTCTCTTCTGCTTTGTCTTGCCTACTTCCTTAACCTTTTGTGTAGTTCTCTTATGCTAGCCCTTGTTATAGGTACTATATGCTTAGGCTGGTGCTTTAGCTTCACTTTTCTTCTTTTTAGTAGTTGTAGATGCTTCACTATATTCTTCTTGTTGATCTTCTCCTTCACCTTGGGTTAAGGCCAATGGTGCTTGAGCTAGTTATTCCTATTCTTCTTCATTATCTACTCCACAAAATTTCTCTTTTAACTTCTTGACAATATTTTTCTTCTTCCTAATGACTGAGGTAGACTTCAAATCCATTGTTATCTTAGATTTCGCCATGTCATAGTTTCAAAAAGTTGTAGCCTTGATCTCAACTTCTTCTTCAAGTAATGATGTGAATGTTGGAGAGGCTTCATCAACATTGATTTTATATCCCAATGGTCTTAACCATCTAACTCTAGGAACTACTGCTTGGCCATATGTAAAGTTAGTATCAACTATGAAGAAAAAATCACCAAAATGTTTCTCCACTAGTGAAACTAGTATCCTTAGTCTTTTATTCATTTACTACTTGAATTCTTTGAAGTAGCTTGTCATAAATGAACCAAAATTATCACCTAGTTACTCAATGGATTCACCTATTTGTACTACAATAGGTTTTTACGTTCCATGCAACTTTACCAAAAGTAGGAAATGTATTCTCTACAAAAAATAATACACATACAAGAATAGATCCAAATTTTGATACAATGCACTTTTGGTATTATTTATGGCTCCCAAATTCTCAGTCAATTGTGGCAACTGCAACTCAACAAGATCTTAAGTATGACTGTTCTTCACTATCTTGTATCCCATTTCAACTGCAATACATGGTACACTATTGAGTCTACTAGATTGATAGAACTTTTGTGATATAATCCTTACTCCAAAATAAATTAACAGATCTATGATTACATCTATTATCATCTCTTTATTATTCCATACAACTTGTATATTCATTTAAATTAACTCTTTTGCTTTGCTTTTCATTTTGTTGGTCTGATCTAGGGTTGGATAAGCTGTAATTCTATGCACAATATTCTTGGTGATTTTCATGGGTCCATTCTCTAACCATATAGAATTATCATGTATTCTTCTCACAACTATCTTTATCCATTCTTTCTTGAAGATGTTGGGGAAATCTAGGGCACAGGTTAACTTTTTTTTCTAAATAATTTTGTATTCCTCCTTCAAAGATTTTCTTTCACAAAATTTTCAATATGTCTCCCTAATCTCCATGTCTCCTATGGTCCTAACCTTACATGTATAGCAACATCTAACATCTTGAATCATTAAAACTCGCAGTGGTATCATTGACAATGTATGAGATGGATCTTGTTTATAAGCTATGTCTAGAATTGCTCTAAAATTTGGTTGTTTAATCTCATTTCTTATAAATTTCACATTCAAAACTTCTTTTCCCTCTACAACCTTGGGTCTTGAAGAACTAGATGGAATTTCATCAAACAAGGTTTTGCAAAAATTTAAAATACATAGCTTGACACATTATAAATACCTCTTCAATCTTGCTAAGATGGTGTCAAACAACTATTTTATCCATTTGTAGATACCTAGAAAATTTTATCTAGTTTCACCTTCTAGTTTCACCTTTATCTCTTTGTGCTCTTCTCTAAATTTGAATGATGTCATATGAGAAAAAATTGATCAAATAGCCCTTAAAAGAATGCATTTAATGCTTAGTTCTTACACAGTTGTAAGGTCTGCTTTAATAGAATTTCTAGCTCACTCGACATCCATGTAATTTTCCATATGCTCAAAAACCACTAAAAGCTTGACATACACTATTACTTATGGTGGCTCAACATCAACTAGAATTTCACTCAGTAACCATGGTGAAACTTTTCATTCTCAGTAGTAACATGGAAACTAACAAATCTTAAAGATTTGTTCAAGGTTATAATCAATACTTTGTATCTTTATTCATGCATGTACAATATTTTCAAAACTAAATCCTTAGAAATGATGTATCATATATCATTTTAAGTATCAATCCTACTTACCACTTGATTTCCTAATTTGAGGAAGTGTGATCACTTGACCCATTGGCTGAATTGATCCCTTCTAAACTTGATGTGTTATAATCTTCCTTTTTGTTCTGTGTTTTGTTCATCTCATCTCTAAAATTCTTAACATCTATCTTTCCTTTTCCTTTTTTGAACTCACTTCTTGGTTCCTTTCACCTTTTTGGACAATTTTTGGTTATGTGACTAGTCTTCAAACAAATAAAACATGTGGTTTGACTCAACCACCTTTTGTAGTCACTTCTAAAATATGTTCTTATGCAATTTTTAGCAACATTTTCATAGTCTTGATAGTAGTGTCAACTATACCTTTTATTCTAATACCAATTATAAGAGTTTCCATTGTGCTTTACCTTTGTCTTCTTGTTTGATGACCATTTAAGCTTGGATCTGCACTCATATGTTCTATGTCCATACTTCTGATAGTTGTAGCAATATCCTTCAAGTCTTTGAGTGTTCATGGTCTTGGTTTTCCATTCATGTGTCTGATGCCCTTGCTTGTTGCACTTATGATAGTGACCCATGTTCTTTTGCTTAACATTCTTATTTGTAGTCTTGCTCCTACAAATATTAGCAATATGACCTATCTTACCAAAGTTATGACAAGTAGGTTTGGAGTTCCTTCCTTTATTTCTTCTTTCTTCACTACTTTGGATGATTCTCCTTCTTCAGTACTAGTGTATCCCAATCTAGGAGTATCACTATTAAATTTAGGTGATCTCATCAATTGTTCAAAGTACTTGATGGCTTCACTAGGTTTGTTGAAACTATCAAAAAAATCCTTTTCTCTTTTCAAATCATTTATTAGTTGTTAATTCAGAAATTTTAGTGATGTGATTTTAGTATCTTTTGAATTGAATTCATGATTTGCAATCATCATTTGACCCAAAGTTTCCAATTGCATGTTAGCAATTCTAGTGACCTCTGATATTTCCTCTTCTAGTCTATTGGTCAAAATATTTTTGTCATCTTAAATCATGAATTTTTCCTCTTTGGCTTTATTTTTCTTCTTGATCACCTCACATAGTAATACTAATTGGACTTCTTGTTCTCTCTTTGGATTTTTGACCTCTTCAGTTAGGATTCCATTCTTTTCGATCCGATTTGCAATTGATGCATTAAATTTATTGGATTTTCCATTTTCAAATAATTTAGTACTATTAATCTCTTGGTATTGTGTGTCATTCTCTTCAATATAAATTTCCATTATTCTTTTCAATGATCTATTTATCACATCTCTTGCTTCATTCAGCTAATGTAGAATGAGTTGTATTTCAATCTTCTAGTTTTCAATAATCTTTCTCAACTTGTAGACTTCCATTTCCAAGATTTTTCCTCTAAGTTGATACCAATTTTTGGAATTACAATAGGAAAAGTAAACTCTAAGAGGGGGGTGAATCAGTGCTTCAAAATTTTTCCCATAAAAATTATTCACCTCACATCCATCTCACAATTCAACAAGTAAACTGAAATACCATATTATGCATGTACATCTAAAGCATGAAAATAAATACACATTCACACATATATGGAAAAAGCACTAATTTACACCTCCCCCCTCTTAGAGTTCATTTTTCTTATTGTAATTCCAACATTTGCATCTTTGTATCTATCTTCCAAGTTGTCTCTTTCTTCAATAAGAAGGTCAATATGCTCAAGAACTTCTTCTAGATTTCTCTTCAACTATTCTATATTTTTAGGGATCTTACTTAACCTATTAAGGCTTTCCAAAGTAACTAGGCTCTGATACCAACTGTTAGAAATGGATAATATTGAGAGGGGGGTGAATCAGTATTCTACAAACTTTTTCCCACAACTGAATAGTGTTACTTTATAATATGCATATGAAAGTTAACCAATAGTGCTAAATAGTAAATATAACCATACACATAGAGAACTCATATCACCATTTTTTTAAAACTAGGGAAGCCCTAGCCAAGGGAAAACCACAATGGGGATGATACCCACAAGATGGTTCACTAAACAATAGGATCTTATTAAGCATATTGACTTTTTTAGGAGTCTATGAACTACATATAATGTTTGAAGTCCTTGTTAGAGGACTAGGATTTGTTAGAAGCCTCCAACCTATTAGGAGTTGTTCCAACCCTATTAGGATTTGGTAGAACAATTACAATGTATGCAAGAAGAGGCCATTTCCCTAACATGCAATTATACAATTAAGTTCTTCACAAGGTATATATACATACAATACTTTATTTTTACTATTATAATTCATGCTTTCTCTGATCATACATTAGATCATGCATTAAATAAGACTTGAATAATAGTTTGTATAAAATCTATATCATATCATGACTTGATAGTAACTATGCAATAATATTATGACCACCACATAATTGTACAATATAAGATAATTAATTATACCTTCCACATTAAAAAATTACTTCACAGTCAGCCTTCATGCTTAACATAATATAGAATAACTTATGGATTACTATCTGCATAGTCAAATCATCATGACTTAGCAATTATTTTATAACCAAATGAATTCCTTAAGTTGTACAACTCTATTTACTGATATGGTCTATTCTAATCTATTAAATACCTACACTGTTATTTTAATCATAACTTGTATCATACTATTTGTACACATTTGCATACTTAAAGACATCATCATGAAAGTTTCACAAAGCTTTCCTTAACTGCATGTAAGCTGAATCTCAATGAGTCATATGTACTCTTAAGATATATTCTCTATACAACTAGGAACTTTCTAACACTTAGACGATTTTCTACCTCTATATGCATAAATGCAATATTGCATACATGTTTTCATAAATAAAAACCACCAAGACATCTATTTGACCATATTGTGAATAGATGTAAACCAAGTTGTAAATCAACAACAAGTTTTAGTGACCATGTTTAGGAACCATGTTTAGGCATATTCTGATTTAGATATTAGTGTACATGAAATAGATGATGAACTACTTGATAGTGATTATGAAGTTGATAGACCTAATGAGGAAAACATAGTAGAACCAAGATTGTCTAAGTATGTTAAAAGACATCACCCTATTGAACAAATTATTGGAGATAAAGATGTTTGACCTATGAAAAGAAATAATTTGAGAAGTGATGCATGTTTTTTAAGAATGCATGAGCCTAAAATAGTGAAAAATGCACTAGAAGATGAGCAGTAGAGTAAATCCATGAAAGGAGAGATTGAATAGATTGAAAAGAACAAGACATGGACTCTAGTTTCTAGACTAGAGGAAAAGAATGTGATTGGAACCAAGTGGGTGTACAGAAATAAGCTAGATGAAAATGGTGAAGTCAAAAGAAACAAAGAAAAATTAGTTTGCAAAGTGTATGCACAATAAGAAGGAATATACTATAGAGAAACATTTGCCCAGGTTGTAATATTGGAAGAACTAAGAACTATGCTTTCTTACTGTGCATACAAAGCTTTCAAAGTTTATCATATGGATGTGAAGTTAGTATTTCTGAATGGTATATTAGAAGAAGAAGTTTATATAGAAATCTACAAGGATTTATTGATGCTAACAACAAAAAACATGGTATTAGACTACACAAACATTTATATGATTTAAAGCAATCATCACGAGCATGATATGAAATGATTAACAATTATCTTGTCAATATTTGTTTTAAAAGGAATGATGATAACAAGAATCTATACTTGAAGATAGAAAAAGGAAGGGTATTTTTCTAACTAAATTTTTTGTTGATGATATCATATTTGGAGGTTGAGATACTTGGTTTAAGGAATTTACGAATGAAATGAAGAAAGAACTTGAGACATCTATGTTTGAAGAGATCAAGTTTTTTGAGGGTTTGCAATTATATTAGATGAAATATTTTATATACATCACTCAGTCTAAGTATATGAAGGAGATATTGAAATTTTTTGGATTAGAAGATTTTAAACTTGTAAGCACAGTTATGGTGACAGGATAGAAATTTTCAAAGAATGATAATTTAGCTGAGGTGAATCAAACATTGTATAGGTCTATGATTTGGAAAATTGCAATATGTTGTGTATAGTAGACCTCACATTGCATTATTTGTTGGGGTTGTTGCAAGATTCTCTACTATTCCAATGGAGAATAATTTGATGGTTGTAAAAAGAATTATGAGATATTTGAAAGGAACTACAGATTATGGTCTATACTACAAGAAAAATTAAAAAATGGAGCTAAATGCCTACATAGATGCTAATTGGACTAGAAAAATTGATGATAGAAAGAGCACAAGTTGTGGAGAATTTTTCTTGGGAAAGGGATTGGTCACTTGGACTACAAAGAAAAAAAATTGCATATCTCAATCTACTACTAAAGATAAATATGTGGCTACAATAATAAATTGTACAAACATTGTATGGATCAAACAACTACTCAAAGGTATGAAGGAAGAAATCATTGAACCTATGGTAATTTATTATGATAATACTATTGATCTTAGATTGGTTTTGACGAGTATCAATGCACTTAAGCCATTTACTCAATTCATGTTGAACTAGTAATACATGTCGAGCACAACTAGTGATTCAAGTGCCAAGTAAATAGTGGATGCCAAGTAGTGTAGGTGTCAAGTTAAAAGCAAAAATATAGCACATGCTGAACATCAATGATTTCATATGGCGAGTGACATAGTTTAGACAAATTTGTTTGAAATAACACAAACAACTATATAAATTGTTTTTATGCTAACTTAAGGATAGATTATGGCGAGTGACATAGTTTAGACAAATTTGTTTGAAATAACACAATACAACTATATAAATTGTTTTTATGCTAACTTAAGGATAGATTATTATCTTTTGGAGATAAGGACAAATCTATATGCAGATTCCCTATGTAATTACATGTAGCCAGTTAGAAAATGGAAAGGTTTAAGTGACAATATGGATGAATCTTAGCCATAGATTCATACCTAACCCTAAGCCACCAAAGTCTTCTTAAGGAGGACAAAGCCCAAAAAAATTTATGTTGTAAGAAAGGGTGAATGATTGAATTGGAAGAGTGAACAAGATAGTTTGTAGAGCTTTCAAGGTAACTTAGAAGTGATTGTAAATTGTAGAATCAGTTAGTGAGGAATATAGGATAGAGAAGGATATAGAATTGATACATTAGATCATGAACGATCAATTAGAGAATGTGTAGAGGTTATTTTTTATCAGGCAAGCAAGTGCCAATCGTAGGATCTATGCTGAGAAATTTTGACAGGTTATTTTAGTTAAATCTCTTAATAAAGTAGTCTTGATAAGCTATATGAAATCTCATAGCATGGTGCTTACTTAATTGTAAGTTAAAGTCCTCTAACTAGGCACACTTCTAATAGCATGCTGAAATCCTCTAACAAGGTGGGACTTAACAATCTTTGTAAGCCTTTAAAAGGTAGGGCTTTCATAGGGTAGACCATGATTCATGGTAAAACCATTGTAATCTTAATTAGATACACTTTATTGCTGCAGTAGTGAAGATTTGTGGGTTTAATCCACACAACAATTTTACCTTCTCACTTTGAGTGTTTCTAGGTAATCATATTTAGTGTTATTTGTGTGTTTGATTACATGTTTACATGATTGATGCATATACTTTACATGTTATTTTAGTATATTAATGCATGTGATGTATGATTGGTAAAAGTTTTATTTGTTTAAGTTTAAACTCTTGATTCACCCCTCTGCCTCTCAAAAATTTACTCTCTTCCCACTTGTAATTCTAACAATTGGTAATAGAGCCAAGTTATTTGAAATAGAAGCTTTGTAGCTTAGAGAAAAGATCTTTAAATGGAAGTTTACAAGCTGGAAAAGACTATTGAGAACTAGGAGATTGAAATACATCTCATACCACATCAATTGAATGAGGCAAGAGAGGAACTAAAGAAATCCTTGAAGAGAACAAAAGAGATTTCTATTGTAGAGAATGACACACTATACAAAGAGATAGACACCACCAAGCTATTGTAGATGGTAACACCAATGAATTTGATGTAGAAATTATAGATCTAATAGAAAATAATAGAGTCCAAGCTAAGGAAATTTGAAATCTCAAGCTAGAGCAAGAATCACAAGTTCTACTACTATGTGAGGTGACTAAACAAAAGAAGAAATTTGTGGAAGATAAAGCCATGTTTGAAGAAGACAAAAGAATTTTGGCAAATAGATTGGAAGAGGAGTCAACTAAGTTAACCAAGATCTCCAACATTTAGTTGGACACTCTAAGTCAATGATGAATGCCAACTATAAACTGAATGTCAAGGACATTGAGATAACTACATTGAAGTTGTAGAATGAATAATTTTAGAATGACCTGAAAAAAGAAAATGAATTTTCTAAAAGCCTCAACAAGCCAAATGAAACCGTAAAATACTTTAAGCAATTATTGAGATCCCCTAAATCAAACAAAGATACATAAGGATTGGGCTACACAAGCAATTTGAAGAAGGAGAATCATCCAAAGTTGATGAAGAGAGGAACATCAAAGGTAAGAACTCTAAACCTACTTGTCATAATTGTGGAAAGTAAGGACATACTACTAATGTGTGTAGAAGCAAGTATACAAATCAGAATGTCAAGCCTAAGAACATGACTCATTGTCATAAGTGCAACAAGCAAGGTCTTTAGGCACATGAATGTAGACTAGGATCATGCAATAACCAAGACTTGAAGGATATTTCTACGATTGTCAGAAGTATGGACATAGAGCTTTTGAATATAGATCCAAATCTATGTGGTCATCAAACAAGTCAGAAAAGGTAAGAAGCTATGGAAATTTTACAATTGGAATTATAACACAAGACATAGCTATCATTATTATCAAGAGTATGGACATATCCCTAAGAAATGTATTAGAAAACACTTTACTGGTCACTACAAAAGGTGGTTGAGTCAAACTACATGTTTTAGCTATTTGAAGACTGGTCACATTAACAAACATTGTCCAACTAGGTCAAAGGCACCAAGTTGTGAATTTGATAAAGGCAAAGGAAAGGCAGATGTTGAACACATCAAAGATGAGATGAACAAGACATGGAAAAGGAAAGATTGTTGTAGTACATCAAATGGAGAAGGGATCACTTCACACAATGGGTCAAGTGATCACACCTCATCAAGCTAAAAAATCAAGAATTATCTGGGTCTATTATTCAAGTATAATATCATACATTAGTTCCAAAGGAGATAGTACTAAAAATATTGTTAGGAATAAGGTGTCTCAACCTTGTATAATTCCTATTCTTATTATTTGTTTTGTAAATTGTATTTCTTGCAAATAATGTTGATGTGTCGACATCTTGAATTGTGTGTAAGGAGATCATGGCTAAAACGGTTATGACGGATTCCTATGACATGTAAGAGCTATGTTAGGAAGATTCAATGACAGGTGAAGACATGTGGCAACTAAGATATTTGAGTACTATGCACTCTACCCCAATAGTGGGGTTCAGGGTTCCTATTTTCTCGGAGAATGGTAAAACCCTAATATAGTTTACCATTGGGAGTAGCCCTAAAGTGAAGCGCATGTTATAAGAATTTTTAGGGTTGCGAAGTGATGTGAAAAAAGGTGTATTATTGGTACTGCGAGTAGCTACTAGAGTCTTATGTTTTTGATGTTGAACTTGAATTGCAAGTGTATTTTAACCTTGTGTTGAAGATAATACATTGTGCAGGTTTTGAAGGGGTGGGGTTGTTTTATCGAAAGGTTTTTCCCCACTGGAAAATCTTTGTGTTATGTGTTTCTTTCTCTGTCTATTTTCTGTATGCATGGTTGGCTGCAATATTGTTGTTTACATGATATTGAATCTATAAGTGTAGAAGATTTTAATAGGATTTGCATCATTATTTCCCTATGAGATTAGCATAGGAAGCTATTTCTACATTGGAGTTTCCTTACAAATATTACATTAGCATGAATAAAGATCCAAGATATTGTTGAAAATTCAAGCTAAATCTTTAAATTTTTCCATGTTGTTGTTGAGCATGAAAAGTTTCATATGTATGCTGAGTGGAATGCTAGTTGATGCCAAATTGCTAGTTGATGTTGAGCCTATAGTAGCTGCCAAGTGGTGGAAATATATATGGATGCTCAGTGATTTTGAAATTGTGTTGTATATCAAACTTACAACTATGTAAGCACTAAGCATTAAATGCAAGGTTTTTGAAGGGAAATTTGATCAATTTTCACTCATTATTCATCATTTTGAATTCATGCAAGAGTGATAAAACTAAAAGGTGATTCAAAAACCTATCCAAAATTTGTAGAAAATCCAGCAATGATCTCACACCAGCATACAAATTTTGCAAGGTATTTATCACAAGTTGAGCTATGTAGTTTTCCTTTGCATAAACTCTAGTTTAACAAATGGAATCTAGTTTGAGAAATGTAGAAGGGAAAGAGGTTTTGAATGTCCATATTCTTAGTAATGAAGTCAAACAACCTTTATTTAAGGTCATTCCTGACATAGCCTACAAACAAGATCCTTCTGGCACATTATCCATGATCCCACCAAATATAATTATGGTGTAAGATGTTAGGAAATGTTTTAATTGCAAAATAGGAGGAATAGGAGACATGGAAATTAAAAAGACATATGATAGGTTATGTGAAAATGGTCTTCTAAAGGAAGAGTATAAAATCATTGAGAAGAAGGGTTTAACACATGCCCTAGATTTTCCTAGTGTGTTTAAATCTGAATGGATTAGAATTGTGTTAAGTCAAATATATGATGGATCTTTACAGCTCGAGGGTGGACTAATTAAGATTACAAAAATAATAATTCATAGGGTTACTAGCTACCCAACCCTAGATCAGCCCAAGACTCTAAGGAGTGATTCCAAGGAAGTAATAGAGAAAAAAATGGAGCAAAATGGAATAAAAGAGGGATGACAATATATACTATTGCTAATCCATTATTGAACTTTGTTGTGTTTGTAATTTCTCATAAATTCTATCAATCAAGTAGATTGAATGGTGTACCATGTATTGCTTTGGATTTTGGCTACAAGATTGTGAAGAAATATCATACTTATGATTTGGCTGAGCTTCAACTATAGCAACTGATGGAAAATCTTGGAGCAATCAAGAAGACCAAGAGTACTCAATGCAAATTTGGTTCAATACTTGTTTGTGTATTGTTTTATGTGCAAAATAAATTTCCTTCCTTTGGCACTATAACCTAGAAAATAAATATGTTAGTAGCAGTGCAGATTAATGAATTCATTGAACATATGGGAGAAATTTTTGAATCATTGATGACCAGTTGTTTTGAAGATTTCAAGAAATCAGTGAAGCCAAGAATGAGGATACAAGTTTCTTTGGTTGAGAAAAATTATAATGATATATGTCTTTTGGTTGATGTTGATTACATCATTGTATAAGCTACCACACCAAGGGTTAGATGCTTAAGGCCACTTGGGTATAAGATTAATGTTGATGAAGCTTTAGTAACCATCATTGCACTCCTAGTAGAGGAAATTGACAAAAGTGTAAAGACATTTGGCAACTATGAAATGGAAACATCAAAGATTACGATGGAGTTGAAAACTTCCTCCACACTCAAGAAGAAATATAAGCTATTCAAGAAGCTAAAGGCCAAATTTGGTGAGGGTGTAGATGAGGAAGAAGAGGAAGAAGATGAAGAGGATGAAGAGGAAGAACAAGCACAAACACAAGAACCTCTTGCATTGACTCAGGGCCTAAGAGGGGATAAGGAAGAGGAGAAAATAGACGGTGTCAGGGGAGAAGAAACCAAGGAAGCACCTACTCATGTTGAGCCAAAGAAGAGAAAGGCTAATACATAGCCAATGGCCAAGGGAAAGAAAACTATTAAACCAAGACTAGCCAAGCCAACAACACCTACCACCAATGCAAGCACACAAGCCACAATACAAAAGGCCAAGGAGAAGTCCAAGCAAATAGAGCAAGGTGGCTAAGTGGAAAAGCAACAAAGAAGAAAATATGTTGCATAACTTGATTCAGATGAAGAAAGAATTGAATTAGATGATATAAGCCAATTCAAAGTGGTAACTCACAACCACTCTCTGATCTTGAAAATTTGTGTGAAAATGTCAAGAATGATGTAGATTTATCTAGTTTAAAGTATATTGATTTTAAGAAACTTAGGAGAGAAGAGAAGAATCTTGTGGAAGAGGCATTATATGCTATGATGTCTAAATTCAAGAAAACTCCATTAGAGTTTTCCAATGCTATACCAAAAAGCTTATATGATATTTTTGAGAAAAAGTGGCATTACTATTTGAATTTGGAAAAATAGATTAGAGAAACAAGATTAGCCCAAGTAATGCCAAAACTAATCAATGGGTAGATTGCTAAGGAAAATAAGAAATATGGAGGAAGATTCCCACCAAAATATAGAGCCTTTAGCATTCTTCAAAATAATATTGAAGATGTGGTCAAGAAGTCAACACAAATGTGGAAACTCATTTATGGGTTGACCACTATTAAAAAATGACAATTTGAACCCTTTAAAGGTCAAGACAATGACAAGGGAGATGATATAGTTAGGGAGGACACTGAAAAGAAAAATGATGACAAGATAATAGCTAAACAACAACTAGATGAATAGAGTGTACAAGACACACAAGTGCCAAGTGTCAGTCCCCCACATGACAAGGTCAAGTTTACTAAAACTATTATTTATAAGGATGTCTCTAAATCTTTTAGCTCAGAACATCAATCCCTTGATTGCAAAAGACATGAAGAAGATATTTGACCAATCTACAAGTCAAGCCAAGCTATGTGAAAATCCAATTTTGGTCAGTATAAATGAATTACCAAAATTTGTAACTAAGGTCACAAGGGACAAGGTGAATACACAAGAACCACCTTCTATCATCCCTTTAGTTACTCAAGTATAACCTTTGACTCAAATAATAGTAGATATATCTACTCAGATTGATACATTTTTTAAAATTGACACAGTTGAGTAGAAATAGATTGCAGAAGAAAAAGATACAACTACTAGACAATAGGAATCATGATAGATGGATTCATCTATACTTGAAGTACAAGAACAAGGTGCTAGTCATGTCATTGTAATAGATCAAGACAAGCCTTAAGAACATGAGAAAACACCTAAGGTAAAGGAGTAGGAAGCCATCAACACATTGGTAACTCTACCAACATCTAACAGCCTACCTACACAAGTTATTTAGAATCGAAGCATGAAAGCAATACCATTACAAATCTCAATGCCAAGCTCTAGCTCTTTAAAAGTTGAAAAGGTAATTCAATATGGAGATATCACTCTTGATGAAGAGATTGTTATACCTAAATTTGATTATGATACAATGCCATTAGACCAAATAGGCATTTTGGAACAAGCCTTAGAGAAGAAAAAGCATCAAGAAATGCTTAAGAGAGAATATAGGCATAAGCAAGCTCTTCAAGACATTAAAGACATCTTTCTAGATGCATTTAGTCTACCAAATCCTAAAGATATCAAGCCACTACTATGAAGACATTGATACTAATGCTAAACTCTTAGAATGGTCTAAAAAGAAATTTTAGAGCAAGGTAAATGAAAAGATATCTATTGATATAGCACTTACTCAAGTTGCATTGGAAACAAAGGTTGAGGATGTGAAGAAGATAATTGAGAATATATTCTCATTGTAAACCAAAATGTGTGACCCTACGCTCTTTACCCAAGAGACCAGACATCATATTCTAAGCTAGGAGAGAAATCTAAACATATCAAGTACAAGATTACCTCAAAACACTGCTCAGAGTGAGAAGCATTTTCATACATTGCTTTAGTCACAAAGTCAATTAGTCATGTTAATAGTAGAAGAGGCTAGCATAAGAGCTAAATTGACAAGTATACAAGCATCCCTCATGACACACATGGAAATATTGCACAAGGAACTAGGTTATGTAGAAACTCTACTAAAGAAAGACCCTAATCTTTCTACTCTAGATGGCCTAGTACACCTTGCTATCGAGCTTTCTATCCAAATCAAGCCGTTGGATTTTGGATCTGACAACTAGAATGTAGCTCTTAAAATCATAATGGAAGTCCATAAATCTTTTTTGGACAAACAAACTATACATTTATAGCCCATTTGACAAAAGTGTCAAAAAGGGGGAGATAGAAACAGTAATGAGGATAAAGCAAAAGAAAAATATACCATGGGGGAGTATGAAAAAAGGGGGAGTAGACAATAAAATAGAGGAAGAAATGACAAAGGGGGAGCCTAGTAATAAAGTTATATCATTGGGGTGATATACATATACATTTTTTAAGGCACATTTTTTAGGAAAGCAATAAAACAGATACAAATATCAGCTATGATAGAGCATATTTGATGAAAGAGTATTAGATACAACACATAGAAGTTAGAAAGGAGCACAAATTTTGGATGCAAAATAGACACATTAACTCAAAGGGAGTTATCAATTTTTAGGTATATAGGTTATTGCAAAATTTTGAAATTTTGAATTTTTCTATATAAGCTGAGTCATGGATATGTTATGCTCGAGAAGAATAACCTTGATTATGTATATTTAAGTGTTTCTGACACTTATGTCAAAGGGGGAGATTGTGGATCTCAAATTGGTTTTGACAAGTGAGTGTCAACACACTTAAGCCATTTAATTAGTTCATGCCAAACGAGTAATACATGCTGACCACAACATGTAAATATTAGACCATCCCGAGTTGTAATAAGTGTCAAGTCACTCAAAGTGCCAAATAGATAGACCATGCTAAGTGATTCAAGTGCCAAGTAAATAGTGGATATTGAGTAGTGCAGGGGCTGAGTCAGAAGTGGAAATATAGTGCATGTTGAGCATCAATGACTTCAAATGCCGAGTGACATAGTTATGACATATTTGTTTGAAATGACACAAACAACTATGTAAACTATTTTTATGCTGACCTAAGGATAGATTATGATCTTTTAGAGATAAGGAAAAATCTATATGTAGATTCCATATGTAATTACATGTAGTTAATCAGGAAATGGAAAGGTTTAAGTGACAATATGGATGAATCTCAATTGTAGATTCATAACTAACCCTAAGCCACTAGACTCTTCTTTAGGAGTATGAAGCCCTAAACTTCTTATGGTGTAACAAGGGGTGAATGATTAAATTAGAAGAGAGAACAAGATATTTTGCAGAGCTTTAAAGGTAACTTAGAAGTGAGAGTAAATTACAAAATTAGTTAGTGATGAAAAGATGATAGAGAAGGATACAACATTGATACATCAAATTGTGAAGGATCAAACAGAGATTGTGTAGAGGTGATCTGTTATTAGGAAAGAAAATACTAATCATAAGATCTATGTTGAGCCATTTTGACAAGTGATTTTGGTTAAATCTCTTAATATAGTAGTCTTGACAGGCTGTATGAAATACTTTAGCAGGGTGCTTACTTAATTCTAAGTTAAAGTCCTCTAACCAAGCACACTTCTAATAGGGTGTTGAAATCCTCTAACAAGGTGGGACTTAATAGTCTTTGTAAGCTTTAACAAGCAAAGCCTTTCATAGGGTAAACCATGATTCATGGTCAAACCATTGTAACATTAATTGGATACACTTTATTGATGTAGCAGTTAAGATTTGTGGGTGTCATCCCCACCCCAGCTTTACCTTCTCACTTGGAGGGTTTTTGGGTAATCATATCTAGTGTTATGTGTGTGTTTGATTACATGTATACATGATTGATGTATATTCTTTACATGTTATTTCAGTATATTAATGCATGTGATGTATGAATGGTGAAATTTTTATGGGTTCAAGTTTAAACTCTTGATTCAAACCCCCTCACCCGCCCCCCCCCCCCCTTCCCCCCCAGAAGTTTACACTCTTCCCACTTGTAATTCCAACAAATAAAAGTGGTATAAATATATCAAACAACCCTGTGATGCACATAAAGACTAAGCACAATGTAATCAAGTATCATTACTTGAGAGAGCTAGTTCAACACAAAGAAGTGAAGATGAAATATGTGAATACAATAGAGTAGATAGCTAATATCTTCACAAAATATTTACCTAAGGATGCTCATGAGTATCTAAGAGGTAAAATAGGGGTGATACCCATATCTAAAGCTACTTAAGGAGCATGATTAGTGCCCTATATCAACTATGATGAATGAAATATGTTACACATTGATGCAGTTGATCTTTACGACTAATATAAAGTAACCAAAGAGTTGGAAGAGAAGATCAAACACAAGTTAGCGAATAAATGGAGAAAACTAAAATTGCTAACATCTACATGTTGAGATGACAAGTCTTTGGCATTGTTGTCAAAGAGGGAGAAATAAGTTGAGGAAGATATAAGTGGACTAAAGAAAAGAACTTTACATCTACCTAGTAACAAGGAGAAATTTAAAAGGAATAAATAAAGAATATCAAACAAAGTGAGAAAGAGGGATATATACTCTCAAGGGATAAATAAGTAATTATAGATAGAGAGATATACACTTGAATATTAGAAAGAGGAAGTAATATTCCAAAAGAGAGAGTGATCAGAGAAATTCAGAAGGAGAAGCTTTGCAAGATGACAAATGAAGGGAGTCATAAGGATGGATTTATTTTTTGTTGATTAGAATAAAATTTTGTAGCCTATATAGAAGATGAAAGCTATAGATAAAGGGAGGGATTTCAATACAAGGAATTATTTTCTTTTTGGTATTGTTGTTGATATTGGTTTTCCATCAATGGAAAAGAGGGAGATTATTAAGAAAGGATTAATACAAGTATGAGGATGTATTTCAATCATTGTTTTGTCGTTGATGTCAAACTCGGTACTTGCTGGTAAGACAATTGCTTAGTTGATTTGAGTACTAGATCATTTGTTTGATTAATGTGTAGGATTTGATCAAATGAGATAAAAATAGCACCTAGAGGAAAGGTTGAGTTATTTTAAGAAGAAGGAGTACAAAGAACCATTAAGAAAGTGTTATATAGTGTATTGTTTATCTACTTAAGGCTACAAAGTTTGGATACACTGATTAAGTCTAGAAGAAGAAGGAAGAAGAATTGCATTTGCAAAGATTCCCTAAGTGCATAGTAGGTGCTGAGGTAAGTTAGTGCAAAGAAAGAAAAAAAATAGTTGGAGCCAATAAAAGTGAAGATTTAGTGTGTGCCAAGTAAACATAGTGTAAGCCAAGTAAAGTTTAGTTGATGAAAATCATCATTAAACTTTAATATTTTCCAAGTAAACTAGTGTTAGCCAAGTGAAAGAATAGTATGGAAGTTGAGTAAACAAAATATTTATGATGAGTGTCAATATTAATGTTAAATCATAGATTTGATGAATTTGAGTCGACAATTTTATTATCTTAAATTTTGTGAAGTGTGTGGAAGATGACTACGATGAGTTGATGGCATAGAATTTATGGTAAACCATTTTGAGGTAAATTGACAAAAGGATTGATGAATAAGTTTCTAGAAGGGACTCAAATGAAAAGGTGGGTAGATTCATTGAATCCTACCTAATCCTACCTACTCTAAAATGGACTATCATGGTTGAACATAAAAATACCTTAATTTTTTATTTATAGAGATGGTTGACTAGAACCAATGGTTGTCCTTTTTGAGAACCTGAGGTAGACAAGGAGTCTAGCATATTGCTTCATTCAATGGACAAACTGAAGTGATTACTATTGGCATGAAAAGTGAGAACGAATAAGAGTATGAATGCTTGAAGGGTGAACAAGCTATTAGAGATGAAGTATGTTAATCCCAAGCAGAATGGAGGACTGAAATATAGATTTGTAATCAACAAGTGAGTTGATATTTATTATTAGATCAAGTCTTACTATTACTTTCTAATTACTATATTAGTTTAGGGTAAATCCTTTTGATTAAGGTTGACCTAAAAATTATTTTAAAATCATTTAACTAGGTGACATTCCAAGTGAGTGGTCTAAAGTCCTCTAACAAGGCTCACTCCTAATAGGGTTCATGAAATCCTTTAACTAGGTCACATTTAACATTGTGTATTGTAACCTTTAACAGGGTTCGCTTTTCATAGGGAATCATTTTAGAAAAGTGAGAATGAGTAGCATGTTACTGATGATTTTTCCCAAATTGGGTTTCAACATGATTTTTTTGTGTCGAATGTGTTATTTATTTTGTTATGTTTCATATTTACATTTCTACAAAGTTTTTTGACATAGGACAATAACCTACTAAGTTTAAGTATTGTATGATCTAATGAATGCATGTATGAAATTGTTTTATGGATATGGGTTCACTAAGCTATGAAAAATTTTACTTACAAATTTGGACCTTGGATAATTGATTCACCCCCAGTCTCAATCATTATAAATAATTCCAACAGAACTCACTAGATGCACTCTTAGCTTATTGTAAATGATCTTGCTAACAAATTTTGACACATGTGTCATGTATTTAAATGGTTATAGTTTGGAAGAAATAGAGAAGTGTGATAGCTATTAAAAGATACTATCTAAATAAACTCAGGGTACTTGATTTAATCTATCTATGAAAATTTTAATTTGTCCTTCCTATTGACTACTTAAAAATACTCATGATTAAAATGAAAAGTTTACTCCAACTTAATAATGATGGTCAACATAGTAAATTGAGTCAACATAATAAATTGTTTGCATGAAATATTTGAAAAGGATAGAAATAAGAGAAATTCATTGTTTAAGGCATTCAAGATTGTGTAACTGTTTTTAAGCACTACATTTTTAAGCATTCAATCCACAATGTTCCTTTAACACTCAAATCAAATGTTCATCACATTCATTATTTGTAACACTTGGCATTCAAATTTTTTTCTCTACTTAATCATTAATTCCATTTGAAAGCATGTTAATTCATCTTTAGGGCATTAATGTTAGAGTAATTAGATATTTTCTAATTAACTCTAGTCTACTTAATTTAAACTTTAGGTATCTAATAATTAATATATTTTATTAATTATTATGATACAAAAGAGATTAAATACTCTTCCTATATTTAATAATTATCTTGCAATTATTAAATAAACTAAAGAGTTTTATGTTACCTTTTTGGGTTTTGATCTCCTTTATAAGGACAATCTATCATTGTAAACATTAACTTGAGAGAATTAATTTTTTTTCTCATCAAGAATATCTCATCTATGGGTCTAGCTATTCAAGCCTCCATAGATTTTTGCTTCTATCTTCTATAACAGGTATTTGCATGCAAGTGATTCTTGGGAGCTGTGGGGTTGATCATTTATCAACTTCAACATGGTATTAGAGCTCTAGATCTTCATGCCCCTATTTTGCTCGTGAGAGACTTGGCATCAGATTTGACATTGGTTTTCAAACCTAAGCTTTTAGCAATCTTTTTATTGGATTTGAGAGGTCACCAATTTTTGAGGCACTTTGAGAAAAAATGAACATCACCATTGAGCTCAAAGCACTCAAAAATCCCCATTTCCATATAAAATATGCCCAATTTTGACATTATTGAAATTTGAGGCAAATTTTTCTTTTGCACCTAGACCTTTTTTGACTTGAGTACATAAATCAAAGAAACAATCATCATTGGAGGTCTATTGTGAGTGATTACTATGTTGGAGGCATCATCATTTTGGGAGGCTTCATCTACCACACTTTTGTTCTTTTTCACCTTTATTTTTTCCAACGTATATGTTTGGAGAAGGCGATCAATTTTCATGCCCGTACTCATATAGCTCTAATTGTCCTTCCACTGGAAGTAACCCATGCCCATTTTTATTGGCCCTCGCACTTGTTTTAAAGATCCACTAGAGCTAGTGATTGCAACTCATTATTGATTTTAGATGGTTGCCCCCACATTGGATCATTTTTTTTCTTTTTAATGGTGTTGAGGAGATTTTTCTCTTCGCATATTATGGATTTATGAACACACATGAATGGACAATGATTCCTCTGCATTGGAAGTTTTTTGGCTCGGCTTCTATCCCAAGTCATTAGTTTTGTGCTTCATTGGAGGCTGTCAATTTGAAATTCTTCTCATGTAGGCAAGTCTTCTATCTTTGATGGCATGATCATGTTGCTAATCTATACAATGGAAAGATTGTAAGGCTCACTTAGAATTGCCTTCATGTAGTACGCATCAGGGTTTGAACTATGGTTGTTCGCAATGGATTGAAACCCTACCACACCCTTCTTGATGTTGATAATGTTGATGAAGACATTCATTCCCTTGGTTGCTCTAGAGGCCTAAAATAACAAGGTTGAAAGTATGATTCATTTCTAAATACTATGTAGCTTCACATTGTCGAAGTAATCTAGTAGGACATATAGAGTGAAAATGTGCTTTAGGGTTTGAAGTTCATGACCTCAACTACGCATGGCTATTGTTTGGGCCTCTATGCTATCATTTGTATGTAGGAAGACTTTTGTTTGGATTATTGATCAAATTTGGTCAAGGATGGTTCTGGCAATGCAAAGGCATTTTATTTGTCTTTGATGCAAAACTTGTTTTTGGTGATTTTTTTGGACAATGGGTAAGTTTCTTGTTTTGATTTCTTTGCCCTCTTTCATGCTCCATGACATCATATGCATGCCCTTATGTGATGATTGTGCCTTTCTCAAAGCTCATGTCACACTTCTTTTTAAGTGCATTGGTAGTTTACCCTTGTGGAGCAGCTTTTGATAGGTGTGATGGTGGTTTATGTATTTGCACTGGAGGTATCCCATTCTTTGGGGTGGTTTTTGTATCTACTAGCATGGTTTCTACCCCATACATGGCAGATTTTCTTTTTTGGGCACATTTTTATTGACACATGCTCATATTTTGGCCACTACTTTTTAATCCAGCACTAGCCCTTTAATTTGGCAACAATGCCTTTTTCTCCTATTATGTTTTCCATGGTTAGATTTTCTCCAAAATGGGTCATTTCCTAGCATTTTTTGCCTTGACATCCATTTGACTATTAAATATGGGCTCATCATTTGTTGATGTCAGTGCCATGTCAATATTGCATCACTACTTCCTATCACCTCCTCGACCTCTATTTGGACCTATCTTCATTTTTTTGCTCATTTCTTGTGTATACAAACTATTTATTTTGCAAACAAGATATTGCAAAAAAGTTGGTTCTGAGCACGTCACTGTGGTATAGTTAGTTTTCAATTATGATGCATTTTTTTATAGCTTTTTCTACTATCAAAGTTAGGGGTATAGTTTTGTACTCTATGGGACATATCTTGAGCATTTGATCTCTGATTAAGGAATTCTTTATATCATTAGAAAGCTCTTTCCAAGATTTTTCCAGTGAAACTAGTTTCTTTTTCAGACTCTACTCTAGGAACATTCTATTTAGTCTTATGCATTTTTCAATTCTAATGGATATCTTGGTTGTTTCAGGTTTGGGGAAAGATTTCTTTGATTTAGATGATTCTTCATGACTTGTACTATCTATTGTATTAGTTGTATGCCTTTTATGATCTTTAATGAGACCTTTTATCAGCTTTTTTGCATATTGCACTAAGATAAAGGGCCACTCCTTGCTTTTTAGGATCTTTTTCATCATTGTGATTTATTGTACTCGCACTACATTACAAAGTGTCATGGTAGGATAGTTGTTTTCCTTGTAATACTCTCTTCCTTTATCAAGTGAGTGTACCTTCCATGACATTAGCCCCATTATGTGTTGATACACATGCCTTTATAGGTGTTTGTACCTCTTACTCACTCTCGATGTTCTTGGTTCTTTTTGCAGGAGAATTTTTCCCCACTTTCTCAGTTGCTATGTATTCTGTATTTGATCCTATGTACTAGCTGATTAAAGTGGTTGGATACCTATGCATTTCAGCTAGATGGATCATTTTCCATATCGGCTACTGATTTAATGGTTTTAAAATTAACAAAGAAACTAGATAGATAAATCTAAGACTAGCCAATTTCTATGATGGATGCACTCAGCTGCAATCTTGGGCCAACAATAAGGCATAAATCCTTCTCTTTAGGCTCCAAAAAACCTAGGCGGGTTAACTTTGAGGTTCTAATATATGGTACCAGTGCTATTAAATATATAATCTGAACCTATTAACAACAGATAAAACCTTTTTGTCTTCTGATACTTATGCAATAAAATAGAAATGAAATAGTTACAAGTCATAACCTATGAATCCATAAGCTAAGTGAGGGTTAATTCCTTTCAGCCCACTACAAAAAATTGAAAACTAGATTAATTTGATTAAAAGATTTGTGAAAATTACCTTCATATTACCCTGCACCTAATTTAGGGATTGGTGCCTTATCCATTGCATCATAGAGTCATTACTAGTAGGATGAAATAGTGTTATTACCTTACAATTAATTTTGTCAACTGAAATACCCAAACTCCATTCTTATGAAATATTCCCTCCATACACCCATAAACCCTATCAAAAGATTGAAGCATTTACTTAATTCCTTGAATTAAAAGCACCAACAGAACTAATACACACCTTATCCAAGCTACCTTAAATCAAATGAACATTATTCACTCAATTACAAAGTCAATAGCATATGAAGAATTAGTAAACAAAATAAAAGAACCCAAATAATTCATTGTAAATCCCCTTTCGTATTCATCCTTGAAAGACTAAATGCATTCAACTGGTAATAGTAAATGAAAATCAAGATATGTCACATGATCTATGACTGATTTCCATTTATCTCAGAGAAACAAGACATGAAAATGAAATTGAAACTTGCACAAGAGTGGATGTGTGGCCTTCAATGCTAGAGCTTTTCCCAACTAGATAGGAAGTAAAACCAGCAACAACCTGGTATCACAACAATGATAAAACTTCTCCACAAATTGGAACCCCTAGAATGAATGAGAGAAAGAAAGATATAGAAGGAATGAATTACCAAATTTGTTCTATGTTTGATATGTGTCCACTTGGAAAACCTCTTCAAGATGTTAAAAGCAACTCTCTAATCTCTCCGCTCAAATGGTTAATCAAATATTCACTCATTTTCCCTCCCAAAAGCATAAAATATATTCAGCATTTGATGGAAATCATAAATGATTGAAAAAGACAAAAATCTCCAAGAAGTTCCATAAAAAAGAAAGCAATTTGTGGAAAACTAGAGGCAAAATACATCATTATCCATCAAATTTTGAAGAAATTGAGCCAAACAAGAAAATCAAATGCATCCCAATTGAATTCTATAATTGCACTAATGAAATCATTTCTTGTAACTAAGCATCCCATTGAAAACAAAAAAAACCCTATAGCATACACTAATGACCACCTATGTAAAAACCAATTGCAAGAATATATAATATGCCTATATTAGCTTATCAGGAACAGCCAAAATCTTGCTTTGAAGAATCAACTCCTACTATGCCTTAGACTATACTCCATTTTTTTAGCATATATTTAACCAGTTTCCTAAATTTTCAACATTAGCTTTAATTCAAACTTTATTTAAAACTATTTTGTATGTAGTTCTAAGAGAGAAACATTAAAAATATTTTTTATGAATTTTTTTTCCCTCATTTTTAATCTAGGTCAAACCTCATATACCACCTTGACATGTGTCGAGTCCTGATTGGCTAACTACTACCTCATCATTTCACTTCTACCATCTAGGCAACATGTGGCATCATCTCATTTGTCCTCTATTTTGCAAAATCACCATGTCACATCATCTCAAGCTAGCTGATTGCCATGTTGCATGGGTAACTTTCTTGCAACTTTGCTTTGGCAACATACCAACTTCCCTCAGATGTCACATGTGGCACAATTTGGTGCCTTCTAATCTCAGAGTGCCATGTTACTTTTTTATTTACTACACACTACCACTTGTCAAATCTTGGTTCACCCTCACAAATGCCACTGGGTCCCATGACATCCTACTACATTTCTACTTTTCTTGGAGGTAACCATGCTGCTACCAATGAGATCCTCCAATTTTTTGGTGGCAACATGGTGACCACTGGAATTCAATGGCTTGTTTTCTATGAGCTTATATCCAAAATTTATGACCTACATCATCCAACTACCATCCATCAGCTAGCCAAGTGGGCCCCTCCTCATACACTGTGACCCTTACAAATGCCCAAGTCTTGTAGATATTTGATATGAGAGTGCATTTGAATATAAACATGATAAAACCCTCTAGCTTACAAAATGTGGGATAAATATGATCCATATATTTTGAGTTTCTCTTTAGCTTGCAGGCCTTTTCACACATTTTAGTGGCTTTTTATTTTGTATTTTCACTGTGTGATCATATAATATCATTTTCTAGCTTGGGCATTTCCTCCTAGCTCACATGGCCTATTATCTCTTTGAATGTGTTATTTTATTCCTTTGCGCAGGCTTCCATCTTTGGTTTCTTCAACTCCAGCATTATTGATTGCATATGAAGCCTCATACCATTTGTAGTGCCTACCCTCGTTCACATCTTTTTTGGACATATTGTTGCTATTATTATTAGACTATGATGGACTAGTTTTATGTTGATGGATTAGTGGTATTGTTTTGAGACTATCAGACATTATGTTATGGATTCAGTGGGTATATGATTAGATCATTTAGACTTTACATTTCATGCATACATGATGATCATTATATTGTTTTCAGTTATTTTTGATGATTAGTTAGATGGTTTGTTATCTCATGTGTTTTATCATGGATACTTACCCCATACTTGCATGTGTATGGTGTGCGTGTTTTCTTATTGTATCACATTTCTGATGTGGTTAAGGAAGGGAGTCGTAGTCACCTGCTTAGTCAGGATCTACACGATGCACCACTTCCTGCCATTGTCTATTTAGCTTAGCATTATATATATATTGTATGTACATGCATGGTTTTTCTGTAGGTTGCAGGTACTGGGTATCGACTTCCCTGAATTACCAAGATAAGCGTACCCTATTATACTATCCCAATGATAAGAGAAGGGAGGTAAATTCTCAAGTCCAAATCCCAAACCCTTAAGCCAATTGTCCTAGTGAGGTAGGTAATGTATTTGGATATTTTACCCACCGAATGTGTCAGATGACATAATTCGTGATTTTTAACCCTTTAGACCGATTTTGAGTGATTTTCTCTATGATGGGTTTTCATATCTTATCTTGGAGGTCTATGGTGAATTTTCTATTAATTAAGTTTTAATAAATAGATTTAATTAATAAATTAATTATTCAAGAAAATTAATATAAAATATCGTGTTATTTGATATTTTGATTATAATTAATTAAATGAGAATTATTTGAGGAAAAAGAAATAAATAAAAGAAAATTAGAATTTAAAGTTAATAATAATAATAAAGTAATAAATAAATAATAATAATAAAATTTATAAGAATTAAAATGAAAGTATAAATATTTAAATAGAAATTATATAAAAAGTGAATTGGAATTATAAGCTTGCATGGGAGTTAACACACTTCTCTATTTCTCAAGTGTCAACAACACGGGGGTTAGTGCATCAATTAAGCATGCCCTACTATTTGCCAGGGGAAGGCCCCTAAATAGATTATTGCTAACCTCGGGCTGCCTACTATTTTAAGGTTGGCTGTTGGGCAAGTCGATGATATCTCTGTCTCCATCCCTAGCAATCTCCCCAAAGAATCAAGACCATGAATGTGTCGCCATCCCCTTGCATTAGAATAGTAGGGCCCTTATTCTAGCCCCCTTCCATATTATTCGCTGGGGTTCTAGCCATAACGATTCTTCCAAGGGTCCCCCACCCCCTACCCACTACTATTTATAAGGGATAAGGGATAAGGGCCCCAGCAAGAGGCAGTTCGTTGGACATAGGGATTAACACGCTGGGGGTTAAAGATTGCCTACAATCAATAGGGGGTGCTGGCCTATGCGTGAACAATTCTATAGGGCTGCTGCCTACGGGGCTGCTGCCTACTAACCCTATGGCTCATCTTGAAGGTTGGAAAAGACCCATGCTTAGTTGATGACACCTTACAGCTATTTCTAGAAGCATTCTAGATGTTTCCTAAAAGCTCTTTATATTCAGGCATTCCTAGAGGCTTAGACAGAGCGTTGGGAGTGCAATTGGAGCATTGGAGGACTCGAGAACTCTGAAGAAGGGAGGAGCTTGCTCTGCAAGTTTTCTAAGGAAGAGCGATTTAGCATCAGTATCTGGGTAGATTCTTGTGATTTTACTTATGCTATTTCCACATCATGCATTCCTTGTCTTCTTCGTGTCTTCCATATGTCTTCTAAGGAATTTCATATTTTATTGTGCATTGTCAATATGGGTAGATTAATTTATTTGAGAATTTCATATGCATATATCTAAAAATAACACGGGGTTAGGGTTGAGATTCATAGTCAAACCCATTAGATTAATTATTGGAAATTTTGGAGATCAAAGGTCTATCGAGAAATTCTGAAAAT
Organism: Cupressus sempervirens; assembly: GCA_028749045.1. NCBI lineage: Eukaryota > Viridiplantae > Streptophyta > Pinopsida > Cupressales > Cupressaceae > Cupressus > Cupressus sempervirens. The sequence goes on along the minus strand of CM053787.1, from coordinate 955,456,341 downwards.
TGAAGTTTGTGTTGATATATTGTCAATTTGCTTATACATACATATATAAATACAATTATATGTTCATATACTGTGATTTTTTTAATTTTGTATATATATATATATATATATATATATATATATATATATATATATATATATATATATATATATATATATATATATATATATACATATATATATACATATACCTTTATATATATATACATCCATATGTATATATAATATATATTTGTTAAAAAATTGGATAACATACACATGGTCGAAAATGTTTTAAGAAACGTTTTAAACCAAATCGCAAATGGGAATCGCGTCAGTGATTTTAAAGAAAATTATAAACATTTCATACATTGAGTAGGGGGGGGACAAGACCCGCACCCCCACTGCGGTCGTAGTGTATTGTCGTTGCAGGTACTATGATGACAGTGGTACGTAGTACCGTTGACGTCGCAGGCCCTGTGACCACAGGGTCCTGCATACCGGCAATTATGTTATATAAATATGTGTTTTAAAAAAAAAATGTTTTCCATATTCGATTTTATTTGTTATTAAAATTTTTGGTGTTAATCGAATTTGTTAATTCGGTTTTGTTTAATGGTAAAATAATTTATATATTCATATATGTATTTATATGTATATATTTTAATATAAATATATATATAAGTATGTATATAATATGTAAATATGATTATTAATAATTTGTTTAATAATTGTATAATTGATAACTGATTTATATCAAGGGCTCATGGTTTAAATTAATTATTTTATTAAGTATATTAAATTTGATTGTTAGATTGGTGGGGAACCTTTGGATTAAAATTATAATTGAAGAATGGATTTGTATTCATTCAAAACGTATAAATGTTCCTCCAAATTCTTACTCTAAACTTGGAAACATAAATTGAGACTTTTGCATTTAAATTCAAATTGTAAATTTAGCAAAACCAAAACATGTGTTTGCATTGTGATATTGTTTTGGGTTTTGGGTTGACTAGTGTTGACTAGTCATAGGATGTCTACCAGAGGCTTGAGAGTTATGTGATTGTGATGTCATGATGATGTTTTATCTCGATCTTTATAAACCCAACCATGGTTGTGTGATGGAATGCTCTATTTATTGGATGTGATTACTGATTGTTATAGTTGAGATTCTTATGTATGAGACACTTGACTTAACCATAATCTTTGGTCATCGATCAGTTATCCTTGGTTATTTTCTAGTCGCCATGATGGGACTGTAATGCGGATTTATTTTTGATTCTATCATGTAGTGACATTTTTTTTTGAATCAACCATTTTTGGAGTCTTCGATCAGTATGATTGAGATATATTTGGTTATTGAGAACCATTGGATGCTTTGATTATCAGTGATACTTCAGTTGCCAATAGAGAGTTGTTGTGATCATGATTTTCTATGGATTTTTGCTCATGGAGATTTGATGCTTTTATGCATATTTGATGATTTTATTATGGATTATATTTTGTGATTTTGAGATTTAAGATTCCATGAGCATTAGGTTAGGATATCTTCATGTAGTGATGGGAAGTGGCTTGCAATGGGGCTCGGGGCCATAAGAGGCTACCAGGGTAACTCATTGTAAGTTGGATTAATAAGCGATAACATTTGCATCTAATACTAACTAAATGAACCTAAAAAGATAAGTGTTTTGTTCTCGCCCATGCCTTGAGTGCTTGTACAAGGTAGGATGGGAGAAGTGAGAACACATGGTTACAACCTTGCATTCCGTAGTATGCCTCATCAGTATGAGAGGATACTAGTGGCCGCATGAGAATAGTATGGACCCATGGAGTTTAGCTAACTACCAAGGTAACTTGTACGTGTTAAATGCGATGACACTTTTTCGCTTGCATAGTAGGTTCCTACATGTCACTGTGTACCTTTGGGATTAGATGTCAGATTTTGTGTTTGGAACCTTTGAGTTAGTATACTTTTAGGTTTCCTAGACTTATAGAGATTTGTGCTATGTGAGTTGTTAGCCTATTTGGGACTTGATATTATCTCCTCAGCATGGTGGGAATGGACCACTTAGGTACCACGCGGTCGGGTGGTAGTTTATTTTCCACTCTTATTATTTGAGATTCATTGAGACATCGTGGCTGATGCATCCTTCATGATGGTGGATATCTATCATTTTATTGATGATTAGCATATGTTAGATGATGTTATCTTATGCTTCTATTTGCATGTTGATTACTTTTTGCATATGATGTTGTATATGTTAAGAGTGACATTTCTACTATGTTAGTACCGATGATCTCTTCGTTGATTTGGAATGTTACGCACAGAGGGATGACTAGGATCCATGATGGTCTAATGATGCTATTAACGGTTGGGAGGAACTATGCACTTAGTTTATTATGTTTGATCTTATGATGGATGTATATGTCTTCTATGATGATGTATCATGTGATTATCTTTACTTTGATGTATCATGGATTAGAATAGGATGATGTACCTTATTCTATGTATGTATATTCTTTTGAGCTTGTCATACCCTGTGACATGTACAGTGGATGATTGAGTATTTGAAATGTAATGTATAAACATTGGAGTTATCATTATTATTTTATGTGGATGTTGTACTAGATGGATTCATGTATGTTAGATGTTTCTAGATGTAATCCAATGTTAAGGGATCTTGAAGAATGTAATCTGTTATGTATTTTATGTTTACTATCAGATGGAAATTACTATTGCTTCCATTATTGTGCTGAAGTTATATGTGGTATTTACTTTCAAAAAAAAATGCTACCAAACTTAGTGAAAATTTTAGGTTAACAGTGGATGATTTAGTATTTGAAATTTAATGTATAAACATTAGACTTATCATTATTATTTCACATGGATGTTGTACTAGGTGGTGGATTCATGTATGTTAGATGTTTCTAGATGTAATCCAAAGTTAAGGGATCTTGAAGAATGTAATCTATTATTTATGTTATGTTTACTATCAGATGGACATTGCTATTGCTTCTGTTATTGTGCAGAAGTTATATGTGGTATTTACTTTCAAAAAAAAAAAAATGCTACCAAACTTAGTAAAAATTTTAGGGTAATTCTTTGGATCCTTTGGCGACGCATTACATTTGGTATCAAAGCCTGAGTTTCTACATTGGGAGCTCTGGGCATTTTGGAACAACTAGAACTTTGAACTATTAAGTGTATTTTTCCAAACTTGAACTAGGTGAACTGAAGCAAAACTTGAACTGTTACTTTAATATTTTTCATACTTCAACACTTAGTTTCAAAACTAGAAATTTTAACTTAAACCTAAACTTAGAACTGAACTTAGTACCTTGTACTATTGTAGGATGGTATCTGGGACTAGGTCTTCTGTTAGAGGTCATGGTAGAGGCTGTGGTCATGGCAGAGCTGTTAGTGTCCATGAGTCTACCCATGAGGGATCGGCTCACATAGAGAGCAGGGAAGAGCACTCTAGTAGGCCGCAGGAAGAGAGCTGTAGAGAGGACCAAGCTAAGTTTGAAGAGGTTGGCAGATTATTCTAGAACATCTACCTCCAGTTCAAGAACAACCCAAAGTGCCCCAAACAGAACAAGAGCATAGACCCAGATCTAGAAGTCCTCGAAAGGATCATCAAAGGTCCATTGTGTCCACTCACATGAAGGATCTTTAAAGATCCAAGGTTAAGCCTTTCAATGGGCAAGGTTTTGGTTATGTGGCCGAGTAGTGGCTTATTTCCCTTGATAGAATTTTTACCATGCATGAGTTCAACAAAAATGTTAAGGCAAGATTTGTGATCCCTAATTTAGAGAATTTCGGGGCCACTTGGTGGATGATTGAGGAGAAGAAGTTGGGAATCGATATGAGTAGTGTCACATGGGAACTATTCTTGGAAAGTTTCCATGAACGATTCCTACCAGTGGAATGGAAGCATGAAAGGGCTGATGAATTTCATAATCTTAGATAGTACACTATTTTAGTGATCAAGTATGAGCGTAAGTTTTATGAGCTCATGTCTTTTTTAGGGTTCAGTGAAAACTCAGCTTAGTTGACACAACATTTTATTAGGGGTTTGAATAACTGTATAATTGGGGGTGTCAAGGTATTTGAGCCAAAAACCCTCAAGGGTGTGGTACATCGAGCTATCCTTGTTGAGCAAATTTTGTATTTAAAGTCAAATTGTAAATTTAAAGTCAAATTGTAAATTTAGCAAAACCAAAACATGTGTTTGTATTGTGATATTGTTTTGGGTTTTGGGTTGACTAGTGTTGACTAGTTATAGGACATCTACCAGAGGCTTGGGAGTTATATGATTGCGATGTCATGATGATGTTTAATCTCGATCTTTATAAACCCAACCATGGTTATGTGATGGAATGCTCTATGTATTGGATGTAATTACTGATTGTTATAGTTGAGATTCTTATGTATGAGACACTTGACTTAACCATAATCTTTGGTCATCAATCAGTTATCCTTTGTTATTTTCTAGTCGCCATGATGGTACTGTAATGTGGACTTATTCTTGATGATGTCATGTTGTGACATGTTTTTTTGAATCAACCATTTTTGGAGTCTTCGATTAGTATGATTGAGATATATTTGGTTATTGAGAACCATTGGAAACTTTGATTATCAGTGATACTTCAGTTGCCAATAGAGAGCTATTTTGATCATGATTTTCTATGGATGTTTTCTCATGGAGATTTGATGCTTTTATGCATATTTGATGATTTTATTATGGATTATCTTTTGTGACTTTGAGATTTATGATTCCATGAGCATTAGGTTAGGATATCTGCATGTAGTGATAGGAAGTGGCTTGCAATGGGGGCTAGGGCCCTAAGAGGCTGCCAGGGCAACTCATTGTAAGGTGGATTAATAAGTGATAACATTCAAACCTAATACTAACTAAATGAACCTAAAAAGATAAGTGTTTTGTTCTCGCTCATGCCTTGAGTACTTGTACAGGCTAGGATGGGAGTAGTGAGAACGCATGGTTGTGACCTTGTATTTCGTAGTATGCCTCGTCAGTATGAGAGGATACTTGATGTAGGAGCATCCAAAGGTATAAGGGAAATCCTGTGTCACCCAAAAAAATGTACTTAGACTTAGTTTCTATTTCATGTCTTTACATTTTTGGATACCCATTTGGGTCAAATAAAGGTTCCAACTCTCATAGTTCCACTATCAGTGCATTTGAAAATCCTAAAAAAAATAGGAGCATGCAATTTTGCCATCATTTTGGTTACTTAGAAGGTGTGAATTGACCAGATGAATGTAATTGTGATTTAGAGCATTCCAAAAAAGAATCAGGTCAAAAGGCCCCACGGTTTGAAAGTTATTGCAGTTTTTTGGGTTTTGGAGACCCCCTAAGAATGCTTTGAAGTTAGGTTAGGGGAATTAAATGACCCCAAAAAGGGTCAAAAAATGGGGGCCAAGAAAATATTGTCCATAGGCCTATAAAGTGCTTCGAGAGCTTTCCAAAAATGTAAACGGTTCGTCAATCGGAGCTACGGTTCAAAAGTTATGCCTCCCGGAAGTTCGGTTACTGTTTCTGGATTCTTCTAGAATTGCACTGACTTCTAACATAGCTTTCAAAACCTTATATTTGGTCGGTGGATGCCTACTAGCACTTTATAGAATGTACTCCTAGTCCTTAACCCTTTGGGGTCTATTTAAGGAGATTTCTAGCAGTGTAAAAGGCAGTTTGGAGTGGAGTTTGAGAGGAGGTGCTAAAAGGAGAAATATTCTCTAGATTTATGCTATTGTAAGCCCTTAGGGCATGTTCTGAAGTTTATTTTCTCTATACTATTTGTACTATCTTATTTTCTCTGTTAATATAATTTCCCTTTTCTGTTGTGTCCATTCTATTCTTGGGTTGTGTTCCCATCAAGTGGTATCAGAGCGGGTTTTCTTGAGTGTGTAGATAGAGCGCTGACTGTGAGGCAGTTTGCACCAGGACTGTGTGGTTGTGGGTTCAAGTTAGAAGATGCCTCCATGAAGAGAGTGTGGCAGAAGGGCTAGAGCTATTGATCCTGAGGAGGTTAGAGCCCTCCAGAGGCAGGTACAAGCATTGCAAGAGGACCTTCGTAGAGGAGCAAATGTTGCCGCAGGTGACAACAGTGAGGATGACAATGAAGAGGAAGTAATGGGACCAGAAGACGAAGTTGATGGGGAAGTTTTGAATCCTATAGAGGAAAGGATTTTTAGGGCCATTACTAAGTTTGGGAAAAGATCTACAATTGAAGTGGGTATATTTTTAGGAAATCTGAAACTAGATGATTGGATCAATGAACTAGAAGAATACTTTGAGTATGAAGATATAAGGGACCCAGATAGGGTTAAGTTTGTAAAGGCCAAACTGAAAGGACATGCCAAAATCTGGTGGCAAGAGGTTCAACTAGAAAGACTTAGAATAGGAAAGGAGAAGATCACAAGATGGGATCGCATGGTGGACAAATTGAAGAAGCAATTCATTCCTGTGGACTACGAGCTTGATTTGTTTAAGAAGATGCATGGGTTAAAGCAAGCAGGAAGATCAGTCCGAGAATATACAGAGGAGTTTTACCAACTCTTGATTGGAGTAGGGCATGTAGAAGAAAATAAGGAGAAGGTTGCTCATTATATCAGTGGGTTGTGACCTAGCATCCAGGAGGAATTAAGTCTGGTAAGAATGACCAGTGTTGAAGAAGCATACCAGTTTTCCCTATGAGTTGAAGAGAAGCTAAGTAAAAGGTTTGAAGGAAGACAAAGAGGGCACAGTCAAGGAGGAAGGGGAAGTGGTAGATCATCTGGAGTCCACAATGAAACCCAAAAGAAAAATGAAGATGTGGGTACTAGCAGAAACCAGAGGAATTAGGGTTTCAACCGCTCTTGTGATCAAGACTTTGGAAATCAAAGAGAAAGAGGTAGAGGACATGGACAAGGAAGAGGAGGCTTCTGTGGTACCTATTTCCATTGCAATGAAGAAGGTCATCATGCCTTTGAATGCCCTCAATGACAAGGAAGGACAGATAGGAGAGCTAAGGGCCAAGCTAGGGTTGCTCATGTAGATGAGGATGCACAATCATCACATTCAAAGGATGCAGAAAGAGGAGAGACCTTGGTAAATGAAAGAGTCCTACTAAGTGGTGAGAATGAACCAGGACAATGGAGGAGTTTGTTCTGTACTAGATGCAAGTGTGAGGATAAATGTTGTGATGTGATCATTGATGGTGGTAGCACTGATAACTTGGTATCAGAAGAGATGGTCTCTAAGCTGAAGCTCAAGAGGGAGAAACATCCCCAACCCTATCGGATTTCTTGGGTAAAAGATGATCATAAGGTCCTGGTAAGTGAACAATGTTTAGTAAAATTCAAAATTGGGAGTTACCATGATGAAGTTCTCTGTGACATTATTTCAATGGATGTTTGTCATATATTGTTGGGTAGACCGTGGCAGTTTGATAGACATGCAATACATGATGGACATGCAAACACATACTCTCTGAAAAAGGATGGAGTTCACCACAAATTGAAGCCCATGAAAAGAAAGGTGAAAAGGTATGTAGCAGTGCTAGGATTTGTCTTATTGATGGAAGGAAGTTTTTAGATGGCATGAAACATCAGCATATGTGCTATGCTTTGATTTCTAGGAAAGATAAAGAAGGTAGTAGTGAAATACCATTTGAAGTTTCAAATTTACTAGGGGAATTTGGAGATATTATCTCTGATAATGTTCTAGATGGATTGCCACTAGTAAGGAAAATCAATCATCAGATAGATCTGATTCTAGGGGCTAGTTTGCCTAACAAGGCTGCTCACAGGATGACTCCTACTGAAATAGAGGAGCTAAATAGATAGGTTCAGGAGCTATTGAGGAAGGACTTGATTTGAGAGAGCTTGAGTCCATGTGTAGTGCCTGCAGTACTCACACCAAAGAAGGATGGAGAGTGGAGGATGTGTACAGATTCTCGAGCTATAAATAGGATAACCATCAAGTACTGGTTTCCTTTACCAAGGATGGATGATCTTATGGACTGCTTGAGTGGAGCTCAGTACTTCACAAAGATAGATCTGAAGAGTGGCTATCATCAGATATAGATTCGAGAAGGAGATGAGTGGAAAATAGCCTTCAAGACCAAGGAGGGTCTTTATGAGTGGTTAGTCATGCCCTTTGGATTGACGAACGCCCCAAGCACCTTCATACGGCTCATGAATGAGGTAGTTAAGAAGTTCTTGGGAAAATTTGTTATTGTCTATTTGGATGATATTTTAATTTTCAGCAAGACTTTGGAAGAACATTTACTACAAATTTGTAGTGTCCTTGAAAGGCTAAGGGAAGAGAAACTGTTAATTAATCTGAAGAAGTGTATTTTTGCAAAAAGGGAGTTAGTCTACTTGGGGTTTGTTATATCACCTGAAGGTCTTAAAATGGATCCAGAGAAGGTAAAATCCATCTTGGAATGGCCTACTCCAAGGTCTGGTACAGAGGTAAGATCATTTCATGGTCTGGTTAGTTTTTATAGGAATTTTATTAAGAATTTTAGTGGCATATGTGCACCCCTAACTGATACAATAAGAGGGGATCGAAAAGAGTTCAAATGAACTGTAGCAGCTAAAAGAATAGCTTATGTTGGCACTTCCAAATTTTAGAAAAGTGTTCCAGGTTGATTGTGATGCTAGTGGTAGTACTATTGGGGCTATATTAAGCCAAGAAGGTAAGCCTATTGCATATTTTAGTGAAAAATTGAATGATGCAAAGAAGAAGTATTCTGTTTATGATAAAGAGTTCTATGCAATAGTCCAAGCCTTAAAGAAATGGAGGCACTATTTATTACCAAAGGAATTTGTTTTGTATACTGATCATTAGGCATTGCAGTACCTAAATAGCCAAGGTAAATTGAATCAGAGGCATATGAAGTGGGTAGAATTCTTGCAGAGTTATACATTTGTGTTGAAGCATAGAAGTGGAAAATCTAATAGGGTTGCAGATGCACTAAGTAGGAGATAGTCACTGCTTACAGCAATGCAGGTTGAAGTATTTGGGTTTGATGAACTCAAGAATTTGTACCCCGAGGATCCTGATGTTGCCGAAGCATGGAAAGCTTGTAAAGAGCCTGTTGCTGTAGATATAACCAAGTGGTTAGATTATTTGATTTAGGATGGCATGTTGTTCAAAGGTAGTCAATTGTGCATTCCAAGGAGTTCCATGAGGGAAAATCTGATTAAGGAGAAACACAGTGGAGGGATGGCAAGACATTTTGGTCGAGATAAGACCATTGCCATTCTTAGAGAACATTATTTTTGGCCTAAAATTTTACAGGATGTGAAGAAGTTCATACAAAGTTTCCAAGTTTGTCAAGTTGCCAAGGGGTTTTGTCACAATACTGGTCTATATCAGCCATTGCTTGTTCCGTCAAGGCCATGGGAGGACATAAGTATGGATTTTGTTCTTGGATTGCCAAGGACACAAAGGGGTAATGACTTAGTATTTGTGGTGGTTGATAGGTTCTCCAAAATGGCACATTTCATTCCATGCCACAAAACTCATGATGTTGTCCATATTGCAGACTTATTTTTCAAAGAGGTGGTAAGACTACATGGTCTTCCAAGGAGTATAGTTTCTGACAGAGACACTAAATTTGTGGGGTATTTCTAGAGGACATTGTGGAAAAAGTTGAGAATAGATTTGAAATTCAGTTCCACGCATCATCCGTAGACTGATGGCCAAACAGAAGTGGTAAACAAAAGTCTAGGAAATTTGCTGAGATGTTTAGTTGGGGATAAGCCCAAGGGATGGGATTTGATTCTACCATAGGAAAAATTTGCTTATAATAACTCTATAAATAGGAGTAATAGAAAATCACCATTCCAAATTGTATATGGGAATAGCCCAAGGACTGCACCAGAGCTAAGGAAGATAGAACAAGGGGAGAGGACAAGTGTTGAAGCTAAGGAATTTGCTGAACATATCAAGCGTCTACATAAGGAGGTTCAGGCACACATAACCAAGATGAATCAAGAGTATAAAACTAGGGTTAATCAAATGAGAAGACATAAGGAATTCCAAGTAGGAGATTTAGTCATGGTACACTTACGAAAAGAAAGATTTCCAGCTGGTACTTACAACAAGCTAAAAATGAAGAAATTTGGCCCCTACAAAATTTTGAAGAAACATGACTCAGGAAATGCATATGAAGTAAAGCTGCCAGATGGTATTCAGATTTCTCCCATTTTCAACATTGTAGATTTAACAGAGTATCATGATGATGGTGCAGATGAGGAGCTAGTGTTAGAGCCATGTCTGATTCCTGCTTCTAATAAGGAGGAGATAGAAGACATTCTAGATCATCGTGTGGGTAGGAGTACCAGAAATAGGCAGTATGAAGAGTATTTGGTCAAATGGAAAGGATGGCCAATTGAGGACTCAACTTGGATTTTAGTAGCTGAGGTTTCCCATTTGGGATTTCCTCTACCATCCATAAAGTGACAGGGTCACTTTTCAATCTACCCTGGGTGTCTGATGCAGGAGCATCCAGAGGTATAAGGGCAATCCTGTGTCACCCAAAAAAATGTACTTAGACTTAGTTTCTATTTCATGTCTTTACATTTTTGGATACCTATTTGGGTCGAATAAAGGTTCCAACTCTCACAGTTCCACTATCAGTGCATTTGAAAATCCCAAAAAAAATAGGAGCATGCAATTTGGCCATCATTTTGGTGACCTAGAAGGTGTGAATTGACCAGATGAATGTAATTGTGATTTAGAGCATTTCGAAAAAAGAATCAGGTCAAAAGGCCCCACGGTTTGAAAGTTATTGTAGTTTTTTGGGTTTTGGAGACCCCCTAAGAATGCTTCAAAGTCAGGTTAGGGGCATTAAATGACCTCAAAAAGGGCTAAAAAATGGGGGACAAGAAAAGCTTGTCCATAGGGCTATAGAGCGCTTCAAGAGCTTTTCAAAAATGTAAACGGTTCGTCAATCGAAGCTACGGTTCAAAAGTTATGCCTCCCGAAAGTTCGGTTACCATTTTTGGATTCTTCTAGAATTGCACCAACTTCTAACGCAACTTTCAAAACCTTCTATTTGGTTGGTGGATACCTACTAGAACTTTCTAGAATTTACTCCTAGTCCTTAACCCTCTGGGGTCTATTTAAGGAGATTTTTGGCATTGTAAAAGGCAGTTCGGAGGGGAGTTTGAGAGGAGGTGCTAAAAGGAGAAATATTCTCCAGATTTATGCTATTGTAAGCCCTTAGGGCATGTTTTGAAGTTTACTTTGTTTTTACTATTTGTACTAGCTTATTTTCTTAGTTAATATAATTTCTCTTTTCTATTGTGTCCATTCTGTTCTTGGGTTCTGTTCCCATCAATACTAGTGGCCGCATGAGATCAATATGGACCCGTGGAGTTTAGCTAATTGCCAAGGTAACTTGTACGTGATAAATGTGATGACACTTTCCCACTTGCATAGTAAGTTTCTACATTTCATTGTGTGCCTCTGGGATTAGATGTCGGATTTTGTGTTTGGAACCTTTGAGTTAGTATACTTTTAGGATTCCTAGACTTATAGAGATTTGTGCTATGTGAGTTGTTAGCCCTTTTGGGACTTGAGATTATCTCCTCAGCATGGTGGGAGTGGACTACTTAGGTACCACACGATAATGTGGTAGTGTATTTTCCACTCTTATCATTTGAGATTCATTGAGACATCATGGCTGATGCATCCTTCGTGATGGTGGATATGTATCCTTTCATTGATGATTAGCATATGTTAGATGATGCTATCTTATGCTTCTATTTGCATGTTGATTACTTTTTGCATATGATGTTGTATATGTTAGGAGTGACATTCCTACTATGTTAGTACAGATGATCTCTTCGGTGATTTGGAATGTTATGCATGGAGGGATGGCTAGGATCCACGATGGTCTAATGATGCTATTAATGGTTGGGAGGAATCGTGTACTTAGTTTATTATGTTTGATCTTATGATGGATGTATATGTCTTCTATGATGATGTATCATGTGATTATCTTTACTTTGATGTATCATGGATTAGAATAGGATGATGTACCTTATTCTATGTATGTATATTCTTTTGAGCTTGTCATACCCTATGACATGTACAGTGGATGATTGAGTATTTGAAATGTAATGTATAAACATTGGACTTATCATTATTATTTAATGTGGATGTTGTACTAGATGGATTCATGTATGTTAGATGTTTCTAGATGTAATCCAACATTAAGGGATCTTGAAGAATGTAATCTATTATGTATGTTATGTTTACTATTAGATGGACATTACTATTGCTTCCGTTATTGTGCAGAAGTTATATGTGGTATTTACTTTTTAAAAAAAAACATTGTACCAAACTTAGTGAAAATTTTAGGTTAACAGTGGATGATTGAGTATTTAAAATTTAATGTATAAACATTGGAGTTATCATTATTATTTCATATGGATGTTGTACTAGATGGATTCATGTATGTTAGATGTTTCTAGATGTAATCCAATGTTAAGGGATCTTGAAGAATATAGTCTATTATGTATGTTATGTTTACTATCAGATGGACATTACTATTGCTTCCATTATTGTGCAGAAGTTATATGTGGTATTTACTTTCAAAAAAAAAAAAAATGCTACCAAACTTAGTGAAAATTTTAGGTTAATTCTTTGGATCCTTTGGCGGGGCATTACACCATTCATGCTTAGAGGTTCATCATCTATTATCCTTTCATCATCCATATCTTGTCTTCTATGTACCACTTCTCCTACAATTTGCGCATTCTTCTTGCTCTCCTTAATTGCTTCATGAGGCATCTTGGGCTTAGTCTCCTGGATCTCCGTGACCCCTTCTTTTTGTTCATAAAGCCCAGCCTAACCCATCACCCCATTGTGTAGCCCAATGGTTTTTGCATCAAAAATGCTCCTTCCACAAGCTAAAAATCATCACTATCTCCCACCTCTTTGCTCCGACCAGCCCTCCAATCTGATGGAGGTTTAGCCTTCTTCACCTTGGGCACAGTTGTGGAGCTAGATTTATATCATTACTATCATTTTCAATTGGATCATGGTTTTTTCTCTTCTTCAATTCCCACTCCTTGTCACCTAATTCCAAGGCTTTAGGCATTCTTTGTTGAGTGGGGGCTCTTTAAATTTTAGAAATAGATAGATGTCAAATTTTTATCAATATTCAAATTATCACAACCTTTTCTTTTGTATGTCCAAGAGGATTGTTCATCTCTTTTCATCTCTATTTCAAGATATCATTCCCTCTAAACACCTAAATGACCAATCACATAATTTTTGCAGACTACTTCTAAAACTCACAAAGACAACTACCTAAAAATTGAGCCTACCCACATTGAGATTGGTAGAAGAACTGCATCCAAAGGGATTATAGTTACATTAACAAAACTATAGATTGTGAGGCAAATACATGAATTTTCCAGAAAAACTCAATGCCCACAAGAAAAACACATTTCCCAAAACTAAATTGCTTTCAATCCCTCTAAAAAAAAAATTGGAGCATCCTCCCTACCCACTCCATTGCCCATCCCCACATCACCAATAAAGTTACTAATGCCCCTCTACTTCTTCTTGATGGGTATATGATATATTTCTCCCTGCTACAATTATAAATAATCCACCCATAATGTTCCTTAAATTTACTTTAGGAAGGACAATTTCCAACATTATTTCTGGAGAGCCTTTGGGGCTATCATAATTTGCATCACGGGAGGCATGCTCAATAGAAGATGAATGTCCTTTTTATGAAATTGACACTTGTACCCAGGGATCTGTTTCTTTCAGCAATGGAAGGTCTCTCTCTTACTAAATGAATTTACTTGCTAGGCCTCATGTCTCTCTACACATGTCATTTTTCTTCAAAATATTTTGAATATGTGATAAACTTGTTAGACCGACTGACTTGTAATAGTTTCTAGCTTGACATCTCCCTAGTTTGACAAAAATTAGCTGGGCCCCCAAAGTGAGTTTAGCTAAAAAAATTCATTTTTGAACAACTAAACTATCAAACTGATCCATTGAATCCATCATGTTGATTAGAGTCATGTTCAACCACTAATCAATCAATTGAAACTTATTTTAACTCTTTTTGTGGGACTTGTCAATTTTGTGCCAGGATGTCCTTTGAGTAGCTTTAGAAACTGACAAAAACACCTAACCAGGCTCTAGAATCAAGCATATTGATTCTCTATTCCACATACTTGCACCTTGTTGAATCTTATCTCATGACAAATGCTTAATCAAAAGATATTAATTGTAAAAGTTGCCCTCTTAGAATTGCCTGGAAGAAAACATGTTAGAAACTAATAAAACATGTTTGGATTTGGCTTCGAAAATAGGTCAAATTGATAATTGGGAAAATGAAAAATAGGGTGTTGGTTCATTATCATGAGGAAAACATATATTTTTTATTAGGGCTCATGACAAATAACTAAGAACACTTGGCAAGTAGTCAAAGTGGGCTACTCTGATTTGTAGAACTAGAAACATTGGCAAAAGGGCATTGTTTGCAAATGGAATGGACCCAAGAAAACGTGCAGATGGATTCATCAAGATTTGAAATTTGGCACACTTAAATTATTTTTATATGAGAACATAGTGGTACAAACCATTTGATATCAACTATCATGAATTTAGAGATATGACATCACAAACAGGGGTATTGACCAATCTATTTTTACTAACACCAGTAAAAAGTTACAAATTGTATTTGGAATTGCATTTAAAACCTAGACAAATGGATTTGAAATGACTCAAAATCTGAAACATACATTCTTTGGTATGGACACTAAACACTCCCAAAGTGGTGAGTCATGAAACATTACTGGGTGTGAGATATTCAATTGCAAACACAACCTCCTGTCACTGTTTGACACTTAGGCAAAAATGCAGATCTGAACAATGCTTAAGACAGGTCTTCATAAAATGGCTTGGAATGACAATTTATCTTTATGGAATGAGTGGAAATATTTAATGCAAGATGTTATAAAAATTAAGCACCTCTTAAGCCTCACAATTATAGTCAGGTACACATGCATGAAAGGTTCTTATAGGGCTTGATTTTTCAATGGTACTCAAAATCAAGGCTTCAATTTTGTGTCCCAATAATGGCTCTATCTAGGGATGCATGTACATTGTAGGCATGGAAAGGATTTATATCTCTGAAAGAAGCAAACCACATGCCTAATAGTAAAAACTTCTCTTGCACAACTTTATTGAAAATAGGGAAGCTACTCCTACTATGTACAAACAATGGCCCTAGGCAACTATAATGTTTTTAAAACTCCTTACCTCTGTCATATACTTGATTCTCATTAATATTTTCCTGAGGTAAACTAAAATTCTCATTCTCCTTTGTTTCACCCAACACATCAGCACTTTCAATCATTTCATTAGGAAAAACAAAATTATCATCACTTTCATAGTGTATGTACAAATCAGCATCAACTTCTACATCATGCTCATTATGAAAATATCAATCAGCATGATCATAACTATTGGTATGAAATTGAAACTAATCATCACTAACTGACCCATGGATACCTTCAACCAAAAACACAAAATTTTGGTATTCTACTTCATTCAACAAGTTACATGAATCAATTTGTAAGTCACCTTGTGCATCTCGATATGAAGGGAATATTAAATATGATTTCTCCTCATTTTCTATATTAGTACTCCATAAATTAGACTAAACACATGCTACAATTTCTTCACATTCCAACAAATGATTAAATACCAAATCACAAGAATCACAATGGAATTGTATTTTGGAAATACGTTGATCCGTATCAATGTTTTCCTTAAATAACTCGTCAGAATGAACAACTTCATTACTATTATTTTCCTCATCATATGAGCAATCAAAATGTATCTCAACCTCATGAAAATAAGAAAAAAATGAACTAGCAATAGACCTTATCTCTACATCTTCATTCTCAATATAGAAGTCATCATATGTATTGGTGTACGAACTACCATCACATAAGTCTTCAAAATTTGACATAGCATATTTTGAAACTACATCTTCTTCAACATCAAACTCAGAGGAAATGACTTCACCATATGAAAAGGAAAAACATGGAAAATCACAAACATCCTTGGATATATTTTCATACCTTTCAAAATCATGAGCCAACAAACCTGAAATCTCATCAACACTTAACAAGACTTTATCACTAGTTTCTTCTCCTTGGTTGTGACTATTATCCAAACAACTTGACACATTTACAATAGCAGACTCATTAGTAATGCATTCTAGAAAACTAGAACTCTGATCATCACATATATCTTCTTCTTTAGACAACACCTCAACAATTGGTAACTTAGCATATTCATATTCATCACTAGAAGAAATATTGTGACTACTATTATATTTTTCCTCTTCTTTACAATCATCATCATAAGAAGATGAATCCACATCACACCTACCATCAAATTTTTTTTACGGTCCTCTAATTCATAAAGTTAAGACTCTTCATTTTTAACATCACTTTCAATCTATTCATTGCCCTCATTATCATTTGCAGCATATTCATTTCTACTATCATTGAATTTATTAGCATTCAAGTCACTTTCAACCTCAATGATAAAATCTATGTATTCACAAATCTTTCCTAACCTTGACTTTTCTCACCAATCAACTAAATATGGTATAAAAAATTATTAAAGTACCATTGGCCATGAATGTTCCTTAGTTCTGTAATACTCCTCAAGATTCATAACTATTGATTTAAACTTCATGTAAATTTAAAAATTACTAAGACCCTTAATACTACCAATTTCATATCTTATGTGAATGATGGTATTATTATGAATCTTCTTAGCCTACCAATATTTGCATGAACACTTCCAGGAGTTGGCACATCACTTTCAAACCTAAACTCTAAATCCATCTTTTTAAAATTTTAAACTTCTACCTATATTTTCTTAGTGCTAAAACCACTAGATCAAGGCAACCATTTTTACCATTCAACTTTTATGAAAGAAAAATATATAAAAGCTAGAAATACCTTGATGTGTTGATTCATGAAACCTTGAATCTGCTGATTGGCATAGGTGCAAACTTCAATTCTCTACACCACTAATCAAATCCCTATAGAGCTGCCACTTCCTTGGAGAGGAAAATGAAAGCACAATAGTGATTTACCTTTTGAAATCAATTATTTCAACAGAATAAAACAACCACATAAACTATCAATCAAGAAACTTATAATTCCTCTTTCCCAACAAACTAGATCTACCTACAAATACTAAAAGCCTCTGATATTAAAATAAACCATGCACTGGCACAAAGATTTAGACTACAGTTTCCACACATATTTTGTGAGAAAAGATTTTGAAATAGTTTACCACATGTAAATTCTGGACCAGACTTTCAATATGAAAAAATATGCAGATCATTAACACTTTGAAAAGAGAATACACTTCATAAATCAATTCTTGACTATAAAACCTTCTCAACATCATATGCAAAAACTGAACTGATTGAAGCTAGACTTATAATAGTTAGATAACATAATTTACATCCAATTCTCACAACATACTGTTGTCCATGAATAAAGTTTAACTAGGGAACACAAAATTCAGCAACAATATGAAAAGAAGACCATAATTCCTCACTAGTAGAGTAAATTCTTCCTATTGTATTGAATCTTTTCTCTTCAAATTCTCAAGGTTTTTCTACCATTCAAATTCAATACATTCCCCAATAGAGTCAACAGTTTGTTGGCTCTTGATTAAAAAATTTTAAAATTAACCAAGAAACTAGATAGATAAACCTAAGGCTAGCCAATTCTTATGATGGATGCAGTAAACTACAAAATTGGGCCAACTATAATGCATAACTCCTTCTTCACTTTAGGTTCTGCAAAGCCTAGGTGGGTTAACCTTGGGGTTCTAATATATGGTACTAGTGCAATTAAACATATAATCTAGACCTATTAAAAATAGATAAAACCTTTTTTCCTTCTGATACTTATTCAATAACATAGAAATGAAATAGCTCAAAATCATTACCTATGAATCCATAAGCTAAGTGAGGGTTAATTCCTTTCAGCCCACTACAAAACATGGAAAACTGAATTGATTTGATTAAAATATTTGTGCAAATGAGCATCATATCAGCCTACACCTAATTTAGTGATTAGTGCCTTATCCATTGCATCATAGAGTCATTACCCTCAGGATGACTTAACTTGATTGCCTTACAATTAAGTTTGTCAACAGAAATCCTCAAACTCCATGCTTATGAAATATCTTCTCAATACACCCAAAAACCCTATCAAATCATTGAAGC
This sequence comes from Cupressus sempervirens, assembly GCA_028749045.1. Taxonomy (NCBI): domain Eukaryota; kingdom Viridiplantae; phylum Streptophyta; class Pinopsida; order Cupressales; family Cupressaceae; genus Cupressus; species Cupressus sempervirens. The sequence goes on along the minus strand of CM053787.1, from coordinate 955,438,041 downwards.
ATTTACTTAATTCCTTGAATTAAAAGTAGCAATAAATCAGATAAACAACTCATCCAAGCTACCTTAAATCAAATGAACCTTATTCACTCAATTACAAAGTCAATAGCATATGAAGAATTAGGAGATAGAATAAAAGAACCTAGATAATTCATTGTAGATCCCCTTTTGTATTCATCTTTGAAAGATTGAATACATTCAACCGGTAATACTAAATGAAACTCAAGATATGTCACATGATCTATCATCAATTTCCATTTGTCTTAGAGAAACAAGACATGAAAATGAAATTAAAATTTTCACAATAGTGGATGTGTGGCCTTCATTACTAGAGCTCTACCCAATTAGACAGGAAGTAAAACTAGCAACAACCTAGTATCACAATAATGAGAAAAAATCTCTAGAAAATGGAACCCCTAGAATGAATGAGAGAAAGAAAGATATAAAAGGAATGAATTCCCAGATCTGTAATGTGTCTGACATGTGTCCACCAGGAAAACCTCCTCAAGAAGTTAAGAGCATCTCTCTAATCTCTCCCCTCAACTAGTAAATCAAATCTTCACTCATTTTGCCTCCCAAAAGCATAAAATTTGTTTAGCATTTGATGGAAATCATATCTGAATGCAAAAGAAAAAAATCTCTAAGAAGTTCCATCAAAAATAAAGCAATTGTGAGAAACTAGTGTAATGACCCCTTTTTGGGAGTCATTCGATTACTTACGACTTCACTTTTATTTGTATCCTTTTGCCATATTTTTCTTGATATGTAGATTATATGTATGCAATTGTCTCCAACATTGCTTATATCCATTCCAATCATATTCAATGGTAGCTATCGATTCTCAAGGCATCTTATTGATTTATATCTATGCTACTGTCCAGAGAATTCTAGTCATGTTCTGCAACCCGTATGTGCCATATATAACCTCAAATGATGATTAGATCTATTTTCTCTTAATCCTCGTATGCGACATATATTTTGTCACTCTTCTTATGTCCTTATTCTCTGCTATGCCTATCTACATATCTCAAATTATTTGAAACGCTATTTGGATCTTTCTCCAATTATGTGCAACATTCGCTTTGCAAATATGTCTCACCATATTCATATATTATTGTGTAAATGAAAGCCTCACTTTAATATAGTTATTTTGTATTTGAATATATATATTTCTCTAATCTTTTAGACTTCTTCCTCTATAGATCCTTTAGTGCAATGTTTTCACCCTTTATTTGTATGGTTGTTTTTACTTGCAAGAGACACGTCTCCTCTTCAATGGTTCATGCCCATTTGTAAGAGAATGGGTGAATGTATATATATTTTTAATCATATCTCTCTGACACCTGAATTTAATTTTATTTAAATGGTAGATAATAGCAATCTCGTAAGTGGGCATGAGTTTCTCATATAAATATATTTTTAATTAATTAATTTATCATATTATTTTATTTGTCATATTGATTATGTAATTATGTAATTATAACATATCATATATTTAATAATAATGTTAATAATATCTTTATTCTAATACTATTACATAGTATATTTTCTCTATATATATTATTTATAATAATATTTAATTCTCGATTATATTATAATATTATCCTCGAATATGTCCATTTCATAATCTAACCCATGTAGGTACATTATAAAATTATTATTGGTATTTGATATCATTTATAATCAAAGTATTTATTTGTCATTTAATTTATTTATTATTTAAATTATATACTAATATGGGGACATCACAACTAGAGGCAAAATACATCATTATGCATCAAATTTCAAACAAACTGAGCCTACCAAGCAAATCAAATGTATCCCAACTAAATTTTGTAACTGCACTGATGAAATCATTGCTTGTAACTGAGCATCCCATTGAAAACAAAAAACCCCCTATAGCATGCACTGATAACCTTTTGTGTAAAAACCAATTGTAGAAATGGATAGTTTGTCCTCTCCCAATTTTGGTGATATATATTATGCCTATATTCACTTATCAAGAACTTCCAAAATCTTGGTTTGAGGAATCAGCTCCTGCTATGCCTTAGACTACACTTCATTTTTTTGGCATATATTTAACCAGTTTCCTAAAAGTTCAACATTAGCTTTAATTCAAATTGTATTTAAAATTGTTCTACACGTAGTTTTGAGAGAAAGATGCAAAAAATATTTTTTATGATTTTAAATGTTTCCCTCTTTTTTAATCTGGGTCAAACCATGTTGACTTCCTTGACATGTGGCAAGTCCTGATTGCCTAGTTGTTGCTTCACCATTTGACCCCTGCCATCTGGGTGCCACGTTGCATCATCTTATTTTTCCTCTATTTTGCCACATCACCATACCACATCATCACCAGCTAGCTAGCCACCATGTCCCATGGGTAAGTTTCTTGCAACTTTGCTTTGGTGATGTAGCAACTGCCATAGGATCTGACACGTAGCACAATCTAGTGTCTTTTGATCTTGAACTACCATGTCAATTTTTGATTCACCACACACTACTAGTTGTCTGATCCTAATTCATCCTCACCAATGCCACTGGGTCCCATGCCATCCTATCAAATTTCTACTTTTCTGGGAGGTTTCCATGTCACTACCAAAAAGATCCACCCGGTTTTTGGTGGTGACATGAAGACCACCAGAATCCGACGGCTTGTTTCCATGAGCTTCTATCCAAAATTTATGACCTACACCATCTAGCTATCATCCACCAGCTAGCCAAGTGGGCCCCTCAACATACACTATGTGGCTTACAAAATCCCAAGTCTTGTAGAAATTTTATATGAGGGTGCATTTGAATATAAACACAATAAAACCCTCTAGTGCCCCCAATGTGGGATAAATGAACTCTATATATTTTTCATTTCTCTTTAGTTTACAGGCCTCTTCACTCATTTTAGTAGGTTTGTAGGTTATATTTTTATTGTGTGATCATCTAGAATCATTTTTGAGCTTGGGAATTTTCTCCTAGCTCACATGGCCTATTATCCCTTTGACTGCATTTTTTTATTGCTTTGTGCAGGCACCCATCTCTGGTTTCTTCAACTCTAGCATGATTGGATGCATACAAAGCCTTGTACTATTTGTGGTTAGAGGTTCATCCTCTTTTATCCTTTCATCCACATCCCATATTCCATGTTCCACTTCTCCTATAATTTTTGCATTCATCTTGGTCTCCTTCATTGCTTCATGAGGCATCTTAGCTTAGTCTCTTAGATCTCCATGACCACTTCTTTGTGTTCATCAAGCCCAGCCTAACCCATGATCCCATTGTCTAGCCCAATGCTTGTTGCATCAAAAATCACACTTCCCACAAGATAAAGATCATCACTATCTCCCACCTCTTTTCTCCCACTAGCCTTCCAATCTAATTGAGATTTAGCCTTCTTCACCTTGGGTGTAGTTGTGGAGTTGGATTCCCATTCATCATTGGACATATGATTACTATCATTTTCAATTGGATCATAGTTTTTTGGCTTCTTCAATTCCCACTCCTTGTGACCTAATTCCAAGGCTTTAGGCATGCTTTCCCAAGAAGAGACTATTTGAATTTCACAACTATACAAGTGTCAAAATTTTACCAATATTTAAATCATCTCAACCTTTTCTTTTGCATGTTTAAGAGGATTGGTCATCTCTTTTCATCTTTGTTTTAAGAAATCATTCCCTCAAAACACCTAAATGGCCAATCACAAAATTTTTGTAGACTACTTCTGAAACTCACAAAGGCAACTACACTGCCTAAAAACTGAGCCTACCCACATGAAGACTAGTAGAAGCACTACATCTAAAGGTATTATAATCACCTTACTAAAACTATAGATTGCGAGGCAAATACATGAAATTTTTAGAAAAACTCAATGCCCACAAGAACAACACACAACCCAAAACTAAATTTCTTTCAACCCTTTAAAAACAAAAATTGAAGCATCCTCCCTGCCCAATCCATTGCCCATCCCCACAACACTGATAAAGGTACTGATGTCCCTCTAGTTCTTCTTGATGGGTATATGAAATATTTATCCCTACTACAATCATAAATAAACCACTTGTAATGTTCCCTAAATTTACTTTAAGAAGGAGGGTTTCAGGCATTGTTGCTTGATAGCCTCTATTGCTATCAGAATTTGCATCAGAGGAGACATGCTCAACAGAAGATGAATGTCCTTTCTATGAAACTAACACTTATACCTAGGGGTCTATTTCTTTTAGCAATGAAAGGTCTCTCTTTGACTTATTGAATGAATTCACTTGGTAGGCTCCATGTCTCTATACACATGTCATTTGTCTTCAAAATATTTCAAATACATGATAAACTTGACAAACTGACTAGCTTCTAACACTTTCTAGCTCAACATCTCCCTAGTTTGACAAAATTTAGCCAGGCCCTAAAAGTGAGTCTAACTAAAAAAATATCATTTTTGAACAAATAAACTATAAAACTAATCCATTGAACCTATCATACTAATTAGAATCATGTTTGACCACTAATCAATCAATTGAAACTCATTTTAACTCATTTTTGCAACTTGTCAATTTTATGCCAAGATGTCGTTTGAGCGGCTCTAAAATTTGACAAAAGAACCTGACCAAGATCTAGAATCAAACATATTAATTCTTTGTTCCACATAATTTCACCCTATCAAATCTCATCTCATGAAAAATGCTCAGTCAAAAGATATTGATTGTCAAAGTTGCCCTCTCAGAATTGCCTACAAGAAAACACGTCAGAAAACAATAAAACACTTTTGGATTTGGCTTTGGAAACAATTCAAACTAATACTTGGGAAAACAAAAAATAGGGCATTGGTTCACTATCATGAGGACAACATAAATCTATGACAAGGGTTCATGAAAAATAATTGAGTGCTCAGATTTGTAGAACTAGAAACATTGGCAAAAAGATATTTTTTGCAAATAGAATGGACCTAGGAAAGTGTGCAAACGGATTCATCAAGATATGAAAATTGACACATTTAAAGTATTTTTAGAGAATAACACAGTGGTATAATCCATTTGATTTCACTATTATAAATTTAGAGATATGACATCATGAACAGGGGTATTAACCAGTCTCCATTTACTGACACTAGTAAAAAGTTACAAATTACATTTGGAATCACATTCAAAACCTAGTCAAATGGATTTAAAATGACTCAAATTTTCTATGGACACTAAACATCCCCAAATTGGTGAGTCATGAAATATTATTGGGTGCAAGATATTCAATTGCAAACACATCCTCTTGTTGTTGTTTGACATAGGCAAAGATGTAGATTTGAACATTGCTCAAGACAAGTCTTCACAGAATGGCTTGGAATGAAAATTTATCTTTATGGAATGAGTAGACATACTAAATGTAAGGTGTTAGAAACATTAAACACCTCTTAGGACTCACAAGTACAATCAATTATGCATGCATCAAAAGGCACTTACGGGGCTTGATTTTTCAATGGTACTCAAAATTAGGGCTACAATTTTGAGTCCCAACATACCATATAGACACTCTTCTTCTCATTCCTACTTTGGTTGTAGCCTTCTATTTTAGAGAAGGTTCTATAGATTAGTAGTTTTCTTTTGACAAAGTTTGTAGCTTCTTCATGGTTCAGTGGTTTTCTTCATGATAACTCTTTGTTCCTATCTTCTGGCACATTCCTTCACTAGTTTTCTCAGCATTTTTTCCATCACTTTTTCGATTATGGTTTCTCCCATGTAGTTTTCTCTATTTCTCCTCTTTTTAGATATTTTTTGTGCTTGGATCTCATCAAGCCTTTTTTTTTGAGACCCAAATCTACTTTCAATAGTAGTTTCTAGGTTTCTAGGTACTCCATAAGTTTATCTTAAGGGGGGTGTTAGAGTAATTATATATTTTCTAATTAACTCTAGTCTACTTAAGCTAAACTTTAGGTATCTAATAATTAATATCTTTTATTAATTATTATGTTGCAACCTAGATTAAATGTTCTTCTAGTATTTGATAATTATCTTGTCATTATTAAATACCCTAAAGAGTTTTATGTTACCATTTTGGGGTTTTATCTCCTTTATAAGGGAAATCTCTCATTGTAAACATTAGCTTCAGATAATTCATTTTTTCACTCATTAAGAATGTCTCATCTATGGGTCTAGCTATTCCAACCTCCATAGCTTTTATACTTCTCTCTTCTATAATAGGTGTTTGCATGCAAGTGAGTTGTGGGGTTGATCGTTTATCAACTTCAACAATTAAAGATTGAAATTGATGATCACAAAACTAAAGTAAATCTGCATGCAGAATATTAAGGGGCCAAATTGTAAGAAATATATGCACATCACTCCTCCTTCAATGATTCAACATTACAAATTAAAAATATTGGTGAGTTTGTAGGAGTCTACTTCCAATCTAACATCATGGGAATGTAGTGAAACTAAGTAGGATCATGATACAAAAACTAGTAAAAATTTGAAAAAATTATGGGCCATAGAAGAAGTAGTCATAAAGAGAAGCCACGATAGATCGATCACACTAATTTTTTAGGAATTCTTGGTGATAGGTTTTAGCACATGTTTGAAGGCATCAATTGAAATAGGATTCCTTGGATTGAATATTTTGGTAGAGCAATCCCACAAGTATTGCAAGAGAAATCGCTAGCAGTAACAAGTGTTCCTATATAGAGTTTGGAGAGAAGGAATATAAATAGGGAATTTAATGGTGACATGGTTGGTAAGTGATTTAATATAATCAATCCTAGTTTCAGACATTTTCATTCTTGCAGAGCTCTTCCTACAAAATCATAGTTGTGGGTTCATGAAACTAATGTGTTTCCAGGTCTCACTATTGGAAAATGGATGACATGGTTGGGAGCACGTTTCTTGTATTGAGACTGATAATCTTGCAAAAAGAGTTAAAAACCTAACACAAAAAAAAAGGGTAGAATATGTTATTTTTATATTAGTAAGTATAAGTGCAAAAAAGTTAGATAATAACCCAAATGCAAGGTCCCACCAATCATGGAAAAATATAGTGGAGTAGAATTTAATGTGAAAAGAACATTTAAACTAATATAACATTCACAAACTATATAAAATAGCAATGCGTATGAGAGGATGAAGGAAACATTGTAGAGGAATACAAACCAAGTATGGTATGTTCCCCAAGTGTGACCTTAATACTATGATATGTCACATGATAGGGATATGTGCTCAAGCATTCTTCAAAGCTTCAAGTGATGGGCTATATTTTATCATGAGGTTGAGTGAATCATTTTAACAATGGGAGCATAGAGTGATTATGCCATTATAGATGCTATTTTGGTAGTTTTTAGGCTCTCAAAAAAGAATCCTAACATTAGCATAAGAAGTATTTATTTTGTGAGAGGGGAAGGGTAAAATTTATAGGCTAAAGGGTGGTGAGATGATGGTTAGGATGCAAGGATGGAAAAAGAATGAGCAATGGATAGAATTTAAGGAAGGGGAAGCATATATGAGTGTGCTTCTCCAAATCCATATCCTTGTGATAAGTGTCACAAGGGGATTGAATCGGGGAAAGAGGGTCAATGTTGAGAGTCAAAGGGAGTTATTAGGGAGAAGGAGAGTGGAAGGAGGCGATGGAAGAGAAATTAAAGGGTGATTAAGGCATGTAAAATCCTTATTGTCCTTGGATAGGAATGTAAGAAGATGGTGTAGGACTTTGACTTTGGCTTGGGTTAGAAAGTCTTAACCATTTCTTAAAGTTATGCACACATTTAGGAGGGGAATTAGGCTTGGCTTAGTAGTGGATCAGGGGGCTAGTATCTTGGCATTAATGAGACAAGTTAATTATCTCACTAAGTGAGGTTAGCATGGGTGAATGGGTTGGGTTTGGATAATGATAGCATTTTAGAATTCTTAGGGGATAGGAATTTGATTTATTAAATAATTTATTTAATATAAGGGGATGTCAGATTAAATTAAATAAGTATAGTGCAATTTTATTTAATTTAATACAAGAATAGGGATTTGATTGATAATTTGACTTTGGCTTTCATTTGATTTTATAAATTGGACTATAGGTAGTTAAATCAATTAATTAACTAGGAGATGATGATTAATTAATTAAATATGTAATATTTAATCAATAATATCCTAGAAGATGACTAAATAATATTACTTAGTGATGTAATTAGGTTTAGGTTTCTACAATTAGATCCTAACCAATATGTTGTTGGATAAAATTGATCAATTGAGTGTTGTCTTTCATGTTACACAAATGTCATATTAGCTGAGAGTCAGTGCATGTCAAGCTCACTTGGTCAATGAAGATATTTTTCCTAGTCTATCAAGCATTCCTGAGTTTACTCTATATAGAAGGTAGTTTCTATTGAGCTTACTTGGGTGTCGAAGGAAGTTAAAATGAAAAAAATGTTAACCAAGCTCACTTAGTTAAGGAAGGAAAAGTTGAATAGAATAAGTGTTAACCAAGTTCACTTGGTTACCAAAGGAATTTTGTAAGTTTGCAATGTTAACCAAGCTTTTGTTGATTAACATAAGAAATCACTTTAGAATCAATTTCTACCGAGCTGGGGAAACTCCCAAAGGATTTTCTTTTTTTGGCATATTAAGCTTAATTATTATACCTATTGGTTCTAGCCAACTAAGGTCATGAATATTAGTTATTCTAATTTGTATTTGAACCAACTTGATAATCTGAAAGATATAAGTAAAAGGTCAAGTTGTGATTTCAAGCATGAGTGTCATGTGTGCAGGTTGAATGAGTTAAAAGGAATAAGAAGAGGAAGCAAAATTAAAGGATAAGCAGGTATCCTTGTGGAGCAGAATAGTGTTATTCAATTAGGAAGGATCAAGTATGAACTAGAGTAGAGATCTGTAATCAGTAATTTAGTTGCATCACAATCAAGTCATTTCATTATTACTCTCTAACCATTGTAGTCATGATCTAAAATCTCTTAACAATGTTGGTTTAACAACCATTTGTAAATCCTCTAACAAGGTGGCAATTCCTTTGAATTATTTAAAGAACTTTTGCAATGCCACTCCTAACAGGGTTATTAAATCCTTTAAGAGGGTCACACCTAACAGTGTGTTTTGTAACCTTTAACAGGGTTGGCTCCTAACAGGGCTCACTTTAGAATAGTGAAAAATAGTAACTATTTACATTGGTAGTTTTTCCCAAATTTGGTTTCCACATTAAATCCTGGTGTCTCATGTGTTCATGTTATTTCTTTCATGCTTGCAAGTAATTAATGATAACATCTAATGATTCACTAAAGTAATTCACACTTTGCATTTACCAAGTTACAACAATTTATGTGTGGTTACTGAGTAATAATAACAATCTATTTTATTAGTTGAAATTTTATAGTTGGCATCTAAGGGATCTTGGAATTATTTTTGTCGTAACTGATTCACCACGTGCCCCTCTTAGTCAATCCTCTTATATTTCAAACATATGTATGTTTAGAAAATTCATGTTCCAAAGGAACATATTACCTTTGTCAAATTTTTGACAAAACTTACAATAAAATCTAGGTTTGTTTAGTAAATTGTAATGAGGACAACAAAAAATAGCCATGTTCTCAAGAGTTAAAGGTTCCTCACAATTTTTTTAATGGTAAAAATTAGGCTTGATAGTCTCTAGAGTTTTATTCAATATAAGAAGACACAAATCTGTTTTTCAACTCAAACAAAAGTAGAGTAGATTTTTAATTTTTACATTCATATTTCTTTTTGATGAAATTTAAATCCAACACTTTCTATTCTCCAATAAATTTGATTAAAATCTAGAATACCCTAGTTATCCTTAGAAATAAAAGAAATATTTTCATTCTTTTTAGGTTCTTATTTAACTTCTATTGTTCTATGTTATTGTATAGAAGAAGTTTGAGGATATTCCACAATTAAACAAGGATAAGATTTTTCATCCACATGAAGTGTATACATGACATTATTTTAAAAAAATGAAAACTTTTGATGAATGGTAGAAGGAACAACTTTCATACAACATATGTAGGGATAAAATGGTATCAACCACCTTGACACATTTTGAAGAGGTAAGAACAAAATCCACGCCTTTGATTTAGATTTGATTGACACAAAAGGAAGTATAAATGATAAATTATTGCCAACATGGTTAGTTAGACGTCTAAAGTGTTGTCATTTATGGAAACATGTATTCAATATTTCATTTATGTATTTATAATTTAAAAACTTGTAATTGTGAGACAGTTTTCAATAGAACAAAGATAAATGTGTTCTGTACAAATGACACACTTCATGTTAGCTCATGCATAGTTAAAGATAGCTATATATTACAATTTCATTATTACATAAGCTAGTGCAAATATGTGTACAAATAGTATGGCACAAGTTATAGTTGGTTTACCACTTTAGGTATTTAACAACACATAATAGAGAATATCATAAATATGAGTTGTATGACTTTGGGAAATATTTTGGTGACAAAATAATATATAAGTCATTATGGGTTGACATTATAGATATTAATCCATAAGTAATTTTTTATCAATTCAAGCATGTGAAAAAATGAAGGTCGACTAAAAAGAGCTTTGTTAATTTGCAAAATATAAGTGAAGATCTTATCTTGCACAAATAATTTGAGAGATGTGCAAGACGTATGACATGCAAACTATTGTGAAGATATATTGAAAGATATGTGAGCCTTATGTGATACAAAATCTGATGTATGATCATATCAAGTGGGAATTTTAGTAGTGAGAAAGTATTGCATGTATATGTATACTTGTGAAGAATAGAATTTCTTATTGCATGTTAGGATAGTGGGCGCTTCTTGCATACATTGTACTTGATCTACCAAGTCCTAATAGGGTTGAAGAAAATCCTAAAAACATTGAGGCTTTCAATAGGGCCCAATTCTCTAACAAGGATGCAAGACACTATATGTACTTTGTAATTACCTAACAATGTCAATATCGTTAACACAATCCTTTTGTATAGTGAATCATATAGTTGGTATCATCCCCACTAACGTTTCCTCTTGGCTAGGGTTTCCCTAGTTAAAAAATAATAGCCTTATGATTTCTCTTTATGTATGGTTATATTTCCTATTTGGTATTGTCATTTTACTTTCGTATGTAAGTTATAAAGTAATTAGTATTATTTAGTTGTAGGAAAAAGTTTGTAGGATACTAATTCACCACCATCCCACCCCCCTCCTCTTCAGTATTATCTTTTTCTTACAATTGGTAGAAGAGCATAGTTACTAAGAAGAGGCTTAAAAGTTTGAGTAAGATCCCTATGGATATGGAACAGTTAAAGATAAATCTTGAAGAAGCTCTTGAACAAATTGTTCTTCTTATAGAAAAAAGAGTCAACCTAAAAATATCTAGATGAAAAATTATACATTCCTAAATTGAAAGACAAGATAGATGATCTAAAATCTATTAAAGAATTAAAGTATAGACAAGTGACAATGATGAAGTAGGAAATCTCAAGAAAGAAAATGAGATCTTGGACTATGAGTTGAAAATTGTGGAGCTCAAGTTGAGACTTACGAAAAATTATAGTACCAATGAATCTAATCTAAAATCTAAGAATAGAGACCTTAGATCCCAATTAATTCAACTAACATCTAAATTAGATTCTATTAAGATTGAGTATTTAGAATTAGAAAAGTACAATACCATTATGAAAGGAGAATTGACACAAGCTAAGCAATAGTTAGACGTCTCTTGCTCTCTCATCCTAATGATGGATCATGTAGTGTGATTCAAAATGTTGATGGTAAAAATCTCCACACAATCTAATCTAGAAACTGATTTACATAGCTAAGCAATAGTTAGAGAAAATTTATTTTAGTAGTGAGAAAAATGATGAATAGATATTTTAACACAGACTATATTATGTTAGGACAAGCCTTGGTTACATTAGTGGAGAGAAATTTACCTAGAAAATTGAAATTAGAAAAGAACTAGATCCAATTATGGAATCCCCTAAATAATAAAATTTGAGTAAGATTGAATCAAGCATTACTAATGAAGTATCTAAAGATATTGAACTAATTGATTTGTTTGCACACTAGGATGAGCACAAGACAATAGATAAAGTTGATAAACCTAAGAAAGATGAACCACCCAAGGAAAGAAGACATGAATTTAGAGGTAGATGTTTTATATGCAACGATGTTGGTCATATGAAAAGAGACTGCACAGGTGAGTCTTTCTAACCTATTACTAATTTCTATTTTTATAATTGCCATGGTTATGGACATAAATCAATAGATTGTAAAAAAACCTATGTTTGATTGTAATAATGCAAATAGTAGAATGTTTAGGAACACTAACCCTATAGGTAACGAAAGAGGAAGATCACTAAGAAGATCTAATAATTGAAAAAGGAAATAGTTTTTGTATTACAAGTGTAACAATCCTAAACATATTGAAAGGAATTGCAGAGCACTTGATAATCAAAATGGAACCAATCAGACAATAAATCTACCTATGTGTTAGTTATGCAATAAATTTGGACACATAACAAGAATTTCTAGAATGGATAGAAGAAGCTTCAATAGGAATCCCAATCATAGAAGGAACAGTAATAGGAATGATAGAAGAAATGATAACAACAATGATAATAGTTAGAAGGAAGCAATCAAGGAACATGTTGATGAATTCAAAGAAGCATTTGTAAAAGCTAAAGATCTAGAAAATTATTATACAATTTTTGAGGAATAGTATTTTGATGTACCTAATGAGAGATTATTGTTAGAAATTGTTATTGACTCATCCTATTTGAATTAAGCATTTGTAGTAAAGGCAAAACATCAATTAATCAGAATTGATGTTAAAGTGTGAATTAGAAGTTGTGCATCTAATAGAAGGTATGAAACATAGAGAAGAAACTATTGTCAAGTGCACAAGCTTAGATATGATCTTTGGATGATGTAAGAAAAAAAAAAAAGTTCATAGGTGATCAGTGACAATTTTTTTATTTGTAGTAGATACACATTTAATGCAGAGTCTAATTTGAAGTGATTTAAATTGTGCAAACAAGATTGTGAGTACCATTTAATCATGCAAAGAATTTTGAGAAATTTAAGAGTTATTTGACAATGATTTTAAGTGTAAGGAAAGTTTTTTGAAGTACAAAGTTGCAGAAGCCCTAAATGTGTCATTCCAAGCTATTTTAAAATTTAACTTGGATTGAAATTCTAGTGTATATAGTTAAGAATTATGGCAATTTAGATAATATATGATGTAATTTCAAGAAATAGCCATTTGTTTCTTTAGTGGATGATATGTTAGGAGCATTTTTACAAATCTCGTCGAATGTGTTTCATGTAGAAAATGTTTGGAGTTATATTCATTGCAAGTTTGAAAGAATTTAAGATGAGGACATACATAAGGATTTAGGAGTAATGTGTGTTGAAAATTGGCTAATGAGGATAAGGAATTATTCTCATTTATGGAAACACGTCATGGACATGCTTACACAAAACCTCGAGAATAAAGCTAGTTAAAGCTTTTGGTACTTAGAAATTGTGTAAGTATGAACTTGCTATACATCAATGTATTGTTTTGTTTGTAAATTGTCACTTGCCTCATATTATGACTAGTGAATTTAGTTGGAGATAGTATACATGTTGATTATGATGTGTATAACCTCAGAAGCCTGTAAAGATTATACAAGAAAGAGATATTCATGTTTTAGCAATATAACAAGACAATAGAATTAAAGGAAAGGAATTATTTTGTTTATAGAGTAATTTCTTGACAAATTAGGGCCAACATCCTAGATGTTTACTCTAAAAATGTGTATTTTGGTCTTAGCCAACCAAGTAGAAATTTATTGAAAGGCATGGTATTTGTGCAAAGGACATCTTGAAATAAGATGAATGTTGTAGAGTTATGTGATACATTTTGATATGTGAACTTTCTATTAAAGTGATATATGCAAAGTTGATTTTGTGATCTGAGATAGAATTAAGGAAGAAGTTATAGTACCTACATTACAAAAGCCTAATTGGTTGTTTGGACAGTGAGCTCTTCTCATAATTGGAAGTGCATGTTTGGGCAATGGGCTCATCTTTCATCTATTGTACTAAAACTCCTAACAAGGTTGGAATCTCCTAATAGGGATTCAAGTCTCCTAACATAGACTCTCTATTTAGGTAGTTAGACCTAGAGTGGCATGGGTTAAGCCTCTAGAGTATGAGGTTAACATTGATGACACCAAGGATATTATTGAAGCTCTGCTAAATGAACTTGTGGATCCTAAAGCCATGTACTTTGGAACATATGATGAAGCAAAGGCAAGAATTGAGCTTGATATCAAGATACCTCAAGTAGTAAACAAAGGAAGAAAGAGAATAAAAAAGTTAATTTAAAGCACAAAACAAGCAAGTTCGACTCTCATGCTAATAGAGGGAGAAGAAGGAAAAGGATATGTTGTAAAAGATAATGATGAAGAGGATGAAGCAGAGGAATTTGAATCTAAAAAGGAAGAGCCTCCCAAGAAGAAGTGAAAGTTTATCATAAACAAATAGACCAAATCATCCCTTGTTTTATTTACAAAAATGGTAGGCGAATCTAAGAAGAAGTTGAAGTTAGGTGAGGATGAAGCTGAGCGTCTTATCTTCAAAATATCTGCACCTAAACTTCAAGAAAAATTGAAGAAAATGGAAGAAGGAATTGGCATGGCATGTTTCACATTTCTCAAATATGAGACAAGGAATGAAGAAGAGAAAATTAAGATTAAGGATACTCTTGCAAATTGGCTAAAAGGAAGTATTCACCAGATGAGCTTGCATAGAAATTTCTTGATGAACTTATGAAGGCAATAAAACCTAGATAGGAATATGCATAGAATACTACCAAGGACATCTTCAAAAAAACTTTGAACCAACTCATGCTGAATCTCAATAAGAAAGAGGTAAAGGAATCCTTAAAGAAAAATGAGAAGAAGTTCGCTCTCAAATTAAACACATGCATGATATTTCTTAATGACATTGAATATGTGCTGAAGCAAGCTACAACTGCATGGAAGAACATCTATTAGTTGCATCAACCCATTAACTTTGTTGTACATGTTGATGAAAAGCATGATGAAGATGTAGAAATAAAAGATCATGAGTTAGATGATGTCAATATGGATGATGAGGAGGAAGAATGAGAAGCCACTGGAGGAAGCCTTCCAAAGATACAAAGCATTGAGGAAATTGATGTAGGGAAAATTGCAGCAATAGGCATGGCCTCATTTCCTCAATCTTTGAGCAAAGCCTTAGTGCAATTAAGCTTAAGGAAAGATTTTATCAAGTTGGTTGTTGATACCATTTCTATACTAGGCACCCAACCAAGCTCTAAATGTATTTAGCTAAGTATTGCATTGAATGAAGTCCCCAATAATTCATCTACTAAGTAGAAAGGTCCTACATAATTATGTTTGACTATACAACAACAAGATATTTCCATTGTGAGTGTCATTTCTACATTTGCTACTAGTCTATCAATTTCTACAATTATTTCTATTCCAAGTATATCCATAGATAGTACAATGATTGTTGGGAACTAGTCTCAACCAAGTACTGAAGTCTTAGATAAGAGTAAGAAAATTATTTTCTAACATTCTAAAGGAAAAGGGTAAAGAAGAAGCATAATAAATTGATTTGCATGAGGACATAGTTATTGCAAATTGGGATATCTCTACCCTCACCCCTCATCAAATGGTTACAATGGGTGAACTATTGAAGAAAAGAGATAAGAAATAGAAGCTTAGAGAATTAAAGAAGAAATAAATCAAGTTCTTGAAGACATAAAGAGAATATTTATTAATGCTTTGAGTATTGAGATTGATGTCAAACAACCCATTTTGGACCAGTTAGCAAAAATTATCCACAAATATAATGAATACTTGAATGGATATGATAAACTACTACAAAGAGTTGAAAGAAAATTTGAGAGCAGAGTGTTGGAACAAGTTGCACAAAGAATTGCAATAGATCAAGTAGAGCTATATACTATTCTCACCTCTCTAGAAACATCTATTAATAATGTTATTTCATTATTTTCCAAATTGAGTGATACATCTATCTTCACAAAGGATATCAAGGATAAAATTTCCAAGATAGATGAAGATATGAAAGCAAGTGCACACCAGCTACTGGTTGACCCAAGTCATAGTTCTACATATTACACAGATTAGATATTTGAAAAATTTGTAGTCAAGATTATTGAAGGAAGAAGCCAAGATCAGGGCCACACTTCCAAAAATTCAAGGCATGATTCTTCCAAACATGAATGCATTTCATAAACACATTGCACATGCAAAGACACTCTTCCATGACAAAAAAAATCTCCATAACTGATCACATGATGGAATTATTAGTAGAAGTTTGGATTTCCTTGCACACAAGTAATGTATTAGAAAAAAAGTGGAACAAGACTATGGTAGTAATTCTAAAGGTACATTATGATTTCTTGTCACAATATGGTATTAATATATAGATATTATACACCTTCTGAATTTATGCCAAAAAGGGGGAGGAGTAAATATGTTTAATATAAAAAGAGGAGATGTATATAAGATAAGAAAGGAGGAGAAATACACTATGCTCCAAATGTATGTATATAGGAAGGATACATGTATGAGGGAATAGTATAGTATTATGTAGATACTTGCATAGATAAGAAAAGAATATCATTAAAAAATCAATTTTGAAAAATTAGAAAAGCATAGTATGTTACCGAGCTATAGCATCAAGAAGTCAAACTAAGTTAAAGACACAGAATCATGGTAAAGGAAGTATTTGACTCATAGTTTTGAAGCTAATATTTTTTTTTTTTCGATAAGTATTTTTGCCACTAATGCCAAAGGGAGAGATTTTCACGTCAATTTGTTTATTAGTAACTCAACACTTAGGCAATTTGTTACATTTCTACCAAGCTCTATAGTGTCTACAAAGCACCTAAGTTAGTTTGCAATGTTTGGGAAGCTATATAGTGCTTACCAAGCTTCAAAGATAATGTATAGTACAAACTTAGAACTATAGAGGCTACTGAGCTATTAAGAGGAAGTGAAGAAGATCATAGTCTTAACCAAGCTATGGTATGTTACCCAAGTTTTACTATATCTATTGAGCTCCTAGTGTTAACAATGTAAATCTAGTGTTGACCAAGCTATGCGATGTCAACTGAGTGATTCATTAGCTACTGAGTTTCTTAGTGTTCAACAAGTCACACAGTGCTAACCAAGTTTGAGCTAGTTGGAAGTGATTAGTATGGACTAAGCTTCAAGTTCAACTAAGTGCCAAAGATTAATGAGCATTGACAGTGTTTCCAATGTATCAAAACATCACGAAGTTTCTCTTCAAAACCTGAGTTATAAAAGTTAGGCCAACTTTGTGAAATATGATGAAACTAGTATTGTAGCCAACTCCAGTATGTTGTGATTTGAATAGGTATATATGTAATGCATTGTATAATATCCAAATAAGTAAGTGAAGTATAATATGATGAGCATGAGTGTGAATTAAAGAAGGATACAAGTAGTATAAGGGACAACAAAATATTTATCTATCATAGTCAAGTGATCATTATAATATAAGGAATCTCAACTAGCAAGTTAGAGTTGTAGATTAGAGATCAGCCACTAGCTCATCCTAATAGATCCATCAATCAAATCCTTTAATAGGGTAGAGTTAATAGTCTTTTGCTAAATCTCCTAACTAAGTTCATGCTTCACTATATGTTTTTAAATCCTTTAACAAGGTGGACTCCATAGTCCTTATTGTTCCTAATAGGGTAGATCACTAGAAGTGGGCAATTGTAAGCCTTAACAGGTTAACTTTATACTATAGTACTAAAGCTTCCATCCTAATTTTTCTTTCTATTTGGAAGGTTTATAGATGACCATATCTTGTGTCAAAGTAATATGAATGTTTTAATGCTATCATTATTTCATGCATGCAATTAGATCAAAATGATATATGAAGGATTAATTGGTGAAGTAAGATAATAGCTTTTTTGGTTCCTGATTCACCCCTCCCCTATTAGTAACCTTGTGTACCTTATATTTCCAACAATAAAAATAGAGGAATAAAGTGTTAAGGAATTATTTCAGTAACAAAATAATTACCTTTTTTTTTATAGGGATGAAATCCTAGATTTTTACCCTAAGTTAGAATAATATGTGATTGCATCAAGATGACTGAACAAGATTTTTTGTGAAAGAAAAGAGTATAAGTAACGAATCATTTCATGTGAAGTAGGTGAAGTGTGTTACAGATAATGTAATATAAATGTGAAGTATATGATAAGTATGTGAGCTATGTATATGAAATGCAAACTTTTATAAGATATTGATGATATAAATTCTGATGTCAAATTAGAGCTATGTGAAGTACAATAATCAACAATAAAGAGGTTTTGTATCTATCTCATTTTTGTATTAGAGTAGTATATTTTATAATTGCATGTTATGGTAGTGGGATCTTCTTGCATATAGTTTTAATTCTACTACCAACTCCTAATAGTGTTGAGGCTTTTAATAGGGCCTAGCCCTTTAACAAGGTTTGAGACACTATATGTAATTCATAGACTCCTAACAGGGTCAATATCCTTAACAAGATTCTTTTATTTAGTGGATCATTCTTTGGGTTTTTCCATTGGCTAGGGTTTCCCTAGTCAACAAAATATAGTATCATGAGTTCTCTTTCTATATGGTTTCATTTATAGTTCAACATTGTTGGTTTACTTTCATATGTGTGTTGTAAAGTAATTAATAATATTCAGTTGAGGGTAAAAGTTTGTAGATTAATGATTCAACCCCCCTTCTGAGTATTATATATTTCTAACACTTACCTACCTCCTATGTACTATAATTTGAGTTCTTGTATCAAGAACTAATATATCAACATTTTAGTGCAATGACAATCTCAATCAATAATTATCATGTTGAAAATATTGCTTGAATGGTCTCTATTTTTTAGATATTTGCGACCAAGGATTTTCACCCATTCTAGATGAGGGTTTTTTCACCCATGCTAGTAATGTAATTCTTTTTTCCATATATTTCCAAAAGAAAGTTCTCATATGCTTGTTTAATTCCTTCTTCTTTACTATAGGAAGGTTTATACATGATAGTTGGTATTGTTGAGATAATGGGTGTTGCGCACATTGCATAATATTGTTTTATTGTATTTTTTTTTTTTTATGTAATGTTACATATAGATGGACATGCAACATGGAGAGATTCCCATGGGATATTCATGATGAGTTGTATTATAAAATTGTGATAATATTTCATGTAACTATATAATATTGGAGAAAAGAAATTAAATTTCCAATATTAAATGTGTGATCAAGAGGTTAGTTAGCACATGGTTTTAGCACATAGTTTATGTAATACTGCTTGGTGGTTTTGTGGGACTTGCTAATATATAAGCAACTTGTAGGATAAGAGAAGAAGGCAAAAAGGGAAAGAGTCGAGCAGGACAAGGCTTGATAGGTTAGCCAAGGGAGAATTTGTGAAGGTTGGAAGCATGGCATGGGATGTGTGGATTCATGCTTGTTCACATGGATTGCTTGGCTATGACTATGGCTTCAAAAGCTTCCATGGTTATATTGAAATGGTCTTTTTCTTAATAATACATGGTGATGGATTCTTTTGGAAGCTAGGTTTTTCTCTTAATGAGGGTTTTCTAAGGTATATCTTATGTCACAATTTTGTGGGTATGTTATTTATTCTCTTGCATTTGGATTTTAATTTCGTATTTATTTTTGATCTATTATGGGTTATGTGGAAATGGTTATATTCTTTTTTGCAAGTTTCCTTACAAGTGGTATCAGTGTTATGGTTTTATTATTGTAACCCTAGATTGAATCCATGGGAATGCATGAGAGGATAAAAGAAAAGGAAAGATATTGAGTTGTTTATTGTAGATCTAATGGTTTTGCATTTGCTATTATGATGGGATTTTGGAAATTTTTGGGCATGTGAAATTTTTGGACAAATAGATTTTTTAGATGTTTCAATTAAATGAGGGTTTTAGGGCCTGGAGCTTGCAGTAATGACCTCTTGGATAAAAAGAGACCTCACCATTAGATTTGAGTTGATCTTTTCATAAATTTTGTTATATAATATACCCTAGTTTGGCCATGTTAAGAAGAAATGAAAGAGTTTTTTAGTTTCAGCCCATGATGGCCATAAAATTTAATTCTATTGAAATTTTCATAACAAAAATTTAGAATTGTAGTGAAAATGGTAAAAAGATTGTCTTAGTAAAACAACCATAACTTTCACTTAATATATCAAATTTTAGACTTTTTATAGACATTGGAAAGATAATTCAAAGTACTACAATTTGGTGTAGCTTTGGATATATTCTTTTGACATCTTTTTAGGTTTTAAGAGCTCAAAAGTTAGATTTTATTTATTTTGAGCATAATTTAGGGTATATAGAGTCAAATTTTGGACTTTAAGTAGTTTAAAACTCTTGGAAAGATCTACACATTTGTTCAGATTTGGTGCAGGTTTGGCATGATTTATTTGGTGATATGTTGATATGAATAGTTTATGGTATATATTTACTATGGTAGCATTGTATTTTGGATATTATGATTTGATGTCATTGTATACTCAATTCTTATTTTAGATTGTCCTCATGATGATATGGTTATCAATGTTTGATTTGGATATGTATGATGACTTGTTGGGTCCACAAGTTGTGTAGTGTTCTAACTAGTCTATACTTATAGGTATCATTTATGGCTTGAATATGGGTTGTATTTTCCCATTCATCTTTCATTATTGATCCATATTCATATTGGTGGCTTGGATTTGGGTTGTTTATGCCCAAAGTCACATGATTTGATGATTTTCTTCATATAGAAGGGTTGAGATGTTGTTACCAAGCACAATCATGGTGGAGGATTGTGGTTGACTATTTTATGCCTACATGTTAGACATATTGAGAGTCAGATGGTTGGTTCATGAATGTTATCATGGTGTCATGAATTTTGGCATGACTTGATTGGATATATAGGTACATCCTTGATATTCATTGGTTGGGGTTCCTAATTTTGTTATCATGGTATATCTCCTTGGTTGAGGATCATGGTTATTTGGTTTCTTTTGATGAGCTCATGATGTACACTTTTATTTCTTTGATTGTTTGATGCCTTTGTTGGTTCTCATGGTTAGAGGATGGTTTTTCATCATTTTTTCATGGATAGCTTGGATGCACAGTTTAATGGGAGCTTGTGATAGTGATGAGGTGATAGTGTAGGATTAGTTCCTTGTTTGGTTTGTATCTTCTTAGTTTGGAGATCTTGGTTTCACTTGGTACTAACACTTTGATTGTGTAATTGTAGACCTAGAGGATCTTAATGTAGGAGATGGATTTTATGAAGCCATTTGTGTCTTGATACCATGGTTGAATAGGATTTTTTGACATTGATATATTTATTGAGTGTTTGTAGATGTTGGAAATTTGTCTTAGATCATGTTGTTACAAAAGCATCTTCGAAATTTGCATGGTGCACTTGGTTATCTTCATAGTGTGTGAAGATGGTTGGATCTTGAGGACTCATGGGTTCTTGGTTATCTTCCTAGATGTTTAGTTTTCACTTACATTGGATTTGAGTTTGGTTAGAGATTGTGATCGCTGGTTTGTGTTCATGTATTTCATGTGACATATGACATGGTTATTCCTTTATATCTTTCCTCTATTAGTTGTGGAAAACTTGGGAGAGTATTGGAGACTTGTTATGAGAGTTATTCTTGGAGGTTATTGGTTTATGTGTTGTGGATGTCCTTCAAACTACATGGACTCACTTCTTTGAGATGTTGTGAGTGGTTTAGTTATCTATTTTACATTATCTTTGGCAGTGAGAGATTCTTGGTATATATGTGGTAGGTATTTATTGTCATGTCCCCTTCTCAAATAATTAAAAATAATAATCTTTTCTAAGGCAGGCAGGCCCAAAAAGGTGAAGTTTTGGAAGCTGGGGACAATCTTTGGAAGCTAACGGACTAATAAATGAAAATTATTATTAAAATATGCTTTATTAACCCCTCTTGGATGTGAGTTAGGGTTATGCCCTCTTTTAAGGGGTTTGGAGGCATTTTGGGCTAATTCCAAAACTTGATTTTTGCACATTGCTTTGTTGTTCTTCAGAGGCTGCCAAACTTGTGGAGAAGGAGACCCAAGAATGGGAGTTTATAGGTTTCCAAGAAGGCTAAGGATGGGATTTTGAAGCCATTCCATGTGCATGCTCATACAGAGTTTTTCTTTATGCTAAACAGTGCAGATTTGTGGATTTTCAGGTGTGTTTTTTGTAAGAGTTTGGTGTTTTTAGTTGAGTATTTCATATCAGTTTGGTTTGATACTGTATATCAGACATTTAGATGTTAAAGTAGAGCTTAATATATTTTTTTTGTCATGATTATACTTCTGTGATAGATTATTAGTGCTTTTGTGTTGTTTCTAGCTATTTTGTGTTGTTTTCGACAACTCGATGAACATTGTTTTTGTCCTCCATTTGGGAGCTATTGTGTAAATGTTATACAGATCTAGAAATTTCATTTTAAAGGCTGTTATTCTGCTGAAATTTCTATAAAAAAGTCCACTTTCAGATTTATTAATAATATGTGAAGCTGTGAAGTTTTTGGCACTATTTTCGGCATACCCGATTTGGAGTTTATTGAGAAATTGGTGGATCTTTGAAATATTGGTTGTTTGATTTTAAAGATCTGATTAGAGGCTTGAAATATCATGTAAATTTAGAAAGGTACATTTCAGTGGTATCAAAGTTATGATCTTTCCAGCCTGAGGGTTTGTAGAAGTTTGCATGTCAGTTTTGACAACTACCCAAATTTTGCATGTCAAAATTTATGGTTGCATGCTACTTCTAATCATTTGCATGTTAGTTCTTGGTGAATTTGGTGGTTGCATGTTGCTTCTAATCAAATTCATGTCAAAATCTATGGTTTCATGCTACTTCTAATCATTTTCATGTTAGTTCTTGGTGAATTTGGTGGTTGCATGTTGCTGCTAATCAGTTGCATGTCAAAATATATGGTTGCATGCTACTTCTAATCATTTTCATGTTAGTTCTTGGTGTTTGAAGAATTTATAACCTATTGGGGTTACATGCTACTTTATCTAGAATGAACAGGTATAGTACAAAGTCTTAGAGGACACAATCTTGGACAATTGATATCTAGAGTCAGAACAGTAGAAAGGATGGTTATTTAGACATTCGAGATAAACTTAGGAAAATAAGCCATGACATGTTTGAACAGTTGGTTAAGCACCACTTTATGATGAATGAAATGTTTTTCGACCTAGCTAAGGTGGATAAGTTGACTGGATTTCTATTTGGCAAATTTTCTCACAAGCCAGATGACACAATTACCAAGAACCTGCATGAGAAGTTTGAGAAACTAGCTTATAGCCAGGCAGAGGTCTCAGATTCTACTTTGCCACAGGAGGTAGAGGGTTTAGATGATGATTATGATGATTTTGTTGTGTATAATGGTGAGATACCTAGTAGAGATGAGCAGACATTGAGCATTCATGACTTTGCTGAGAAAGAGTACCATGCATAGTTAGATGCTTCATCACATGAGGTTGAGGCAGGTAGTAATTCACATGATTTGTCTAGCTAGCTAAAGGTGAACAAAGATAGTATTGTGACTTCATTATCTCATCATGATAGGATGTGGGATATGATAGAGGATCATATTTGAATGATTCAATTATAGGGTAGACATAAGGGAGTTCAGGCAAAGTCTTCTTGTGTTGACTTACAAGCAATTAGGGAAGGAATGGGAATGATGAAGTTGAGTTATTTACATCTTCTATCAGATCGTGACAATCTTCTTAGCCTTGTTGGAGACTATTCAGATGCCTTGAGGAGGAAGGAGGAGGAAGTTGACGGGCTTTCTCATGAGCTTGAGGACACTTGAGCTTCCTTGGTGAATACTCCATTGGCATTACAAGATTGGGAGAGACATGGGGTTAAGCATGGCATGCAATTGAGTTTAGTTTCATCTTGCACTCCTGACAATCAAATTTTTGCGAACGATAGATCATATGTGGTCATTGATAATGTTGCGAGTTCATCTTGCATTCACATCTAGGATATAGGGACAATGTTAGACAGGAATGTGGAATTAGTTGGTATTGGTCATATTACTTAGGTTACCAGCTAATTATAGTTTGTGGATATGGACTCAAGATTTTTATATTGGCATTTGGGATTCAGTTGACTAGAAATCTTTAACAATTTTTGTTAGTAGTGATTGTTTGGGTGCTATCTAGGATCTAGGAGTTTGCTTGAGTTACCAGCTAATTATAGTTTACGGATATGGACTCAAGATTGTTATATTGGCATTTGGGATTCAGTTGACTGGAAATCTTTAACAATTTTTGTTAGTAGTGATTGTTTGGGTGCTATCATGGATTTGATTAGTAGATTGCATGGTGTTGTCTTTTCTTGTGCCTGGAGCTTATCTGATGTTGGTATTAGTTTTTATACACCAGTGTTGGGCTTTGTTCATATATCCAGTCGACCATTTTTGCTGGAATGTGTTGATGATCTTTCATATTTGGCAGTGTGTATAGATGAGTCTCAGGATCATATTGGCATTGATGACATCCAGGAGGATGCAGTGGATAGTTTTGAAGACTTAGTTTCCTTGGTGGTTTCTTTTGGTATAGAGGAGTTGGATAGTAGTGCTACAATTTTTGATACTCTGTATGTTGATATGAGCTTTGGAGTTGATTCACATGATATGGATGGTAATACTCTAGAGACCAGTAACCTTGAGGATACTCCTTTAGATAGTGCATCAGAGGAGGTTTGTAGGATACAGTCTAGCTAGTACCATTATGTGTCTAGTTAGTTTAGAGTTAGTGAGAAAGACATTGCTATTGCTTGCCAACATTTTAATGCTGCTTGTCAATTGCTAGCAATTTATGGATGGGGTTCTCCTACCAGTGATGAGCAAGGAGGCAGTTATCTTTCCTTGATAGAGTTCCACTCTTTATGGGAGGCTATCTAGATTTTGAGATAGGATTATATGTTGTTGGTAGCTGATAGAGATTATCTTATGGAGTGCAGCAGTACAACATACAATGCATTGTTGGCCAAGGAAGATGAGGTGAGTGAGCTTACTCAGTAGCTTGAGGTGACTTCTGAGATTCCTGAGAGTACACAATTGGCTTTCAAGGAGTCATAGTTTCATTTGGCTAAGGTGACCATGGAGTTAGAACAACTACAATTTTTACCAGATTCTATACAGTCACAAGCTGTGGTGTCTAGTGATTCGAGAATGTCCATGGTTGAGATTGTCAAAGATAGTGGAGATGGGGATGCATCCATCCTTGATACTAACATTGGCATATTAAGTTCATCCCCACTAGAGTCAGGTCCATTTGAGATGGGTGGTACAATAGATTGTTGTGGTATGCCTGACATGGTGGTGACCTCTAGTACTAATGGCACGAAGACTAGAGATGTTGTATCAAAGACCATGTGTGATGTTGGTGAGCCAACAATTGGCATGGTTCCTGCTAGTAATACTACTCCCTTGGAAATGTCTTCAGAGGTAGTAGTCAGTTCCAACTTGGTTAGTGATCAATTATAGTTAGTTACATCTGGATTGTAGTCTGAGCCACTAACTAAGATTGGCACATTCTATCGACATTACATTGTGAGGTATGCTCATCAATTGACCTTTGATGACTATGTTGATGAGATGATGATACAGAGATGTAATTTGGTTCCTAGTTCTTATCATCAATTATGGGATAGTTTGATGCCTCCAAATGAGATTTCTGATGGGCACGACATGGCGATAGGTTCTGCAGTTGACAGCTTGATAATACATGACTTAAAGCAGGATTTTTGGAGTGATGATTCAGTGGGTGTTGTTATTGATTCTACTCCTTTGGCTATGACATCTCCTGAATTAGCTAGTGATCAGTCATAGTGGGTTATATCACTTGTTCATGGTAAACTATTGACTGAGGTTAGTTTTTTTTAGCAACATTATATTGCAAGGTATGTACATCAGTTAGTATTTGATCCTTGTGTTGAGGAGTTGATTGCAGGCAAATATGGTTTGGGTTCCATTTCTTGTTGTTTATCTTGTGATGGCTTTTCACCATCAGGGGTGCATGGGAGTTATGGTTATGAGATAGTGGTCGGTGATCTATAGAGTTGTGTTGACTGTAGGAGTTTTATAGTGTGTGGATTCTCCATACTTGTTATAGTTTCATTTGGGAGCATTCACCATTGTTGCAGAGTTGGATTGTAAATTATGTATAGGCCAGTGGAATGTGTTGATGGTATTTAATGTGTTGTTAGTTTGATTTGTCCACTTTACTTAGGTTTTGATTTTCTAAGAGTTTGTGTCTCATGGGTTTCTGACTATGGAAGTTGTGACTTTGGAGTTTGGTTGAGCAGTAATTATTAGTTTGATTATGGATTCCTCTTGGTTATATTGCAGAGGATATTGTAGGAGCCTATATTAATTGAAAATAATATAGTTCATGACTACATTTGGGATCCAGGTGGATTGATTGGTTTATTTTTCAGCCATTTCTTGAGGACAAGCAATATTTGGAAGGGGAGGACTTGTCATGTCCCCTTTCCAAATAATTAAAAATAATAATCTTTTCTAAGGCAGGCAGGCCCAAAAAGGTGAAGTTTTGGAAAAAGGGGATAATCTTTAAAAGCTAATAGACTAATAAATGAAAATTATTATTAAAATATGTTTTATTAACCCCTCTTGGATGTGAGTTAGGGTTATGCCCTCTTTTAAGGGGTTTGGAGGCATTTTGGGCTAATTCCAGAACTTGGTTTTTGCGCATTGCTTTGTTGTTCTTTAGAGGCTGCCAAACCTGTGGAGAAGGAGACCCAAGAACAGGAGTTTTCAAGTTTCCAAGAAGGCTAAGGATGGGATTTTGAAGCTATTCCATGTGCATGCTCATGCAGAGTTTTTCTTTGTGCTGAACAATGCAGATTTGTGGATTTTCGGGTGTGTTTTTTGTAAGAGTTTGGTGTTTCCGGTTGAGTATTTCATATCAGTTTGGGTTGATTCTATATATCAGACATTTAGATATTCAAATAGAGCTGAATATATTTTTTTGGTCATGATCATACTTATGTCATAGATTATCAATGCTTTTGTGGTATTTTTGGCTATTTTGTGTTGTTTTCGGGAGCTCAATGAGCATTGTTTTTGTCCTCCATTTGGGAGCTGTTGTGTAAATGTTATATAGATCTAGAAATGTCATTTTGTATGCTGTTATTCTGCTGAAATTTCTATAAAAAAATTCCACTTTCATATTTATTAATAATATGTGAAGCTGTGAACTTTTTGGTACTATTTTTGGCATACCCGATTTGGGGTTTATTGAGAAATTGGTGGATCTTTGAAATATTGGTTGTTTGATCTTAAAGATCTGATTAGAGGCTTGAAATATCATATAAAATTAGAGAAAGGGACATTGCATTTATCTTGAGGCTTGTGATTGTAGGTTACCTATTTGATATTTCAATGATGTAAGATTCACTTGGTATACCTCTAGAGGTATCGATAGTTGGATGGGTTTGGCACTTGTTGTGGGTGCTATTTCAGCTATGAATATTTTCACAACTATGGATATATGTGATTACTTTTGGATCAATTTTTTTTTGCTTGGCATTTCAATTAGTACAATATTTTATGATCTTCTAATTTGACAGGTTGGGTCATTTTCTCTTTGAATAGCTTCTATGTATATCCAGTGGTAGTGGCATAATAGGAGGTAAGATCATTCATGTTTGAGATGTTGGATACTAGATACAGTTATATTCTTTGTTGCAAGTTTCCTTATGGGTATATTAGCATTGAAAATATTACAAATTTCAATATAGTTTCCCTCCTAGTAGAGGACTATTAGAAACTACAATTGGAACAATTTTTATATTCTTATTTATGTCAAACCTATTCGAGAGAAACTAACTAATATTGTAGAGTATGATTTTAGTTGATTGATGAAGATGATTTGAAAAGAGAGATAACTAGATGAACTAGTGGAGTTTTTGAGTAAAGAGGAGCATGTATGTTGGAATTACAATGGGCACTTGATCGGTTAGTCTTTGAGAGGATAATGTGTTGTTTAATCATTTTATGATGTGAAGAAGACATTTGAGTTGATGTGTAGGAGAGAAGAAAAGATGTTGAGTAAAACACAAGTAAGACCTAGTAAACTATGGTTAGTAAATGAAGGAAAATAAAGATAAATATTAATGAAATTAAGAGTTAGCTAAGAAAATAGTATAAGTTGAGTGATATGTATGGCTAAGAATGATGAAAAAGGAAAATGCAGTAGTGGTCAAGTGTAGTGAAGACCAAGAAACTCACTAAAAGCTAAGAAAGAAAGAACAATGTTGATTGAGTAGAAGAACATAATGATGACCAAGTGTCAGAAAAATAACTATTTGTGAGAGAATTGAGTTTGAGGCTTACATAGTTGAATTTTTGGATTAGTCAAAATGTGTCGATGATAAAGATTAATGAGCTGGCATATTTAATGCACAAATTTGATAGAAATTTTTAGAATAACTATGGGCATGGAGGAGTAATCACTTACTTAAGATCTATATGTACCAATAGATTAATTGAACATTAAACACATCACTATTCTAGAGATCCTATTGTTGTTTAGTCTCTACTACAAAATTTTTTGACATTATGGTCATGTTTGTTATTTGTGACATAAAATTATTTAGATTGAAAGTATCTACCAAGCATATTCTACAATTAATAGTGTTAACTAAGAATTTCAACATCTACCAAGTTCTAGAGTCGCTACCAAGTCCAAGGGATAGTTTTAGTTTGTGCCAACTAGTTACTACTATGGTGATGATCAATACTATAAACCAAGCATCTCAGTGTATGCTAAGTTTATCAATATAAACTAAGTCATGCAGTGCTTACTGAGTTTTCAATTACAACAATGAGAATCCAATGTTGGCCAAGCCACTTAGTTTTAACCAAGTAATTTAGTCTATATGCCAAGTTTCACAATATTCACTGAGTCACCAGTGTAGACCAAGTTTAAGACTACTTGGAAGTAATTAGTTTGGACGGAGCCTCTATGTCTATCGAGTGCATGATGATGTTAAGAATTGATAGTGGATGCCTAGTATGAAAACCTGGCCAAGCTAGTCTTTAGAACCTGAGTTCCCATAGTGCAGGCCATCTTTGTGCATTTTGTGTAAACTTGTATTGTGGTCAACTTTGTAACTTTGTAAATTGGATCGATATATGTGTAATGCATTGTATGACATCCAATGTAAGTAAGAAGTAATAAATAGAAGTGAGACAAAAAAAGTAGAGAATAGTAGAAAAGTGACGTACAAGGCTACAAGCAGTATAAGGAGTAACAAAGATTTATCTATCACAGTAAGGTGATTTCTACACTCAGAGGAAACACATTCAATAAACTAAGTTGCATATTAGAGATTAGTTATTGTTTCATTGTAATAGGTGGATCAGTTAAATCCTTTAACAAAGTAGACCTAATAGTCTTATGTAAATCTCTTTATTGAGTGTATACTTCATTATATGTTTGTAAATCCTTTAGAAAGATGGACCTAGTAGTCCTTATTGCTCCTAATAGGGTAGATCACTAGAAGCAATCATTGTAGGTCTTAACATGCCAACTTTATACTATAGTACTAAAACTTGTGGATATCATCCCTACCCTAGTTTTACTTTCTATTTGGAAGGTTTCTAGGTCACCAAATTGTGTGTCAAAAGTGTTATGTGTGCTTTAAGGTCTTTAGTTTCTCATACATGAAATTAGATCAGAATACACATTGCTAATTAATGTCACAATATTTCCAACAATTGGTATCATAGCTTTTGTGGTTCTCAAAGAAAAGTTTAACACTTTGAAAAAAGATCAAGGGTTATGGAGATATTCAGACTTGACAAGGCTATAGACAATGAGAAGCTAGATTTGGAAATGACTATTGCATAACTCAAGAAAGAAAAGGAGAAACCCTCTCACTCTCTGAAAAGAACAAAAGATCTTGCAATCCAAATGAATGATCATCTCTACATTGAACATATAATTGAATACATCCATTCAACAAGCAATCCAAATAAAGCCAATGAAGAAATCAAAGAACTATTAGAAAAGAATGGTTCACTTCAAGAAGTAAGAAAACTAAGAAGACAGTAAAAAATTTAGTCAGTAAGACTATGTGAAGTTATTGAAGAGAAAACCAAGATAAAAGAAGAAATAGAGGGAAATAATAATGACATTCAACATTTATCCCTTCAACAAGCTGACTTCATTAATCAGCTCACAATGCAAATAAAGAAATCATGAATCTAAGATCAGAAAATGAAAGGCTGTTGAATGATTTAAACACTAAAAATCAAATGAATGAGAGGATGATGAAACCTCAAGCACACATGAATCAATCAAATGAGAAAAATCACTTTAGACAAAAGGGTAAAGCAATAATTGGATATACAAAATAAGGTGAATCATCTAAGAAAGGAGCTCAAAAGAATCATAGACCTACTTGAAGTCACTATGGTAAGATAGGTAATACATCAAACAAATGTTGCAGCAATCGGAAAGCAAAATTCAATGAAAAGTGCTACAATTGTAGCCAGCATGGTCATGGGGCTAATGAATGCAAAGAAAAACATAAGTTTGAAGGAAAATGTCACAAATTTAAGAAGAATGGGCACAAATCCTTAGAATGCAAACCTAAGATATTGAACCTAGCAGAAGAGATTGTGAGAGCTATATTTGGTTGGGACTATAACACTTGGTGTAGATGTCATTATTGTGGAGAATTTGTACACATTGGAATAGATTGTGTGAAACATCACACGAGGACAAGAGACACTACTAGAAGATATTTAATTTGTACAGAACTTGGTCATCTTTCCAAGAACTATATGAATACTTGAAGAATTGTAGATGAAAAGAAGGAAAAAGCTAATAACATTAGAAAAAAAATGAGGCAACAATGGATTCCAAAATTGTCTAAGAATACAAGTCTGAGAAATGATGAGCAAGTCACTCAAGAATTGGGTAACTCCACCTTTTCCACTTGATCTCTCATAGGAGAACTGGAGCTAGGATTGTGAAGATATCTCACGTTAGTTCTAGTTAGTAAAATTAAATATCCAAATCAGAATTCAAGATGCAAAGGGATCACCAAGTAAAAGATGTTAGCAATTACCAGATATGGGCAGGTTACAAACCTTACCAAGTGTGATCAGGTTGAAGATCCTATCAAGTGAAGTTGGGAGAATCTAAGCTTTGTATGGTTGTTGAGTCATGAATGACTCTACTCAGCATTCAATGCAAGAAAAGTATATGATAGTCAATGATTTGAAAAAACAATCATGCCAGGCATTTATGGCAAATCTTGATGAAAAAGTGCAAAATTGAAGTAATTTCTCACTGCGAATTTTTGAGAGCTATCTATGTAGAATGATCTTTTTAGCATTCAAGCAATTTTAGAAAATTATATTTTCATATTCTCTTCAACTCTATTGAGAAAAATTGGCATCCACCAGTAGAAAATCAAAGAAAGGATCTAACATGTTAGTTGAAGGTGTGGAATGGAAGGCACCAAATTTTAAGCTGAGTTGTGCCATTGCTGAAACCCTAGGTCTAAGTGGAGCTCGGTCACAAATTACACCAAAGGTACTATTAATCAATAATAACCATTTTCATTTTAAGTGTGCTATTCAAGATATCAGAACATTGGAAATGGATGAAACCCTGGAAAAGTTATGTGTCAATGGTGCGTTGAAACTAGAGCATCGACATCTTGAAACAAAAGGTTTAACTCACATTCCACATATCCCATGGGATTTTCAAATCAAATGGATAAGATATGTTCTTAGTTGAGTGCACAATGGTTAGTTGTGGTTGGATCAAGCCATTTTAATAACCCAGAAGATGATCCACATGATCACTGGTCTTCCTATGTTGGCAAAAGCAAAAATGACCAAAACTCTAAATTGGTCAAACTAGAGAAGAAAATTTTTGCTAAGTGGGATGGAAGGGGAATGAAGATCAGCTATGTCACATACATGGAACTCAAGTTTGGAATACATGTCATAGCTCACAAGATTTATAGCTCGAGTAGACCGAACAACATGTCATGTGAAGTGGTAGATTTAGCATACAAAGTGGTCAAGAATAATCTATCACTTGACCTTGTTGAGTTAATGTTGAACCACAAGAACATGGAGAGTATAAGAACTTCCAAGAAAAATCCATGTAAGTTTGGTTCACTTTTGACTTGTCTATTTCTCTATGTACAAATTGTTTTCCCATCTAAAGGTATAGTAGTATGGAGAAAGGATGTACCTATTCTTTATCAGATTAATGAGTATATGGCTGAAATGGGAGAGAAAGATGCAAGTATTATGGACAACTACTTTGCTACATTAAAAGAGAAGATGAATAAAAAATTCAAGATTCCCAAGAAATTAGTTGATGATTACAAAGATGATGTTTTTTTTATGGTTGATAGTGACAAAGTATATATTTAGGTGGTTAGAATGAGTATAGTATGAGTAAAACCTCTTGGTTATGAGGTAAACATAGATGAAACTAAGGACATAGTTGAGGCACTAATGAATGAGCCTATAGACCCTAAAGCTACATATTTTGGTACTTATAATGAGGTAAAGGCTAGAATTGAACTTGAAATCAAACTCCCTCTAGCAATCAACAAAGGAAAGAAGAGAATTGCCAAACTAAAAACTAGTTCCACTCTTCTATTAACTGAAGGTAAATGTGAAGATATAGATGAACGTGAAGAGAAATCAGAGGATGAAGAGCCATTAAATTATAAAGGTAAGGTAATTATTGCCAAGAATACCAAGACATTCATTGTTGTATTTATAAGAAGATCATCCAGAAAGAAATCATATAAAGAAGGAAGAGATATAATCTTTTAGAGGCCTCCACCTACCTTCCAAGAAAGGATGAAAGAATTAGAATTAGGAGTTGGCATAACAAACTTCAAGGCACTAAAGTATGAGACTAGGACTGAAGAGGAGTAGAAGCAAATAGAAGACTTGGTAATAACTAAAATGGAAAAGTTGAATTATTCCCTAGGTCAACTTGCTCATCAGATTCCTAATGTTTTAATGGAGAAGATCAAGCCAGGATGGGAGAATGCCATGAAAAATAAAAAAGAAATATAAGAGAAAACCTTGAGGTAACTCATGCTAAGTTTGAATGACAAGGAGTTAAAGCAATCTCTAAAGAAAAATGAAGAAAAAAGCACTTTGATATTCAACACTTTTCTTGTGTTGTTGAATGATATTGAATATAGAGTGAAGAATGCTACAAACACTTGGAAGAAGATTTATCTTCTTCACAAGCTGAGTCATTTTGTAGTGCATGTAAGTGATAAAGAGGATGATGAATAAGAAAAAGATGAGGAAATTGATGATGAAGAAGTTACAAATTTTGACAATGTATCTATAATGAAGAGGAAGGACAAGAATAGGAAGCTACCAAGAAAGATTTATCAAATGTTTAAGTTACTAAGGAGACCAACCTAAAGAAATTGTTTGCAAAATTCATAGCCTCACTTCATCATTCTCCAAGCCAAATAGTGACAACATCAAGTCTAGAGAAAGCTTCTGGAGGATTGGCTATGACAAACATAGTTAGCACAAGTGCTCAATAAATTTTTGCACCTATCCATCTCAGTACTTCATTGATTGAAGTCACAAGAACTTCACTCTGCATTAGTTTTGGTAACTCTGGGTATTTCTACTACTGGTATTTTGGCAATTAGTGTAATATCTACCTTTTCAACAAGTCCTACTATTTCTACAATTGTTTCCAGTCCTAGCAAGCAATCAATAAGTACAATGATAGTTGAGACCAATCCTCAACTAAGCACAAATTTTTTGGGTAAATAAAAAGAAAAGGAAGAAGAAATTGATCTTGATGAGGAGATTTTTATTCCTTATTGGGATATCTCCAATCTCAATCCTGATCAAATGCAAACATTTGGAGAACTTCTACAAAAGAAAGCCAAGAAGAAAAAGCTTAGAGAAGAAAGAAACAAGGAATATAAAATAATAGAATATGTAAAGAATATCCTTTCCAAGGCTCTAAATATAGAGGTTGAAATTTTTCAACCAATTTTGATTTAGCTTCTAGAGGTAGTTCAAAAATTAAATGAAGATATGAATTCTAAAGACAAATTCTTGTAGAGAGCTAAGAAGAAATTTTGGAATAAAGTTTTGGAACATATTGCTCAGCAAATTAATATACATCAAGTAGAATTATCTACTAATCTAGGCTCACTGGAGACCTCTTGCAACAATGTGTGTTCACTATTTGATAAACTCTATGATATTTCAATTTTCACTAAGGAAATAAAAGACTAACTATTGAAGATTGATGAGGATCTGAAAGCAAGTGTACAATAGTTGTAACTTGACCCAAGCTATAGCTCTACCCATTAGAATAAGATTAGATTTCAAACTAATATGTAGGCAAAATTGCTAAGAGAAGAAGCCAAAATAAGATCTACATTGATAGATATATAGGGCATGATTCTCCCAAACATGAATGCATTACAAAAATACATTGCACATGCAAAAAAATCATCCATGACAACAAATTCTCAATTGTAGAACACATGATAGAACTGACAACAAAAGTGCAAATTGCATTGCACACATGCAAGGTGTCACAAGAGAATTAGGAGAAGACAATGGTGTTAGTTTTGAAGGTACATTCAAATTTCTTTTCACATGTTAGCATTACTATATAGTGCATATATAGCATACATCTTTGGCATTAATGTCAAAAAGGGGGGAAGATTGTAGAAAAGTTGTATATTATGTAAAGGGAAGAAGATGTACAAAAAAAAAAAAGAGAAAATGTATGTGAAAAGATGTATAGTATATTGAATATTATGTATAGGAAGCACTATAATATTATTCATGTATAGATACTTAGAGGTACATCTTTTACAAAATCAATCTTGAAAAGTTTCAAAACTAGTAGACTCTACCAAGTCAAAGACATTAGGTGATGGATAAAAAGCATTCCTATACATTTTGAATTTAGTTTTGATTGATAAGTATTCTTTTCACTAGTGCCAAAGGGGGAGATTTTTGACATTATAGTCATGTTTTTTATTAGTGACATACACTTATTTAGATTGTAAGTATCTACTAAGTATATTGTACAGTTAACAGTGTTAACCAAGCATTTCAACATCTACCGAGTTCTATAGTTACTACTGAGTCCAAGGGATAGTTTTAGATTGTGTTGAGAAATTACTACTATGGTGATGATCAACAGTATAAACTAAGAATCTTAGTGTATGCCAAACTTATCAATATAAATTAAGTCATGTAGTGTTTTCCAATTCTCAACTACAACAATCAAAATCTAGTCTTGACCGATCCACTCAGTGTTAACCAAGTGATTCAGTTTATATGTTGAGTTTTACAATATTCATTGAGTCACTAGTCTAGATTGACTTCAAGATTACTGGAAGTGATCAATATGGACTGAGCCTCTACATCTATTGAGTGCATCACAATGCCAAGCATCGATAGTGAATTTTGAGTATCAAAACCTCACTAAGAGTGTTTTCAAAATTTAACTTCCTATAGTATGGGCAAACTTTGTGCATTTTGTGTAAACTTGTATTGTGGATGACTTTGTATTTAAATTTGTAAATTGGATTGGTATATATGTAATGTATTGTATCACATCCAATGTAAGTAAGCAGTAATAAAAAAAAGTGAGACAAAAAATTTGAGAAGAGCATACAAGAGAAGTACAAGGCTACAAGTAGTATAAGAAGCAACAAAGATTTATCTATCATAACAAGGTGATTTCTACACTTAGAGGAATCTGATTCAGCAAATTGAGTTGCAGATTAGAGGTAAGCTATTGTTTCATCCTAATAGGTGGATTAGTCAACTCCTTTAACAAGGTAGACCTAATAGACTTATGCAAATCTCTTTACCAAGTGCATACTTCATTGTATGTTTTAAATCATTTAGCAAGGTGGACCTAGTAGTCCTTATTTCTCCTAATAGGGAAAATCATCAGAAGTGATTATTGTAAGCCTTAACAGGCTGAATTTATACTACAGTACTAAATCTTGTGAGTAGCATCCCAACCCTAGTTTTACTTTCTATTTGGAAGGTTTCTGGGTCACCAAATTTTGTGTCAAAAGTGTTATGTGTGCTTTAATATTTTTAGTTTCTCATACATGCAATTAGATATAATACACATTGCTAATTAAGGATTAAATTTAATAAGTTTCTGATTCACCCCTCCCCTCTCTATAACTAAGCCTATCATAATATTTTGAATAAAACTATCAAAAACTTAACTTGTATTTCATAATGGAAACATCATCACATGTAAAAAAATCATAAGATATTCATCAAAGTTTGACAATAGGTTTTACATGGAAAACCAATTTGGCAAAAACCATGAGAAACATGTCACTCCTTTTCACTCTTTAGAAGTCATCTCTATGAGGAGCCAACCCTGTTAAAGGTTACAATAAAGACTATTAAATGTGATGTGGTTAGAGGATTTAATCACCCTATTAGG
Source organism: Cupressus sempervirens (assembly GCA_028749045.1). Lineage (NCBI taxonomy): Eukaryota > Viridiplantae > Streptophyta > Pinopsida > Cupressales > Cupressaceae > Cupressus > Cupressus sempervirens. The sequence goes on along the minus strand of CM053787.1, from coordinate 955,401,432 downwards.
AGTATCCTTGTAACAGGACTTTAATCATTCCTTTAGAATGTCACCCAGTTAAAGGATTTAGATAGACTATTAAGTCTTCAAATGACTATTAGGTCAACCTCTATTAAAAGGATTTCAATACAAACTATTTACAATGATAAGAAAGAAAAACATAGGTTTTGATCTGTGCGATTACAAACTCACATTTTTTAGTTTAGATATATGTTTGGTCCTTATGCTAGTTCACTGATAAGCCTTTCACTATCATCTTTGATCTTGGCCTTCTTGGACAACCTTCAAGAAATCAATCCACTCTTCTCATCAACACTTATGCCTTATGCTCAATTTCACTTATCAACAACAACATCACATCTACAAACTTTCTCTTTTAGCTTCACATCCACTCACTTGTGTGTTTCTGATCAACCATTCTCTATATGACTTCATTCACATATATAAAATCACACACACTAGCTAGGTTGGACTAGATACTAAATGTTTCACTCTATGACACCTTAAATATATATTTTCCACCTCTCTAGAACCCTTTGGTTATGTCTTTAACTAATCATTACCTTGAATTTAATCATCCAACTCATCAATCTTATCTTCAATACATTTTACATATCCCAAGAAATCAATTGAGTTGGCTTGATCTTATGATTTCTTTGAATTTGATATTTTACTATCACTACACAATCATTGAATTTTGATAGTTAGTCAATACTAAAATACTCAGTCATTATTTAAGATATCTTCTTTGGCATCAACTAACTTTCTTGATTGATGTTAATGCTCAATCAACAATAGATTTTCTCGACACACAATGTAGGTCGGTTGAAACTATCATTACTCAACATTACTTATCATTTACATTTTACTCAAGGTTTGGATTAGCTTTCTTAACATAAAAAACTAATTTTCTTTATCAATTTCTATCTAATCAAATGTACATTGTGACTTCCATTTCATAACTTCAACCTTTCCTTTAGGTACTGTAGTTATGAGAAACTTTCTCAAATCCTCTTCATCAATCAAATAAATGTGACATTTAGAATAAGTAGCAACATGTCTCATCCATAAAAAGGTTTCGGGTCCTTGAAATTTTCTTTTATTTAATCAAAACATGTGTCGTCCATAAATTTGACATCAATGATAAAAAATAATTATAAGTTTTCAACAATCTCCCTCTTTGACATTGATGGCAACATCTCAAATATCATCTCAAAATATATGAATACTTCTAGTAGCTAAGTTACCAGACAATCCAAAATATTTCGCTTCCATGAGTGACCAATTTCCTTAGTTTCATTCTTATTCCCATCCACACAAACTCTCAAATTCTTGTAGAAAACTATCTTCAATGCTTGAATGAGTTTGGCATACACTGACTGATAATGATATTACATTCATGTAACATCAAATACAATACACAATTAATCAATTGTATCCAATAATCTCCCTCTTTGGAATTTGGAGAAGAATAAATTAAGAAACATCTCCTTATTCTAATTCATATCCATGAGAACTCCCTTTTTCAATGTGAATGCTTTCTATCTTTAATTTCTCCCTCTATCAAAAAGCTTCTATCTACAACAACTTCTTTTGATAGAAAACATCTCCCTCTCACAAAAAGCTTCTCTTAAAAAAAAATTCTATGAGATATGATAATAAACTTCTCCCTCCTTGACAACACATGCCAAAGACAATATTCAGTAAGTTTTAACATACCTTAAGTATTGATTCAGTTTCATATGCCCTTATCAATACTACACCAACTGATTGATTTTCAACATGTTCTAGTTGATGCATCACTAATCTTCATTTAGTGAGCTTTAGATAGGAGAATTACCCTTGGATTGCCTCTTAGATACAAAAATGCATCCTTAGTTAATGGCTTGGTGAATATGTCTACAATTTTTTCTTTTGTATTCACATATTCACATCTAACTTCTTTATCTTGCACCAATTCTCTTACAAAGTGATATTTTATAGTAATGTGTTTTATTTTGGTATGCATCACTGAGTTATTTGATATATTGATTGTACTAGTGTTATCATAGTATATGACTAATAGATCCTTAATTTCTATCTTCATTTCTATCATCAATTTTTTGAACCAAACAATGTTCAAACAATTGATTACTAATGCCACATATTCTGCCTCTATTGTGGATTGATAGATTCAATTTTCTTTCTTGCTTGTCTAGGACGCTAGTCTTTTATCAAGAAATAATGCTCCATCACTAGTGCTCTTCCTTTCATTAATACTTCCATAGTAATCAATGTTAGTAAATATTTTGAAGTCCAAATTTCCTCCTTTTTTGTACCATAGGCCATATTCTTCAATACCTTTTAGATATCTCATGATTATTTTGATTTCCATGATGTGATTTTCTTTTGAATTTATTCAAAATGTTGCCACCATACTCACTACTAATGTAATATCAGGCCTTGTATGTACTACATATTGTAGTTTTCTAATCATTAATTTGTATGTGGTCTAATCTACCTCTTTGGAATCATTAGTTTTGCAAAGCTTATGTCTAGTAGACATAGGGGTTCCAACTGGTCTTGAGTCTTCCATTTCAAATTTCTTTAGTATCTCCTTGATGTATTTGGATTGAGTAATTTAGATACCATCTTTCTTCTTTTGAATCTATAATCCAACAAAGAATTTTATCTCTCCAAACATAGACAACTCAAATTCCTTACTCATTTCTTCTAAAAATGCCTTGTACAAGTCATCATTTCCTGTGAATAATTTGTTATCAACAAATACTTTAGCTAACACAATCTTTTTGTCTAGTCCTTCTTTGACATATAGACTACTATTATCATTTATTCTATGAAAGTCAATTTGTGCCAAGTAATTATGAAGTATTTCATAACAAGCTCTAGGAGCTTGCTTGAGACCATATAATGTCTTGTGTAATTTGTAGACCATGTCTCTTTTGGTAGGATCTACAAAACCTTCTGGTTGTTCAATGTAGACTTCCTCATCAAGAATTATGTTCAAGAATATAGATTTAACATCCATTTCATAAACATTAAATCCTTTGTGAGCTATATATGCAACTAAAGTTCTAACACCTTCTAATCTTGTGCAACAAGGGAAAAAGTTTCACCATAATAAATACCTTCTTCTTGAGAATAACCTTTACATACCTTCTTCTTGAGAATAACCTTTACATACCAACTTTCTTTGTTTCTAGATACTTTTCCATCTTTGTTTAGCTTGTTTCTAAACACCCATTTTGTGCCAATTACATTTTTATCCTTGGGTCTAGGAACAAGAGTCCATGTTTTGTTCTTCTCTATTTGTTATATTTCTTCATTCATTACTTCAACCCAACTTTCATTATCCAATGCATATTTAATATTTCTAGGTTCAAATTTAGCAAGTAAACATGTGCCTTTTAATTTGCTTCTTATCATTGTTCCATCAGATTTGTCTCCAATGTTATGATCAGTTGTATGATGCCTTCTAAAATATCTTGCTAACGTGGGTTCTTTGAATTTAGAATGAGTTTCACTAATTTCATCAAGCTTGGGTCCCACTGTCTACGACTCAGGTTCATCAGACTTAGTTTTCTCTTAAGATTGCTTGGTAGCCTCTAACTATGACTCAGGTCCTTCAGACTATGACTTGGGTTGCACTATTTGCAACTTGGTAACTATTGGAGATTTTAGAGACTTGGGAGGTGAAGCCTCTTTTCTTTTAAATTGATTTGGCAAGGTATTAGGCTCAAAGTAAATAAATTTTTTCTAATCCTCTGGCTCTTTTTTGATTTCTTCTTAACTCTTTTCTATAAACTCATCAATTCTCACATGTGTACTTTCTATGATTTTATGAATAGAAAAATTTCAACATTTTTATGCTTTATTTCCATAGGAGTATCCTATAAATATGTCTTCATCACTTTTGACATCAAATTCACTTTTTCTAGATTCTTCCAAGATATAACATTTGCTATCAAATAGTTTCAAGTAGCTTACATTAGGTTTGTAGTCATACCATAATTCATAAGGAGTTCGATTGGAGTCTTTCTTTACCTATACTCTATTCAAGGTATGAACTATAGTGCTAATAGCTTCCTTCTAGTATTTGATTGCAACATTCTTTTCTATCATCATTGTTCTTGCACAATTCATGATGGATCTGTTTCTTCTTTTAGCTATACCATTCTTCTCTAGTTTACCAGGAGTTGATACTTTTCTTTTGATTACTTTTTCAATGTAGAATTAATTGAACTCATTTGAGATTAATTCTCCACCTCTTTTTGATCTTAAGCATTTTAACTTCTTTCTAGTTTCTTTCTCTACTCTTGACAAGTACACTTGAATTTTTGAAAAGCTTTAGATTTTTCATTTGGATACATTATAGTAATCATTGTAGAATAATCATTATCAAAAAGAAAGAAAGAAATTTCTCCACTATAAATCTATATTCCAATAGGTCCACATAAGTCTATATGTACAAGCTCTAAGACTTCTTCTGAATGATAGTTTTTTCTTTTGAAACTACTCTTTCCCATCTTACCAATTTGGCAATTTTTACATAGACCCATATTAGGTTTCTTCAAACTAGGAATACCTCTTACATTTTTGTCTTTTCTTATCTTAACCAGATTATCAAAGTTTATATGACATCATATTTTTTGCCATACCTAGCTTTCTTCTATATGAGAAATCAAACATGAACTTTTATTGAGATCAAGATAAAATAGGTTACCTTGAATTTGCTTGTTAGATCCAACTAGATTTCCTTTTTCATTTAGTAGTTTTTCCTTTCCATCCATGAATTCTATCTTGAATCCAATGTTGTTCAATTGTGGCATGCTTAGTATATTATGCTTTAATCTTTCAACCCAATAAATATTATCACATATAAGTTCATTGGTTAATGTGATATGAACTTTTCTTTTTATGCAACAAGGATCATTGTTTCCAAATCTTACACTACCTCCATCATAATGTTCTAGTTGTTCAAATTGTTTCTTATCTCTAGTTACATGACATGGTCATCTACTATAAATAATCCATGTATCGTTTTCTTCTAACATGAGAGATAAGTGCTATCTTATCTCCTTCATTGTAAGATTCATCACTTACAACAATATACATTATTTCATCTTCACTGTTATCAGAATCTTTAGCCATAAAACAAGATTTCTTACTTTTTCCCTTGTAGTTCTTGCAATTTTTGAATTCCTTCTTGACTTTGTACTTATTAATTTTCTTCTCATCCCCACTTTCTCTATTTGGACACGTAGTAGCAACATGGCCAACTTATTCACAAGAAAAGAAAATCATAACAATTTTGCCTTTTTACTTTCCTCTACCTTTGGAGTATTTCTTTGCAAGTAGGTCTTCAACAATTTCAAGATCACTATCAAAAATTTCTTCACTTTCTTCTTCACTTTCTATTTGATTGGCTTTTGATTTCTTGCTCTTTTCCTTGAGTGAGACTTTGGCTTCAAATGTAGACTCAATATTTTTTGAATTAGGAACATAGTTATCATAGCTATCTAATTCAAAAGCTATCAATCTTCCAACTAGAGCATCCAAAGTTGTTTTGTTATTTGGGTCACATCTCATTTCTTGAATATCAGACACCATAATTGCATAAATAGGAAGAAGAGTTCTGAGTACCTTGCTTACAATAGTGGTGTCATCAATGTCTCCTCTAGATGCTTTGATTGTACTTACACTAGCTTTGATTCTTTTCACATATTTCGCAATGTTTTCATCTTCTCTCATTTTTATTTGATCAAATTGTCCTCTAAGACTTTCTGCTTTGGCCCTTCTTAAATTTTCATCTCCTCCATAGATATATTTTAGTTTAATCCACATTTCATGAGTGGTTTTGTAGTCTTTTACCTCATCAAATTCATCATAACTAAGAGAGGATGCAATATCAATAATCATGATATTGTGATTCTTCTTTTTAGCAATATCTTCAACTGATAATGTTCTAGTGGGATTCTTATACTCAATATCAAAATATTTACAACTTGAATCTCTAAATGTAGCTAAATGTAACCTCATAAGTCCTTACCATGTTACAAAATTGTCTATGTTCAACTTGGAAATCTCTCTTTTGTAAGACATCCTAATCTTTAGCTTAGGTCCTTTAAGCCTTCTCTGCAAGCAACAAAAGCTCTGATACCAATTGTTGGAAATATAAGAGAAGTTACTAAGAGGGGAGGGGTGAATCAGTTACTAAAAAAACATTCCTCATATCCATTAGATGTTAGTAAAATTTTCTATCAAAACTTAATTCTACTAATGGTTGGAAAACAAAGAAATATTGTAACTCAGTAAACAGTGAGAATGCTTGGTAATTAATTAACATGTAGATCTTAAGATATTATCTATAATTATGATTACTTTAATTTAGTTGCAAACATAGAAAAGAAATAGCATGACCACATTTGAAACCAAAATTTAACCCAGAAATGCAATTTGGGAAAAACCACCAATTTGAATTAGTCACTATTTTCACTCTTCTAAAGTAAGCCCTATTAGGAGCCAACCCTATTAAATATTACAAAACACACTATTAGTTGTGACCTTGTTAGAGGACTTAACACCCTGTTAGGAGTGGCCTTGTCAGAGGTCTTTAGACAATTCAATAGAACTACCACCTTGTTAGAGGATTTACAAATGGTTGTTAAACCAATTCTGTTAAGATATTTGGGTCACTACTACAATGGTTAGAGAATAAAAATGAAATGATCTAATTTGGATGCAAGTAAGTGTTTGATTATAGATCTCTATTTTAGCTTGTATTTTATCCTTCTTGATTGAATGTATCCTTTTAGCTCTACAAGAATATTCTACTTATCATTTTAATTTTCTTCCTCTTAGCATTATTAAATCTTCAATGCATTCACATACCACTTCAAATTCTATCCCACAACTTTACCTTCTACTTATATCATTCACATTGTCAAGTCAGCTAGAATACAACTTAGAATAACTAATATTCATTTTCTCAGTTAGCTAGAACCAATAGATAAATCAATTAAGCATAATATATCAAAATAAGAAAATCCTTTGATAGCTGACCCAACTTGATAGACACTAACTCAAAAGAAATTTTCCTATGTTAACCAAATGATATCGACTAGAACTTTTTCCATCCAACATTTCCTTCATTAATGAAGTGAGCTTGGTTAACACTCATCATCCACAAACTTTCCTTTAGCACCCAACTAAATTCGAAAAAGACTTCCTTTTGAACTAGGCAAACACTGGATTTCTTGATAGCCATAGAAAACTATCTTCAATGCCTAAATGAGCTCGGCATAGACTAACTAATAATGATATGACCTTTGTATAAAACAAAATAAAATACACAATTAGTCAATTGTATCCAACATTATTTCCTATAGACATAGGTTTCTTACTAGCCTTGAATCTTCCATTCCAAAAGTCTTCAATATATTTCCTTGATTTATTTGGTTTGTGAAATAAAAATATCAAACTTCATTTGATATACTTCTAATCCCAAAAAGAATTTTAAATTTCACCAAACATGGACATCCTAAATTCCTTTTTAATTTTATTAGCAAATGATTTACATGATGCTTCTCTTCCTTGAAATGTAATATCATGAACAAATATCTTAGATAATAGTACTTAATTGTTCTTACCATTCTTCAAATATAGATTTTTGTTATCATTTTTCCTCTCAAAACCAATTTTTGCCAAATAGTTATGTAACCTTTCATACCATCTCTTGGTTCTTGGTTTAGTCCATAATCCTCTTCTTTGGATATACAAATCCTTTAGGTTTTTCAATGTATACTTCTTCCTCCAGTATATCATTTAAAAATGAAGAGATGACATCCATTTGATATACCTTTAAATACTTGTAGGCTAAGTATGCAAGCAAGAAAAGTTTTGACTCCTTCAAGTTTGGCCACATAAGTAAACATTTCTCCAATGTCATCTCCTTCTTCCTATGCATAACCCTTGCATACCAATCTTGCTTTGTCTCATGTTACTTCACCATTTTCATTGAGCTTGTTCCTAAAAACCCACTTTGTTCCAATCATATTTTTGTCTTTAGGTCTTGGTATTAGGATCCAACTATTTTTCTTCTCAATTTGGTCAATTTTTTCATTCATAGCATGTATCAAATCTTCATTGTCTAGAGCATATTTTATTGTTTTAGGCTCAAAATCACATAATAAGCTTTAGCCACCTTTGAGTTTTCTCCATGTCATAACACTTTATTCAACATCTCCAATGATTTGATTAGGTTTATGATGTATTGTCACATATTTTTCTAATATAGGAATTTTTCTTCTTGGTTCTTCTTCATTTTCATCTAGAAAAATAATCTTAGGCTCATATCCTTTTGCTTGTTCTGATTTTGGCTAAGTTTCTAAATGCTCGGTTGATTTTAGATTGGTTTTGATAATTGAGTGTCAACACACTTAAGTCATTTACTTAGTTCATGTTAAACTAGTAATGCATGGCAAGTACAACATGTAAATATTAGACCATGCCAAGTTGCAATGAGTGCTGATTCACTCAAGTGTCGAGTTTATAGACCATGCTAAGTGATTCAAGTGCCAAGTGAGCAGTAGATGTCGAGCAATTTAGGTGCCAAGTCAGAAGCAAAATTATAGTGTATGCTGAGCGTCAGTAATCTCATATGCCAAGTAACATAGATTGGACATATTTGTTTGTAATCGCACAAATAACTATGTAAAACATTTTTTAGCTGACCTAAGCATAGATTATGGTCTTTTAAAGATAAGAACAACTCTATATGTGGATTCCCTATGCAATTGCATGCAGCCAATTAGAAAATAGGAAGGTTTAAGTAGAAAAATAGATGAATCACAACTATAGATTCATACCTAAACCTAAGCCACCAAAGTCTTTTTTTGAAGGAAGTAAGTGTACAAGGGGTGAATGAAAGAATTGAAAAAGTGAAGAAAGGTAGTATGTAGAGCTTTCAAGGTGAATTAGTAGTAAGAGTGCACTATAGAATCAATTAGAAAAGAACAAAGGATAGAGAAGGGTACAACATTGTTATATTTGATACTGAAGGATCAAGAAAGATATTGTGTAGAGTTGATATATTATCAGGGAAGAAAGTGCCAATCACAAGATCTATGTTGAGACATTTGAATAGGTGATTTCAATTAAATCTCCTAGGTAGAGTATTCCTAACAACCTTTACCAAATCTTGTAATAGAGTGGCATTCCAAGTGAATGACCTAAAGTCCTTTAACCAAGCACATTTCTAACAAGATTTTGAAATCTTGTAACAAGGTGGGACATAATAGTCTTTGTAAGCCTTTAAGAGGGTAGGCCTTTGATAGGGCAGATCATGATTCATGATCAAACCATTGTAACCTTAATTGGCTATACTTTATTGTTGTAGGAGTAAAAATTTGTGGGTGTCATCCCCACCCAAGTTTTACCTTCTCATTTGGAGGGTTTCTCGGTAATCATATATGGTGTTATGTGTGTTTGATTACTTACATGTTTTACATGCATTTACTTTACATGTTATTTTTATTTATATATTGAGTGCATCTAATGAATGGTGAAAGTTTTATGGACCAAAGTTTAAACTTATGATTCACCCCCCCTCTCAAAATATTACCTTTCCCACTTAAAATTCCAACAATTGGTATCAAAGGTAATTTCTCAAAAGGAGAAGCCTTGTATGTTAGAAGAAAGATCTTTAAATGGAAGTCTACAAGCTAGAAAAGACTATTGAGGACTAGGAGATTGAAATACATCTTATACTACATCAACTGAATGAAGCTAGAGATGCTTTGAAGAGTTCCTTGAAAAGAAGGAAAGAGATTGCTATAGCAAAAAATGACACACAATACAAAGATATAGACACCACCAAGCTATTTGCAGTTGGGAATGCCAGTGAATTTGATGCAATAGTTGTAGATCTAATGGAAAATAATAGAGTATAAGGTAAGGAAATTAGAAATCTCAAGCTAGAACAAGAATATCAAGCCATGATGCAATGTGAGATAACAGAACAGAAGAAGAAAGCCATGGAAGATAAGGCCATGATTGAAGAAGAAAAAAGAATCTTGAACAATAGACTGGAAGAGAAGTCAAAAGAGCTAACCAAGATCTCAAACATGCAATTAGATACCTTAACCCAAATGATGAATGATCATCATGAATTAAATGTCAAAGACATTAAGATAATCACATTGAATTTGCAAAATGAACAACTCACGAATGATCTGAAAAGAGAAAAAGTTATTGCTAAAAGTTTTAACAAGCCAAATGAAGCCATCATACACTTTGAACAATTACTAAAATCCCCAAGATCCAACAATGATATAGTAGGATTAGGCTACACAAGCACTGAGGAAGGAGAATCATCAAAAGTTGTTGAAGAAAGGAACATCGAAGGTAAGAATTCTAAACATACTTGTTACTTTTGTGGTAAAAAATGACATATTGCTAATGTGTGAAAGAGAAAGAATACAAATCAAAATGCTAAGACTAAGAACATGACTAATTATGATAAGTACAACAAACAAGGTCATCAAGCACATGAATGAAGAACCATAACCATGCATGGACCAAGATTTGAAGGATACTGCTACAATTGTCAAAAGTATGTACATGGAGCTTTTGAGTGTAGATCCAAATCCATGTGGACATCAAACAAGTCAAAAAATGTAAGAAATAATAGAAAATTTTATAATTGGGATTACAACACAAGATATAGCTGTCATTAATGTCAAGAATATGGACATATCCCTAAGAACTACATTAGGACTCACTTCAGTGGTAACTACAAAAGATGGTTGATTCAAGCCACATGCTTTAGTTGCTTAAAGACTGGCCACATTAGTAAGCATTGTCCAACTAGGTCAAAGGCACCAAGTTGTGAATATGAATAAGGCACAGGCAAGGCAGATGTTGAACACATCAAGAATGAGATGAACAAGACATGGAAGAAGAAAGATGGTTACAATAGATCAAATGGAGAAGGGATCACTTCACCTAATGGGCTAGGTGATCACACCTCATCAAAATAGGAAAATAAGAGGTATGTTGGATTGATACTCAAATGTAATATTACACATCAGTTCCAAAGGAAATAGTACTAAAAATAATAAATTAGCATGAATAAAGATGTAAGATATAAGTCAAAACCTTGAGTTATCCATGTTGTTGCCAAGCACAAAATGTTCTCTATGTATAACAAGTAGAATATTAGTTAGTGTTGAACTTCCAAAATATCTAGTTGATGTCAAGTATATAGTAGTTTTTGAGTGATGGTAATAGTAATAGATACCAAGTGAATCTAAAACTGTGTTGATGCTAAGTTTACAGTTGTACAAGCACCAAGAATTTAATGCAAGGGTTTTGAAGGGTATATGATCATTTATCACTCATTATTCATCATTTGAAATTTGAGTTAAAGAAAGTAGAGTGAAAGGAAATTCAAAAAACCACTCAAAGAATTAGCAAAGATCTCAATGACGATTTCACACCATTTCTACAAGATTTTCAAGGTATTTATCACAAGACGAGCTACAAGTTTTTATTTGCACATACCCTAGTTTTACAGAATGGCATCTAGCTCAAGAAATGTAGAAGGGAAAGAGGTTTTGAATGTCCAACTAGTTAGTAATGAAGTAAAATAATCAATATTCAAGGCCATCCCTGACATAGTGTATAAACAAGATCCCTCTGGTGTACTATCCATGATCCTGCCAAAAGTTATTATTGTACAAGATGTTAGGAAATGTTACAATTGAAAAATAAGAGGAATAGGAGAGATGGAAATTAGAGAAGCCTATAAAATACTATGTGAAAATGGTTCTCTAAAAGAAGAATTCAAAATTTTCAACAGGAAGGGTTTGACCCGTGCACTAGACTTTCCTACCATTTTAAAGACTGAATGGATTAGAATTGTCTTAAGTCAAATACATGAATGATCCCTATTGTTGGATACAATTTTCTAATTATTTTTTGTCTTTGTTGTTACAAAAATGTCATTTCATTTGTCTTTCAATGCTTATTGAGCTCACTTGGTCAGTAAGATAGTTTTCCTTATCTACCAAGTATTCCTGGAGATTACTCTACAAAGGTTGTGCCTACTAAGCTCACTCAGGAATTCAAGGAAATTATGGTAGGAAGTAGTGTTAACCAAGTTCTCATGCTTAATAAAGGAAAGCTGGTTAGAGTTAATATTAATTGGGTTAACTCAGTTGCCAAAGGACTTTGCAAGTTCATAGTGTTAACCAAGCATCTATTAGTTAACACAACAAATCATTTTAGGACCAGTGTTTACTAAGCTAGGTCAGCTATTGAGGGATTTTTTTGATTTGGGATATGAAGTTTAATTATTTCAAGTATTGATTCTAGTAGACTATGGTAATGATTATTGGTCATTGTAATTTGTATTGAGCTAACTTGACAATCTGAATGATATAAATATAAGGTCAAGTTGTGATTTTTAGGAGAATGTAAGTATTGATTGATTGAGGAGGAATGTGTGTGAGAGAACTTGAAGGATGGTCAGATATCCTTGTGGAGCAGCCAAGTAGTACTCAATTAGGAAGGATCAAGCTTTTGTGAAGTAGAACGAAGATCTATAATCATAAATTCAATTATATCTAATTCAAGTCATTTCATTGTTGTTTTCTTATCATTGTAATAGTGATCCAAAATATCTTAACATAATTGGTTTAACAGCTAGTTGTAAATCCTCTACCAAGGTGATGATTCCATTGAATTATTTTAAGACCTCTTACAAGGCCACTACTAAAAGAGTGTTTAAATCCTCTAACAAGGTCACACCTAATAGTGTTATTTGTAACCTTTAACTAGGTTGGCTCCTAACAGGGCTCACTTTAGAAGAGTGAAAAACACTAACTAGTTACATTGGTGGTTTTTCCCATATTGCATTTCCACATTAAATCTAGTTTCTCTATGTTCATTCCCTTTCTTTCATATTTGCAAATTATTAGTATTCATGTTAGATCTGCTAAAGTAAAACATACGCTACTTTTAACAAGTTACAACATTTTCAATATGTTTACTAAGTGATAGTAGTAATTAGTTTTGTCAGACATCTAAACAATCTATAAAAATGTTTTGTGGTAACTAATTCACCCCCCACCCAATTACTCTATCTATATTTCCAATAATTGGTATCAAAGCCTTTAGTGCTTGCAGGAAAGGTTTCAAGGACCTAAGCTAAAGATCGGGATGTCTTACAAGAGAGAAATTTCAAAGCTTAACAAAGAAATTTTTTTAGCATGACAGGGACTTATGAGACTTCATCTAGCTTCCATTTGTGATTGATGCTTAAAATACCTTGATGAAGAATACACAACTCCTAATGGTACACTATCTCTTGGAGATATTGCTGAGAAAAAGAACCATAATACCATGATTATAGACATTGCATTTTCCCTTAGCTATAAGGAAATTGATAAGATCAAGGACTACAAAACCACTTTTGAAATATGGAGTAAGCTAAAGGACATCTATGGTGGTGATGAAAATGTGAAGAGAGCCAAAGAAAAAATCTTTAGAGGTCAATTTGATCAAATGAGAATGAGAGAAGATGAAAATATTGCCAAATATGTGGAAAGAATCAAAGCCAATATTAGTGCAATTAGAGAATCTAGAGGAGAAATCAAGAAAGAAATTATTGTAACTAAAGTTCTCAGAAGATTGCTTCCTATCTATTCAATTAGAGTATCTTTTATTCAAGAATGGAGGTGTGAAACAAATCATAAGATAACTTTGGATACCTTAGTAGGACGATTAATAGCTTTTGAGCTAGACAACTATGACAATTATGTTCCAACTTCCAAGAATATTGAATTTGCATTTGAGGCCAAGCTTTCACTTAAATAAAAAGGGAAGAAAATAAAGGACATTTAGTTAGAAAGTGAAGGAGAATCAAAGGAAAGGTCTAATAGTGATCTTGAAGTTGTTGAAGCTTTACTTGCAAGGAAATATTCTAGAGGTAGAGGAAAATACAAAGTTAAAGTTCCACTAATCTATTTTTCATGTGAAGAAATTTGTTATATTGATGCCAAATGCCCAAAAAAAGAAAGCAAGGATGAGAAGAAAAGTCACAAGTACAAAGACAAAAGGGATTTCAAAAATCACAAATCATTCAAGGAAAAAGGTAAGAAGACTTGTTGTATGGCTAAATATTTTTATAATAGTGAAGATGAAATAGTTTACATTGCTATAAAAGATGAATCTAATGATGAAGAAGATAAGATGGCACTTATCTCTCATGTGAGCAAAAATGATACATGGATCCTAGATAGTGGATGTTCACATCATATGACTAATGATAAAAAAAAGTTTGAACACTTTGAAGACTATGATGATGGTATTGTAAGGTTTGGAAACAATGAACCTTGTTGTATAAAAGGGAAAAGATGAATCTCATTAACAAAAGAACTTGTATGTGACAATGTCTATTGGGTTGAAGGACTAAAACATAATTTTCTAAGTGTGGCATAGCTAATCAACATTAGATTCAATTTAGAATTCATGGATGGCAAGGCAAGACTACTAGATGACAAAGGAAAACTGATTGGATCAGGCAAACAAACAAAATGTAACCTATTTTACCTTGATCTTGGTGATTGCTCATGTTTTATTGCTCGAGTTGAAGAAAGTTGGCTATGGCACAGAAGGTTATGTCATGTAAATTTTGATAACATGGTGAAACTAAGAAAATTCAAGAAAGTAAGAGGCATCCCTAGTTTGAAGAAACAAGATGTTGGACTATGAAAGAACTATCAAATTGGCAAAATGGGAAATACTAGTTTTAAAAGCAAAAACTATCAATATGAAGATATCTTGGAAATTTTGCATACTAATTTGTGTGGACCTATTGGAGTAGAATGCTATAGTGGAGAAAAATTTCTTATTCTTTTTGTTGATGACTACTCTACAATGATGACTATTATGTATTTAAGAGAGAAGTCAAAAGCATTTGAGAAATTCAAATGGTATTTAGCAAGAGTAGAGAAAAAAATAAGGAAAAGACTGAAATGTTTAAGATTAGATAGAGGTAGTGAATTCATCTCTAATGAATTCAACAACTTTTGCATTAAAAGAGGAATTAAAAGATAGGTATCAACCCCTGGAACTCTTGAGCAAAATGGTATAGCTAAAAGAAAAAATAGATCTATCATAGATTCTGCAAGGACTCTAATGATTGAAAAGAAAATTGCTATCAAATACTAGAAGGAAGCTATCAGCACTACAATTCATACTTTGAATTGAATACAATTGAAGAAGGATTCATATAAAACTCCCTATGAATTATGGTATGGCTACAAACCCAATGTAAGCTACTTGAAAGTATTTGGAAGTAAATGTTATATCTTGAAAGAATATAAAAAAAGAAAATTTGATGTAAAAGGTGATGAAGGTATATTTCTAGGATATTCTAGGAAAAGAAAGGCATATAAATGTTTAAATTTATCTACTCACAAAATCATAGAAATTGCACATGTGAGAATTGATGAGTTTGTGGAAAGGATTGAAGAAGAATGCAAAAAGAAACCAAAATATTATAGGATATTTGTTTACATCAAAGTTGATACATTACCAAACACATCTATCAATAAGGAGACCTCTACTCTCAAGTCTTCCTTAGTCACCAAGTTGCAAGAAGTTCAAACTAAGTCACAAGGATCTGAGTCACATTCTGAAGCTACCGAGTCTGAGCAACTAGAGCCAGAAGTTAAAATTCAAGAGGATGACAATGTAATTCATTCAAAAGGCAAGGAACCTATATTAGTCAAGTATGTCAGAAGGCATAATGCACCTAATCAGAGTATTGGAGATAAACCAGAAGGTACTATGACAAGAAGTAAGCTAAAAGGTACATGTTTAGTTGTTGATTTTTAACCTAGAAATGTTAAAGATGCATTGGAAAATGAAAGTTGGATTGAGGCTATGAATGAAGAAATAGAGAAAATGGAGAAGAACAAAACTTGGACCCTTTTTCCTAGGCCTAAAGATAAAAATGTGATCAGAACAAAATGGCTATTCAGGAATAAGTTGAATGAAGATGGTAAGGTATCAAGAAATAAAGCTAGATTGGTATGTAATGGCTACTCTCAAGAAGAACGAATTGATTATGGTGAAACTTTTTCTCCTATTACGAGATTGGAAGGTGTAGGGACCTTACTTGCATATGTAGCACATAAAATATTTAAGGTATATTAGATGGATGTTAAATCTGCATTTATCAATGGTATTCTTGATGAAGAAGTCTACGTTAAGAAACTAGAAGGTTTTGTTGATCCAGACAAAAGGGACATGGTTTGCAAGTTGCACAAAGCTTTATATGGTCTAAAATAAGCTCCTAGAGCATGGTATGAGAGGTTGCACAACTACCTTATATAGATTGGTTTTTGAAAAACTAATGATAATAGTAGTTTGTACATCAAGGAAGGAGAAGATAAAAAGATTGTATTGGTAGAAATATTTGTGGATGATACTTTATTTACAGAGAATGATGATCTATGCAAAGAATTTTTAGAGCATGTGAACAAAGAATTTGAAATGTCTATGTTTGGTGAGATTAAATTCTTTGTTGGACTTTAGATACAATAGATCAAGAATGGTATCTACATCACTCAATCCAAGTATATCAAGGAGATAATCAAGAAGTTTGGTATGGAAGATTCAAAACCAATTGGAACGCCCATGTGTACTAGATTAAAGCTTACCAAAGATGATGATTCAAAAGAGGTAGATCAAACCTTGTATAGATCAATGATTGGAAAATCATAGTATGTAGTTCATACAAGACCTGATATTAATCTTATAGTTGGTATAGTGGGAAGATTCTTTGCAAAACCTAGAGATAATCATATGATAGAAATCAAAAGAATCTTGAGATATTTGAAAGGCATTGAAGATTATGGTTTATGGTATAAACTTGGATGAAATCTAGACCTAAAAGTTTTTACTGATGCTTATTGGGAAGGAAATATTGATGACATCAAGAGTACAAGTGGTGGAGCATTCTTTCTTGGTAAAAGACTGGTATCTTGGGCAAGAAAGAAGTAAAACTACACATCCCAATCCATGATAGAAGTAGAATATGTTGTAGCAATAGTAAATTGTTGTAACATTTTTAGGTTTAAATAGTTTTTGGAAGGCATGAAGGTTGAGAACAAAGAACAAGTTGTCAAGTATTGTGATAACACCAGTACAATTAACATATCAAAGAATCTAGTGATGCATTCTGAAACCAAGCATATTGCTATAAAATATAATTTTGTTAAAGAACTGGTGTAGGACAAAGAAATTAGATTGGAATATATTCACACCAAAGAATATATTGTAGACATATTTACCAAGCCATTACCTAAGGATGCATTCCTATATCTAAGAGTTAAGTTAGGGGTCATTCTCCTATCTGAAGCTAAACTAAATAAAGTTTTAGTGATGCATCAATAGGAACTAAGTTGAAGATAAAATAATTGATTCTACATAATCAAGGGAATATTGCATGTGAATCAGTACTCAAGGTATATTGATACTCATTTGGTATGTGTTGTCTTTGGCATGTGTTGTCAAAGAGGGGGAGTTTACTATCCTATCTTTCTAAAATTTGTTTTGAGAAGAAGCTATGTAATTCCTTCACAGATGGCGATTACTACATAAAAGAGAAGATTGTGGTATAAAATCTAATAAGGAGAAACTTTCTATCATAGAAAGTCTTGTTTTCAAATTTTATTATGCTATGACATGTTGTGTTTCCATCAATGCCAAAAAGGGAGATTGTTGGATACAATTTTCTAATTGTATGTTGTGTTTGATGTTACACAAATGTCATATTAGTTTTCAGTTAGTACTTACCAAGCTCACTTGGTTAGTAAGATCATTTTCCTTGTCTACTGAGCATTCCTAGAGATTACTCTGCAAAGATTGTGTCTACCGAGCTCATTCAGACATCAAAGGAAATAATGGCAGGAAGTAGTGCTAATTGAGTTCTCATGGTTAACGAAGGAAAGTTGGTTAGATTTAGTATTAACCAAGTTAACTTGGTTGCCAAAGGAATTTGCAAGTGCACAACGTTAACCAAGCATTTGTTGGTTAACATAAGAAATCATTTCAGGACTAATGTTTATTGAGTTGGGTCAGCTATTGAATGATTTTGTTGATTTGGGATATGAAGTTTAATTATTTCAAGTATTGATTCTAGCCAACTATGGTAATGATTATTGGTCATTGTAATTTGTATTGAGCAGACTTGACAATCTGAATGATATAAATATAAAGTCAAGTTGTGATTTTTAGTGGAATGTAAGTATTGATTGATTGAGAGGGAAAGTGTGTGAGAAAACTTGAAGGATGGTTAGATATCCTTGTGGAGCACCCAAGTGATATTCAATCAGGAAGGATCAAGCTTTTGTGAAGTAGAACATAGATCTATAATCATCAATTCAGTTGTATTTCAATCAGGTCATTTCAATGTTATTTTCTTATCATTGCAGTAGTGATCCAAAATCTCTTAATAGAGTTGGTTTAATAGCCAGCTGTAAATCCTCTAACAAGGTGATAGTTTTTAAGACCTCTTGCAAGGCCACTCCTAACAATGTGATTAGATCTTCTAACAAGGTCACACCTAACAGTGTGTTTTGTAATGCCCTACCAAGGGATCCAAAGAATTAACCTAGAATTTCACTAAGTTTGGTAGCATTTTTTTTCTAACATGAAATTAAATACCACATATAACTTATGCACAATAACAAAAGCAATAGTAATGTCCATCTGAAATTAAATATAACATACATAATAGATTACATTCTTTAAAGATCCCTTAATGTTGAATTACATCTAGAAACATCTAACATACATGAATCCATCTGTTACAACATCCACATGAAATAATAATGATAAGTCCAATGTCTATTCATTACATTTCAAATACTCAATCATCCACTGTACACGTCATAGGGTATGACAAGCTCAAAGAATATACATACATAGAATAAGGTACATCATCCTATTCTAATCCATGATTCATGATATACATGATACATCATCATAGAAGACACATACATCCATCATAAAGATCAAACATAATAAACTAAGTGCATGGTTCCTCCCAACCATTAATAGCATCATTAGACCATCGTGGGCCCTAGCCATCCCTCCGTGCATAACATTCCAAATCACCGAAGAGATCATTGGTACTAACATAGTAGGAATGTCACTCCTAACATATACAACATCATATGTAAAAAGTAATCTAACATGCAAATATAAGCATAAGATAACATCATCTAGCATATGCTAAACATCAATGAAAGGATACATATCTACCATCATGAAGGATGCATCAGCCATGATGTCTTAATGAATCTCAAATGATAAGAGTAGAAAATACACTACCACCCGACCGCATGGTACCTAAGTGGTCCACTCCCACCATGCTGAGGAGATAATCTCAAGTCCCAAACAGGCTAACAAAATCACATAGCACAAATCTCTATAAGTCCAAGAATCCTAAAAGTATACTAACTCAAGGGTTCCAAACACAATATCAACATCTAATTCCCAGAGGCACACAATGACATGTAGGAACCTACTATGCAAGCGGGAAAGTGTCATCGCATTTATCAAGTACAAGTTACCCTGGGAGTTAGCTAAACTCCATGGGTCTATACTAATCTCATGCGGCCACTAGTATCCTCTCATACTGACAAGGCATACTACGAAATGCAAGGTCGCAACCATGCATTCTCACTACTCCCATCCTAGCCTGTACAAGCACTCAAGGCATGGGAAAGAACAAAACACTTATCTTTTTAGGTTCATTCAGTTAGTATTAGGTGTGAATGTTATCACTTATTAATCCAACTTACAATAAGTTACCCTGGCAGCGTCTTAGGGCCTCGGTCCCCATTGCAAGCCACTTCCCATCACTACATGCAAATATCCTACCCTAAGCTCATGGAATCATAAATCTCAAAATCACAAAAGATAATCCATAATAAAATCATAAAATATGCATAAAAGCATCAAATCTCCATGAGAAAACATCCATAGAAAATCATGAACACAACAACTCTCTATTGGCAACTGAAGTATCACTAATAATCAACATATCCAATGGTTCTCAATATCCAAAATATATCTCAATCATACTGATCGAAGAATCCGAAAATGGTTGATTCAAACATGTCAGAACATGACATCATCAAGAATAAATCCACATTACAGTCCCATCATGGCGACTAGAAAATCACTAAGGATAATTGATCGATGACCAAAAATAATGGTTAAGTCAAGTGTCTCATACATAAGAATCTCAACTATAACAATCAGTAATCACATCAAATACATAGAGCACTCCATCACATAACCATGGTTGGGTTTATAAAGATCAAAATTAAAACATCATCATGACATCACAATCACATAACCCCCAAAACTCAAAACAACAGCATAAAGAATACACAATGCAAACTCATGTTTTGGTTTGCTAAGTTTACAACTTAAATTTAAATGCAAAAGTCTCATTTTACATTTCCAAGTTTAGAGAAAGAACTAGAGGAACATTTATATGTTTTGAATGAATACAAATATTCTTTTAAATCCATCTTTCAATTATAAAATTTGATTCAAAACGTCCCCCACCAAAACTAACAATTAAATTTCATATACTTAATAAAACAATTAATTTAAACCATGAACCTTTGATATAAATCACTTATCAGTTATACAATTATAAAACAAATTATTAATAATCATATTTACATATTATATACATACTTATAAATAAATAAATATATATTTATAATATATAAATTATTCTTACATTAAACAAAATTGAATTAACAAATTTGATTAATACAATTTAACACATAAAATTTTAATGACAATTGTAAATGTTATAAACGTTCATATAACATAATAGTCTGCCAGTATGCAGGACCCTACGGTCGCAGGGCCTACGACGATAGTACACTGCGACCGCAATGGGGGGTTGGGTCTCGTCCCCCCCCTACTTAATGCATAATATGTATATAATTTTTAAAATTTCTTACACGATTTTCATTTGAGTTTTGCGATTTGGTTTGAACATTTCTTAAAACATTTTCGCCTAAGGATATATTATTTAGTTTTTAAAAATATATTATATATACATATGTATATATATATATATAAATACATGCAAAATTAAAAAATATCATAGCATATGAACATGTATACATATATATATATATATATATATATATATATATATATATATATATATATATATATATATATATATATATATATATATATATATATATATATATATATATATATATATATATATATATATATATATATATGTGTGTGTGTGTGTGTGTGTGTGTATGCAAATTGACAAAAAATATATATATATATAAATTTTAATTTTTAGAATTTTTCCATAAACCTTTGATCTCCAAAATTTCCAATAATTAATCTAATAGATTTGACTATGAATCTCAACCCTAGCCCCGTGTTCTTTTCAGATCTATGCATATAAAATTCTCAAATAAATTAAACTACCCATATAGTGAATGCATACAATAAAAATATGAAATTCTTTAGAAGACATATGGAAGACACGAAGAAGACAATGAATGCAAGGTGCGGAAATAGCATAAGTAAAATCACAAGAATTTACCTGGATTCTGATGCTAAATCGCTCTTCCTCAGAAAACCCATTGAGCAAGCTCCCTTCTTTAGAGTTCTCAAATCCTCCAATGCTCTAATTGCACTCCAAATGCTATCTCTAAGCTTCTAGGAATGCCTGAATATAAAAGAGCTCTCAGGAAACACCTAGAATGCTTCTAGAAATAGCTAGGTGTCACCAACTAAGCATGGGTCTTTTTCAACCTTCTAGATGAGCCATAGGGTTGTAGACACCATATGCTTAATTGATGCACTAACCTCCATGTTGTTGACACAAGAGAAATGAAAAGTGTGTTAACTCCCATGCAAGCTTATAACTCCAATTCACTTTTTATATAATTTTCTATTTAAATATTTATAACTTTCATTTTAATTTTTATAACTTTTATTATTATTATTTATTTATTACTTTATTATTACTTTATTATTATTATTAATTTTAATTTTCTAATTTTCTTTTATTTATTTCTTTTTCTTCAATTATTTCTCATTTAATTAATTATAATCAAAATATCAAATAACATGATATTATATATTAATTTCCTCAAATAATTAATTTATTAATTAAATCTATTTATTAAGACTTAATTAATAGAAAATTCACCATAGACATCTAAGATAAAATATGAAAACCCATCATAGAGCAAATCACACAAACTCAGTCTAAAGGGTTAAAAATCATGAATCATGTCATCCGACACATTATGTGGGTAAAATATCCAAATACTTGTCCTACCTCACTAGGACAATTGGCTTAAAGGTTTGGGATTTGGACTTGAGAATTTATCTCCCTTCTCTTATCATTGAGATAGTATAATAGGGTACGCTCATCCTAGCAATTCAAGGAAGTTGATACTTAGTACCTGCAACCTGCAAAAAAACCATGCATGTACATACAATATATATAATGCTAATCTAAATAGACAATGGCAGGAAGTGGTGCATCATGTAGATCCTGACTAAGCATGTGACTATGCCTCCCTTCGTTAACCACATCAAAAATGCCATACAATAAGAAAACACGCACACCATACACATGCAAGTATGAGGTAAGTATCCATAATAAAACACATGAGATAATAAACCATCCAACTAATCATCAATAACTGAACACAATATAATGATCATCATGTATGCATGAAATGTAAAGTCTAAATGATCTCATCACATAACCATTGAATCCATAACATAATGTCTGATTGTCTCAAAACAATACCAGTAATCCATCAACATAAAACTAGTCCATCATAGTCTGATAATAATAGAAACAATATGTCCAAAAAAGATGTGAACGAGGGTAGGCACTACATGTTTTGTGACCTTTAACAAAGTTGGGTCCTAACAAGGTTCACTTCAGAAGAGTGAAAAATAGTAACTAGTTACATTGGTTTCTTTTTCCATATTGGATTTCCATGTTAAATCTGGTGTCTCTATGTTCATTCCTTTTCTCTCATGGTTTCAAAATATTACTATTGATGTTAGATCTACTAAAGTAAAACATAATCTACTTTTACTGAGTTACGACATTTTTAGTATGTTTATCGAGTGACAACAATAATTAGTTTTGTCAGATATCTAAAGGATCTATAGAACTATTTTGTGTAACTGATTCACTCCCCCTCTCATTTACTCCATCTATATTTCCAACACCTATGTCTGGAAGGAGAACCAATAAAGATTACCAAATGAATAATCCATAGGGTTATTTGTTTCCCAACCCGAGATCAGCCAAAGACTCTACAAAGTGACTCCAAAGAGGTAACAGAGAATAATATAGGAGAAAAATGGAATAAAAGAGGAATGACAATAGACATTATAACTAATCCTTTGATAAAATTTTCTATTAGGGTAATCTCACACAAATTATATCAATCTAGCAGATTGAATAGTGTACCCTATATTGTAGTAGATGTTAGCAACAAGATTGTGAAGAAAGATCATACATATGATTTGGTAGAACTCTAGCTACAATAACTGATGGAGAACCTTAGAGCTATAAGGAATACCAAAAGTGCACAAAGCAAATTTGTTTCAATACTTAACTACGTATTCTTCTATGTATAAAATGCATTCCCCTCTTTGTGTACAATTGGATGGAAGATCAATAGGGCAACTGCAATTTAGATAAATGAGTATATTGAATAGATGAGAGAAAATTTTGAGACATTAATGGCTAGCTACTTTGACTACTTTAAGAAGTCAATGAAGAAAAGGGATGAGGATACATGTTTTATTGGTTGAGCAACACTACAATGATATATTTTTTATTGTTAATGCTAATTATACCTTTAGACAGGATGCTACACCAAAGGTCAGATGGTTAAGACCACTTGGATATGAGATCAATGTTGATGAAGCATCAACAACAATAATTTTGCTTCTAGCAAATGAAGTGGACAAGACTACAAAAATCTTTGGAAATTATGATATGATGAAATAAAAGATTGAAATTGAGTTGAAAATGACCTCCACACTTAAAAATTGGTAAAGAAGATAAAGGCCAAATTTGGTGAAGGTGCAAGTGAGGAAGAAGAGGAAGAAGATGAAGAGGATGAAGAAGAAGATCAATAACAAACACAAGGACCTCTTGCATTAACCCAAGGAATGGGAGAGGAAAAGGAAGAAGAAGAAATATAAGGTGTTGAGAGAGAAGAAGCCGAGGAAGTGCCAACACATGTCAAGCCAAAGAAGAGAAAGGCTAAGGCAGAACTTGTGACTAAGGCAAAGAAAATTGGAAAGTGAAGCCCAACCAAGCCAAGTGCACCTATTACTAGAGCCATCACATGTGCCACAATACAGAAGGCAAAGGAGAAGTCCAAACAAGTAGAACAAGGTAACCAAGTGTAGAAGAAATAGATAAGAAAATATGTTGCACAACCTAACTTAGATGAAGAAAAAATTGAATCAGATGATTTGAGTCAATTCAAATTTTTAAGCCATAAACCACTCTCTACTATTAAAAATGTGTTTGAAAATGTTAGAAATAATGCAAATTTATCTTGCTCAAAGAATATTGATTTTGAAAAACTTGGAAGAGAGGAGAAGAGTCTAGTAGAAGAGGCAGTATATGCAATGATGTCTAAATTTAAGAACACTCTACTTGAATTTGATAACACTATACCAAAGGGCCTATATGACATTGTTGAACAAAAGTAACATTATTGTTTAAATTTGGAAAAATAGATTAGAGAATCAACACTAGCCCAAGTAATTGTAGAATTAACAAAAGGGTAGATTGCCAAGGCAAACAAGAAATATGGAGGAAGGTTTGCACCAAAGTATAGAGCCTTCAACATTCTTCAAAATAACATTGAAGATGTTGTAAAAGAATCCACACAAATGTGAAAATTGATCTATGGATTAACTACTGTGAAACAAGGAGAAGAGGATCCCTTTTAGGGTAAGAATGATGAAAAATAAGATAGTAAGGAAGAAGGAAATACAATTGAGGAGGAGAGTGAAAAGATACATACTAACACAACCATAGCTAAATAGCAACAAGAGGAATAGAGTGTGCAAGACACACAAATGTCGAGTGCCAGTCCCCCTCATGACACAAGTGTAACTATAGAAACCATAATTGTCAAATATGTCTCTAATGCATCCACTTAGGACATCAATCCATTAAATGTCAAAGATTTGAAGAAGATTATAGACGAATCTACACTACAAGCACAATTATGTGTAAATCCAATTTTGGTTAGTGTAGAAGAACTTCAAAAGGTAGTAACTGAGGTCACAAGGGATAAGGTGAATCCACAAGAACCACTGTTTTCCCTCCCTTCAGTTACTCAAGTATAACCTTTAACTCAAAAAACATTAGACACATCTACTAAGGTTGATACTAATATTAAAGTTGATGCAGTTGAACAGAAATAGATTGTAGAAGAAGAAAAAGAGATAACAATAGAGCAAACAAGATAGATAGATTCATCTATATCTAAAGCACAAACACAAGGTGCAAGTCAAGTCATTTTCATAGATCAAGATAATTCTAAAGAAGGTTAATAAACACATAAGGTAAATGGGAAAGAAGCCATTTAGGCACTGGTAACACTACCAACATCTGGCACTTCTCCTACAAAAATTCTTCAGAAGCCGAGCACGAAAGCTATACCATTGTGGATCTCATTTCTAGGCTCAAGCTCTTCAATATTTGAAAAAGTAACTCACTATGGTAATATCACTTTAGATGAAGGGATAATAATTTCTAAATTTTACTATGATACAATGACAATAGATCAAATAAGAATTTTACAACAAGCTTTAGAGAAGAAGAAGCATCAAGAAATGCTTAGAAAAGAATATAGACAAAAGAAAGCACTGTAAGAAATTAAAGACATCTTTTTAGATGTATTCAGCTTGCCTACTCCTTAAGAAACAAAGCCACTATGAGAATAATTATCAAACATAGTGGAAAGGGTCAATAATGAAAACATTGATATAGGTGCAAAACTTTTAGAGTGGTTAGAAAAGAAATTCTAGAGTAAGGTCAATGAGAAGATATCTAATGAGATAGCATTAACACAAGTTACACTAGAAAAAAAGGTTGAGGATGTGAAAAAGGTACTTGAGAATATATTCTCATTGTACACCAAATTGTGTGATCCTATGCTCTTCACCCAAGAGACCAAATATCAATTCTAATCCCAGAGAGAAATCTCAGCATATCATGTACCATGCTACTTGTAAACCCAACTTAGAGTGAGAAGAACTTTCATACATTGCTTCAAACACAAAGTCAATTAGCTATGTTAACAACAAAAGAGGCTAACATAAGAGACAAATTGACAAATATACAAGCATCTCTCACCCCTCACATGGAAATACTACAGAATGAATTAGGCTATGTAGAAACTCTACTAGAGATAGACCCCAATATTTTTGCTCTAGATGGCCTAGTACACCTTCCTATTGAGCTTGCTATCCAAATCAAGTCACTAGATGTTGCATGTGAAAACTGTAATGTAGCTCTAAAAATCATAATGTAGGTCCACAAATCATTTTTGGACAAACACACTATTTTTGTATAGCCCATTTGACATAAGCATCAAAAAGGGGGAGATAGAATATAAGGGATAGAATTTAAGGGGGAGAATATCCTATGGGGGAGACAGCGAAAGAGATAGCAAAAAGGGAGAGAAACAAAATGTAGAAATAGAAATACAGTAGCATAAAGCATATAAGTGCATTGAAGTTAAAGAGTGTCAATAGAGACAAACCTACTCAGAATGGAGAAAAGATTTCGGATACAGATCAAACATATTAACTCAAGGGGAGTTATACATTTTAAGCCATAGAGGTTACTAAAAAAAATTTTATATAAGACAAGTCATGGATATGTTATACTCAAGAAGGTTAGATTAATTATGTATATTCAAGTGCTTTTGACACTAATGTCAAAGGGGGAGATTGTTGATCTCAGATCAGTTTTGACAATTGAGTGCCAACACACTTAACTCATTTACATAGTTCATGTCGAACTAGTAATGCATGATAAGTACAATACATAAATATTAGACTATGCCAAACTAGATTGAGTGTCGAGTCACTCATGTGTTGAGTCACTCAAGTGCCGAGTGAATAGACCATATCAAATGATTCAAGTGCCTAGTGAATAGTAGATGTCGAGCAGTTCAAGTGCCAAGTCAAAAGAAAAATTATAATGTATACCGAGCATTAGTAACCTCATATGCAAAGTAACATAGATTGGAAATATTTGTTTGTAATGGCACAAAAAAATACGTAAAACATTTTTCAGCCAACCTTAGGATAGATTATGATCTTTTGAAGATAAGGATGAATCTATATGCAGATTCCCTATGTAATTGCATCCAGCCAATTAGAAAAAATGAAGGTTTAAGCAGAAAAATGGATGAATAATAGTCGTAGATTCATACCTAACCCTAAGCCACCAAAGTTTTTTTTTAAAGGAAGTAAGTGTGCAAGGAGTGAATGAAAGAATCGAAGAAGTGAACAAAGGCAATTTTTAGAGCTTTTAAGGTGACTTAGTAGTAAGAGTACATTGTAGAATTAGTTAGAAAAGAACAAATGATAGAGAATGGTACAACATTTTTATATTTGATCGTGAAGGATCAAGAAGGACATTGTGAAGAGTTGATCTATTATTAGGCAAGCAAGTGCCAATCACAAGATCTATGCTAAGATATTTTAACAAGTGATTTTAGTTAAATCTCCTAGGTGGAGTAGTCCTAATAGGCTTTACCAAATCCTTTAATAGGGTGGCATTCCAAGTGAATGATCTAAATTCCTTTAACCAAGCACACTTCTAATAGGCTATTGAAATCCTCTAACAAGGTGGGACTTAATAGTCAATGTAAGCCTTTAACAGGGTAGGCCTTTCATAGGGAAGACCATGATTCATAGTCAAACCATTGTAACCTTAATTGGCTACACTTTATTGCACCAAGAGTAAATATTTGTGGGTGTCATCTGCACCCTAGTTTTACCTTATTATTTGGAGGGTTTCTAGGTAATCATATCTATTGTTATGTGTTTTTTATTACTTACATGTTTTAGATGCATTTACTTTACATGTTATTTTAGCTTATATATTGAATGCATATAATGAATGGTGAAAGTTTTATCGATCAAATTTTAAACTCCTGATTCGCACCCCCCTCTCAGAAGTTCACTTTTCCCACTTGAAATTCCAACATGCTCAATATTCACTATCTAATGGGTGACATTTCCTATATGTGACTTAGGGTCTACTATCTCTTACTCGACACCCATTCTCTACTACTCAATAATTTGCATTTGCACTTCATTATTTCTTGTCTGATTTAAACTGGCAACTTGGATTATTTCTCCACATTGAGTGTTGGGAGCATGATCATCTACATAAATGAATTTATTTTAGTCTTTAGGTTCTTTGTTACATGAAGTATCACCTTTTTTTGCAAACTCATTAGCTCTCACATTTGCACTTTCCATAACTTTCTTGACTTGAACTCTATTCAGGATATAGATAGCAACACTAACCATTTCTCTCTAATATTTTTGTGATGCACCTTTCTCCATCATTGGTGTTCTTGCATTGTCCAATAATAATTTGTTTCTTCTTTCAACAATCCCATTCTAAGGAGGGGTCCTTGGTGTTGACATCTTTCTTTTAATTCCTCTATCATTGCAGAATGTATTGAACTCATGTGAAATGAATTCACCACCTCTATCAAATCTCAAACACTTCAGGCTCTTCCTTGTTTCTTTTTCAACTCTGGCTAAATAGCACTTGAACAACTAAAAAGCATCAGATTTAACTTTAAGAAATATTGATCTCCACAGTAACTTTTAGCACCAATCAGTCAACATATGTTAATATGAAACAATTCCAAAATATCACTAGAAATATATGTTTTACTCTTAAGACTAGACTTGGTCATCTTTCCTAATTGACAATATTTACACATAGCATTGTCACGATTCTTTTGTTTAGACAATCCTCTTAATTTATTTATCTTACTGATATTCACCAAATTATCAAAATTCACATGACATAATCTTTTATGCCATAGAAAAATATATTCTTGTTGTGCAAATATACATGTCTCTTCTGATAGGTATAGATAGAATGAGTCACCTCTTATCTGCTCACCAATTTCAATTACCTTACCATAATCATCATGTATCTTAGACTTTATGTTGTGAAATTCAACTCTATAACTTGATTTTTTTAGCTATGAAACATTCAACAAACTTCAAAACAATAATATTTTTACATGTTATCTTGTCAGTCAGTTGAATAGTTTCTTTAACTTTTATAACAAATGTGTCATGCCAAAAATTATAGGGTAAAACAAAACTACAATTTTTATTTTTTTTAATGTTTTTAAATTTTATTTTTTTTCATTTTTCTTAAATTTATTTATTTGCTTATTTATTTTTGACACATCTCAAGGTTAGACATATAGACATGCTAGTTCTCCACAAGGTTGTTGGTAAGTTGAATATCAGATGGCTTGGTGGTTACGCCTAAGTAAGGCAGATGATCATTCAATAACTTTCTAACATGGAGCTTGAAAGATATACTTGGATATCTTCAAAAATGTTCTATTGTTAAAATCATCTAGTTGTAAGATATACAAATTAATCTCATTACTTCATCATGTCATTATTCCAAGTTGAAGGTAATTACCTTAGATGGTGGAATTAAAATGGCCTAACATCCCTAATCACATTTGAAATCATACTTGTATTAACATAGGCAATAGGACTTCAGGTACAATACATGCACAATGGTAACATTTTCTATAAGACACATTAAGGTTGGAAGGATAACTTTAATGGGTAACACGGTCAATGGTAGCAATTCATTTAATATCCTATTTTTTAAAATTCACATAAAATATGCAATGTAATGAAAGGTCACCTTATGAAACCTACCTCCCAATGGTTTCAATTGAGGAAAACCAAGTTCTACAAAACATATTGATTAGATATTGAATGTATTTAAGTGGTGTTTAGTGCAACTACTTAGTTGTGTATAGATAACAATAGTACTTATAATATTGTGTTTTTTTCATGACCTATACTTACAAAGTCCATGCATTGCATATACTATGCAACTTCTATGGGTATGCATGTCTTGATACATTTCAAGTCTATATCAATTTTATGCTCCTACATGATTACATAAAATAAATAGTATAGATCAAAATAATATATATGGCATTTAACATCTAGTAATCACCCAATTAAAATTTTATATGTATTTATATTAAAGGAAGTACATCTGAGTATCATGTATGTATGGGTACATATAGAAGACTACCACACACATATATATCACACAAATTATCTGGTAATTAATTGCACTTCATTTTTCATATCGATTATCGTGAGATACATTGACATAGTAACATGTATATACATTTACATACCTTCATATGTATATCCTCAATTTATCTACTAGGATCCCATATAACATATACCTATTCTAAAACACTAACATCCTAAATTTACTTACTACCACCCCTTATACTATTTATTATTGTGATGAATTTTAGCACTACGATATATTTAAATAGAAACCAACTATTAAATATTTAAAGCTATTTTATGTTACATTAACACCATATTTCATACTATACTACTAGTCCATTAACTAATAATTACCTAACCTAGCAACTAAGTTAAACCACCCTTCTTAATAAAATATCATAATACCTAACTAAATTCATACATTATTAAACCATGATCCTTAATAACCTCATTTTTCAATCTACCCCTAACTTTATTACATTTCTAATTCCAACTCCCCTAACCCTTTTCCCCAAATGCACACTTAACTATACATGACAAATTTTAATCCTTAGCAACACACTACCCTTTCCTTTTACCCATGTGCCCCCTAACAAAACCACTCCTACATTTACATAACTCAAGGGCTTTTAGCTAAACCCTACTCTACCCCCTTAGCCATATCACGTGTTCTAGTAGTCCCAAGGCATGACACCACCCCTTGGTGTATGGTGTCATTAGGATGCATAAGGGAGGCTCTACATTAAGTCAATGTGGATAACAGTTGAAATCTCTTGACTCAAGGATAGTATGCATGTAGAGTGGGGAAAATCACATGTGCCAAACCTTATTGATTGCACTCTTAGACTTCGTTGATCAATGTGGAAAATGTTTGTTTCAAGATGCATTTGGGGCCAAGAGTAGTGAGTGTGTGCACCTCCACTTTCTTGGCTATAATTGCTTCCCTATTTTTCTCTTTTGTGTTTTTCCTTTGAGGGTACCTTAGAAGTTTGGTGGGAGATTACATTAAACTAGCTGGTCATAAGTCAATTCAATGATGGTACCAAGTACATGGAGTATGAAAATCCATGTGATTTCTATACCACCTATTTGTGCTAAGAGACTAATTTAAGTTGATTATTATTTGTAGGGGAGATTTTATTATTATTTTTAATACTTTGTAATTGGGGAGTGGATTATTTCTCACTCCCCCATACATTTTCTAGAGGGTTTGACATGTTTTTCCAAGCCTATTTCTTTTATGAAATCTCATGCTATGACTTCTTCTAATGCACTTCCCTTTCTTTAATGTATTATGATATTAATTTTGATTGATAGTTAGTTTAATACTACCATATGTCTACATTAAAATTTCTATTGAGAGCACTTAGAAAGATAGTTATGAACTTGTTAAATCAATGCACTCTACTTATTGAGGGTTATCTATACATTTAATTTTACCACATTTCTACTTGTATTAGACCTTGAAGCATAACAAAATTTAATACCTTGAATGAACATTATCACAAATCAACCAATCTACAATAACTTCAAATACATTTCATCTCAACTCAAGAACTATTGGATACTTTAAATTAACTTTCTATGTGGGATAAATCATAAAAAAACATTCCAAAAATATTTTCATGAAGCAACAGTGGCTATGTCTCATTAAAATGACAATATTTACCATACCTCTATGACCAAATGCACATGATCTTCTCAAAAAATTCTTCACTTCTATCATAGAAACATGAAAAGCAACCATATGGATAAAGGAATCTCCATTACAAATGCAATAAAAAATGGCTAGCTCCCTTCCTAATACTACATCAACATAATAAGCATCTCCCAGCTTTTCCATTGATCCATTAAGCACAAATCATGTAATTACATCAAAAAAAAAGAACAAGAACCATGGAGGCTCACTTCCCATCCTAGGCTTATATGAAGCCACCCACTGAGTAGGGGAAACAAGGCTAAAATAGGTTACACTTAGGAAAAAAATAATTCATATGACATGACATCACAATACATAAACAATCCCTCCAATTTTTAACACAATGATCCACCATTGCAATCATGAATGCAATGCGTGAAGGTGGGCTCTCCAAAGAGGAGAATGTCATATCTATACACATATACTTTTGCAATTGTACAATGCCTCTTCAAGGCTATCAAAATACATCCTCCCCATCACATCAATACACTTATACCTCTCATAATAAAAATGCCCTTTCAAGGCTATCATACAAGGCATATGGCTTCAATGGAGCCCATGCTCCATGAACAACAAAACCCTCTCCAAGAGGATAATCTCTCAACTTCTATGTTGAGCCTAGCTAATCCCTTCACCCATGGCATCTCTTCCCTCCCAAGGGTGAGTGAAGCATTCACACCCATTAACATTCATACACATAAAAACAAATAAGGTTTCAAAGAAAAATCCATCATAGACAATGGCACATACCCACAATCCAAATACAAACGCTCTACATGTATTTTAACACAAACTGAACAAGAACAATTTCATTGAGCAAGTCCAATGAGAGTATGATAGGGGCAACAACCTTTTTTCAAGATAAAGGCAAGAATGAAGGTTGTTGTAGACCTTCCTTCTCCTTAGTCTCTCCTCCTTCCAAACCCTAATTGTCTCTAAACTTAGAGAGTGGGTGAACAACTAGTTTGTCAAAGTTCACTACAAAGACTCTCCCACTATCTCCTTTTGGAAAAAAACATCAAGCCATTTTCTCTTACAAAATTTTCCCTACCAAATTTGTTACTTTTGGCGAAGAGGAAAGATGAGGATAAACTGATGAGACAACTCCATTTTCTAATTGGTGGAAGAATGCATTGGTTAAGGTGTCCCCTAGTCTAGCTAAGCAATAAAATAGTCAATTTTAGGCCCCTAACATGTTATGCTAACATACGGGTAGCTTATTTTCACAAAAATTGAACTTTGGAACCACATATTGACACTCTAAAATCCTTGTCAAGTTTGAATTCGAGTTTCCCTTGATGGTGACCCATCCTATCCTTTCTCCAAGTGGATTTGCTTAAATCTTTTGAAGGGTATTTGTTTGAGGTTAAGTGTTGTCATGACCAAAACCCTAGGTGACATGTCATCAACACATAAACAATTACAAGTGTCAAATGACACATTTAAAACACATTGCACATCACCATGACATGCCCCTAATATATTTATGAGACTAAATTTATCACACACATGCAAGCTTATATTTATGAAATAAACACATCACAATGAGGCTTTTGAATCTTCCAAATATTTGCCTTGGTTAAACTATGTCTACATAAGTTTGGACCTTGTTTTCCCCAATTAATTCCATGGTTCAATTGTATGCACAATAAACTCGAGCATCAATAGACCAATCAAAATCATATAGATGCTCAAGTTTAGTTTATGATAACAATATAAAATTCACATTCTATACATAAGAGGTAGAAACATGACATTTCATCTTTTAACTCTTCCTATATCTAATCATATTCATGTTATTAGGATTTTTAATAGGGTTTTGGGGAAGGAGCCTTACAAAATGGGATATCATTACTAAATTTAACCCATCCACCATTGTAAGGACCTATATCTTCAAATTTGTATTGATCACTAGTCATATTATTGGAACATCTACTATCATTAATCCATCTATCACTTTTGTTCACATAAAAAATTAATGAAATTTCTCATCTTCATTAGACTCTTCTTTCATATTAGCATAGATATCTTTACCATTATTACTCTTAAATTCATTATCAGTATTTTCTTCAAAAATATAACAAGATTTCTTACCTTTTTCATCCTTTCTTATTTTGTAGTCTTTGTTTATTTTTCCTTTGTACTTGATTTCCTTCTTTTCATCTGTATATTCTCTATTAGGACATCTAGCACCAATATGATAGGTAATTTACCTTTGTATTTAACTCTTCCTCTTCAAAACCTTTTTGCAATGAAGGCTTCAAGTTCATCAATCTCATCATTAGAACTATCACTTTCAATATTCACATGTTTTCCTTTCTTCTTGCTAAGAACTATTTATGACTTGAAAGTAGATTCAATGGTAGCAGTTGTTTAGTTATCAAAATAGACATCCCAAAAGTAGCAAGTCTAACAAATACACCTTCTAAGGTCAAGTTGTTACCTAATGTGCATCTTAGTTCTTGAATTATAGAGACTCAAATCACCTAGATAGGGGATAGAGTTCTCAATACCTTTCTTATCATCATTTCATCTTCAATTATTCCATTTTCTCCTCGAATGCCATTAACAATCTCTTTAATTTTTGTGCAATATTGTACTATGTTCTCACCTTCCATCATTCTCATGTAATCAAATTTACCTCTTAGGCTTTTTTCTTTTATTCTTAGTACATTTTCATCACCTTCATATATGGTCTTCAATCTGTCCCACATTTTCTTTCTAGTATTGCAATCTTTTAGGTCATCAACCTCAACATTGCTCAGGAATGAGGCAATCTCCACAATTTATTGGTTATAATCTAACTTCTATCTCAATTCTTTAGTATTCAAAGAAGAAGTTGTTATCTCTACATGTTCATTGCTCATACAATTGACAAAGCATCATTGATGCTAGATAAATGCAACTTCATATATTTCTACCATGAATGAAAATTCTCCTTATTCAACTTGGGCACATCTCTCTTATTTTTCATGATTGTTAACTTTAAGTACCTTCAAAAATTTTCTTGTAGGCACTAGTCTCTAATACCAATTGTTAGAAATGTTTAGAATAACTGAGGGGGGAGGGGAGATGGGTGCATTAGTTGTACTCAAGGTCTATATGTACCACTTAAATAATTAAACATTAAATACATCACCATTCTCCTTATCCTACTATTGTTCGATCTCTATTACAAAATTATTATAAACTTAACTTGTATTGCATAATGAAAATAACATCAGATGTAAAAAATTCATAAGATATTCATCATTGTTTGACACCAAGATTTTACATGGAAACCCAGTTTGGAAAACACTAGTAGCAATATGTCACATTTTTTTCACTCTTTGAAGTGAGCTCTATTAGGAGCCAACTCTATTAAAGGTTATAGTACACACTATTAGATGTGACCTAGTTAGAGGATTTAATCACCCTATTAGGAGTGACCTTGTGGTACATGGAGTTAGTGATTCAACTATATTTACTTAGCCAATGTAATCCTTGTATGGTTGGCATATCTTGCTTAATTGTATAATCTAATCCCTCCTATGATATAATAAATCTAGACTCATTTACATTATATGATTAAACCTGTGAGTGTGTATGTGCATTTAAAAGTTCATAATTGTCTCAAAAGTTATTAAGGAATTCTATGATTTTTGGTTTAAGGGAATTTTAGGCTTTATCATTTTTAATTCAATTCTTGACAGCTTTTCCATAGTTGAATTCCAATTACTTGGAATAGTTTATTTTTGTTTGCGTGGATTTAGTGTTTAACAAGGTGTTTTTGTTAATAACCCTAATCCTTTATTCACTCCAAAAGTGAATATCTATCCAGAAAAGAATTTTATTCCTCACTTTAGACTTTTGGAAATAAAAATTTGA
Source organism: Cupressus sempervirens (assembly GCA_028749045.1). Taxonomy (NCBI): domain Eukaryota; kingdom Viridiplantae; phylum Streptophyta; class Pinopsida; order Cupressales; family Cupressaceae; genus Cupressus; species Cupressus sempervirens. Next base: position 955,365,404 of record CM053787.1, on the reverse strand, counting down.
GTAGATTTCCAAATCCTCTTCTACAAGATTGTGTTTTTGTTCATTGTAGGAGCTATGTGTGTGGGATCATCACAAGATTGGTTTCATTGGATCTATCTCAGAGAGACCTTAAATTTATGTGACTTTTGACAATTTTTGTGGGGTTTTTTTTTTCTATTCAGATTCCTATATTATCCTTTTTGATTATTAGGTAGGGGTCTCTTATTTTACTATTTCAGCTCTATTTCCACTTCTATTTTTGGTAGCCATTTATTAGGAACTAGAGAACTAGTGCTCCTCTCTATTTTTGAGTGATAGCTCTACCCAGTTGGGTGGGTATGAGCATTTCCTTATTTTTTGGGATGGGGGTTTGGGATTTTGAATCATTATGCTAGCCATTTTTGTATACAGTGTTCAAATGAAATTTTTATAGGATTTTTGTGGCTCATTTAACCAATAGTAGAATGGGTTTTAATTTAGTTAATTTTTGTCAATGTTGGGATTTTGAGGTTTTCTACTCAATTTGTGTACTACCTAGTTTTGTCAGGTTTTCTTGGCATAGAGTTGGTCATTGATTTGGATTATCTATAGGATGTCTATCTTACAACTATTTCATTTTTATTTTTTCATTGGGATGCATGCCATATCTATACTCCCAATCCTGTATTCAGTCGAGTGTTGTTTAGCTTGTGTTCTCATCCAATCCTTATTTTTATGATATTTATGTTGTTGTTGTGCTACACACGAGCACATGTATGTGCATTTGTCAAGTGCTTATGAAGTTTGATCTCTCATTTGTCATTATGTCAATTAGAGTTGGGTTTGATAAATTCTTTTCCTACGAGCACTCATCATATGATGGGCATGGGTACATAGGGTAGATAGTAGAGGGGTGTCTATCATAACCTTGGTTTCCATTTCCCACTAGTTTAGCATGAGGAGGTTTCTAAATAAGTGACACTAAATAAATTACTTGTAATAAATCTAAGCTAACTAAAATGTGAGTACTTGATGGTGATCTGAGGGTACGGTCTTGGTTGTACATCCAAGGGCATCTATTTGTATGACATTTGTCTAAGGGCATAGTGTGATGGCCTCCCTAGGTAGGGTTTCTACATTATAGTTAACTTGGACTTCTTGATGGAAAGTGACTTAATCTCTACCATAGTCCCTACATAGTTGACCCATAGAGTGTCTGACCAGGACCTATTGTAATTACATTTTCTCATGATCTCAATTTTAGTCCACTTTACTATTTGGCATGAGTGTTAGCCATGGATATTGTTTATGTATGTTCATGGTTGGATCATTATCTCCATCAACATGATGAAAGTGGGCCTATGGGATCTATATGGTTGGGAGGTGTAGCTACCTATACCATTGCTAGGGAATGACATACCGAGTTGGCCTTTCTCCTTATTTAGTTCCAGAGCTTAATTCTCACTTGGTTCTCCATATCTTTCAGTGTATGTTTCCATGTGGTTTATGTTATTATAGTTCATGGAGATAGTTGAATTATGGTCATGTATATTATTGTGATGTTACTTTTATTCATGGTTACTAGATAATTTTGATTAGGTTATTAGATGTTTGATTCATCCCTTTTAGCATGTTTAGGTTTTTTACATTCATTTGAGTGTTTGAGCCTTGATTATTATAGATTTGGTATTCCTCAATGTGAAGGTTCTAACTCTTTCTCCCTTCTAATTGTTTGTCTATTTTTTCCTTTTCATTCTTGGGTGACAACAGTTTAGCATTAGGTGGTTTCAAAAAAGTATTGCATAACTTTAGGAGAAATATTGTACAATACAGGAAAGTATCAAATGATAGTTATAAGTTCTATTGTGTGAAACTACTGAAGTATCACACAAGTACTAATAAACTCTATCACACGGTATTACTACGAAATTTTGTATGATACTAGAAAAGTATCACTCAATATCTTTGCAAAAGTTTTCTTGGGCAAACAACAGGTATCTCCAAACTTGTTCATCGAGAGTCAAAGGGTCTTTTGGGTACCGTCTCGGAATGTGCCCCTTCCTAGGTCCTAATAGGTTAGATATCATTGGTTTATCATTTGCATAAATTTTCATAGTTGGTTTTAGATGCGTTAGTAAGTAGTAAAACTTGGAGATTTGTTGGTTTTGTCAATTTTTAGTTGAGTCTTCCATTGTGATCTTATGATTGATTGCATGTTGATGTTGTTTAATTCCATGCTTGTTCAAAAAAATTTATATTGGCTTTATTTATCCTTGTTCCAAGGATCTCTAGGCGAGGCATTACATCTAGTATTAGAGCCCCCTTTGCAACATTGAGATCTTTGTGTAATGTTCCCACTATGATATTATTTTGATTATGTATAATGGTATCTAGTTTTAGCTTATGTTTGTGATACTTATGTTGTTGTGTCTAACTCTAATCCTTATCTTATTTTTCCTTTAGTGATGCCTCCTATATGTAGGCTCAGTGGTCAGGGTAACACCTAAAAAAATGAAAATGAAGAAGAGCACCATGAGGAAGAACATTAGGAAGTTGGGGGAGGACAAGGTGATAAAAATCAGGGTGATGTTAGGGCATTTTTTCCTTTATTGCAAGAGATTATAGCTAAGTTGGGATCTCAATTTCAGGAAAACCAAAATGACTTTGGCTAGGGAGACGGATCTCACCATGGAGATTCACATATGTCAGATCATAGAGAGGAAGAAGAATATGAGCATGAGTTTTCTCACACACCATGTAGTGGTAGAGGGCACTATTGGAGAGGTCAATACTATGATGGTGAGAATTCCATCAGCATGAACATGATGAAATACCTTCAGTAGTCTAAACTACCATACTTTAATGGTAAGGGAGGTGGCTTAAGGGATGAAACTTGGTTGCTGGATATGGAACATTGCTTTTTCATGTATCCATATACAAGTAACTTGGGAGCCCATTGTACTATCATGTAGCTGAGAGACCACACATCTATTTGGTGGAACATTAAGGGGTAGAAGCTCTAGATTAGTATATCAGATCTCACATGGGAGATCTTTGAGGAGAGATTGAGAGAGAGGTTCCTATACCCTCTGTTCAAGGAAACTAGGATTGATGAGTTCCATGAGATTAAACAAGGGAACATGTTAGTGGATAAATATGAAATGATATTTTTTGAGTTTGGGTAGTTCTCATGCTATAAGAATGATGAAATACTCCTTAACATTTTTTTAAAAGGTTGTAAGGACACCATCATTGTAGATGTTTGAATGCATCAACCTAGGACACTTTCCTTTGCTACAGAAAAGGCAAGAATTATAGAGAGAAATGTGACTAAGGGGTTTAGTGGAAAATCAGGTTCTCAAAGCCATAATGCATAAACTTTAGGGTAGGATGTGTAGTTCCCTTAGTCAGAGTCCTCAAGAAAGGGTCAGATAGAATCAACACCCTTATAGTGTGGTGATGGTCATTAGAGGTGACAAAACCATCAATATTGGTCTAAGGGTGAAAAGAGTTTCATAGTAGAAAAAAGACATGAACAAAGAAGAGGTTAGCAGTCCGAGAAGAATCATCCATCTTAGAGTAGTCAATAGAACTCTAGCAAGGGCAGTGCACCTTATTCTAGTACTTCCCAGGGTGGATGTGGATAGGGCTCCAGTATTAAAGAAGAATTGTTCTCATGTGTCTAGCTTGGCCATAGAGAAGTGGAATATACTTCAAAGACTTCTTAAGGACCTAGTAGAGGTTTAGCCAAGTTAGAGCCTAGCATGGGAGATGCAAGTAGAACCCATCAAGTTTTTGTGGCAGTTGATAACCATCGAGTTGAGCACTGGGTACCATAGTCGAGGCTATAGGTACATTGTATGGTATTTCATCTTTAGCATTATTTGATTGAGTTTCTTTATATTATTTTATTTCACCATCTCTTGTTCAATGATGTGGGTTGGTGACAACATGACAAGTAGATATGTGGCAAGTTGAGTTAGCCACTAGATCCAAAGTGGCTATGGACGCCTTGGCTAGTGGTTATGAATTGAAGTTGGGTACCTTTGCTACCATACTTTATCTTTTCATCCTACCTCTAGGATCAAATGATATTATGTTGGGAATGGATTGGTTAGCTACCCATTAGGAGAATATATATTGTTGACATAAGTCAATGCAAAATGTGGTGATGACATAGATAGGCAGTTGGAGCTTGTAGGGGTCTAGATGCTAGTCTTATCTCAGATGATCTTAGCCAATCAAATGAACTAGAGTGTGTAGAAGGAATACCAAATGTTTGTAGTCTCTATTAGTGACCTTAAGGAGGTTGAGAGCCGTATGGTTACACTAGATGAACACCCACTCCTTTGTGAGTATTCAGACATGTTTCTTGATCAGATACCAAGTATACCACCACAACATGATATTAATTTTTGGATCGATCTCATTCCAAGAGTAAAGACAATTTTACAAGTTCCTTATCACATGACTAATTGAGTGATCTTAGATTATGGTTTGATGAATTTTTGGCCAAGGGCCATATTCATCATAGTGCATCCTTGTCGAGTACACTAGTCATCTTTGAGAAGAAGAAAGATGGATCATTTCATTTATGCATTGATTCTTGAGAGTTGAATAAGGTGATGGCAAAGAATCATTATCCTTTTTCAAGAATAGATGACTTATTTAATCAGATGAAGGGAAAGAGAGTATTCTCTATAATTGAAGTTAAGTCAATATACTATCATCTTCATATCCATGAGGCTAACATTTATCAGACAACTTTTTGTACATGTTATGGGCACAATGATTTCATGTTTTTATCCTTTGGGTTAAAAAATGTACCATTGATGTTTATGAGTTTGATGAAAGGAGTATTTTGTATGTACCTCAATTAGTGTGTGAATTTATTCTTTGTTGGAATATTGATCTATTCTAAGACTTTAGAGGAATATGAGGTCCATTTACGCCAAGTGTTGAAGTGCTTGCAAGATCATCATTTATATGAAAACTTGGGTAAATTTTCATTCTTCGAGTCCAATGTGAAGTGTTTGGGGCATAGCATCACATGTGATGGTATTGCAATGGTCTTCAAGAAAATATGAGCTATCATAGATTAGCTGAGACTGAGTAATATTTCTAAGGTTTTTCATTTCATGGGATTAATAGGTTACTACCATTGATTCACGAAGGATTTCTCATGTGTGACTCATCCCATCACTTCTCTTTAGTAGAAAGGGAAGAAGTATGTTTGGTCAGACTAGTTTGGGGCAACATTTTATGCTCTTAAGGAGTGTTGGACCAGTTCACCAATCCTTGCATTGCCTAATCCTATAGGATATTTAATGGTTTGTGTAAATGGTTTATTGGAAGGTGTGGGTGTAGTGTTGATGTAGGATGGTCGTGTGATGACATACAAGTTTAGAAATCTCAAGGACCATGAGTTTAATTACCTCCTCATTATTTTGATCTTATGGTTGTTATGCATATGGTTGTATGCTAGAGACATTTCCTTTTAGGACATAGGTTTGAGTTGCGTAGTGATCACCATAGCTTATAGTAAATCTTTACCTTGCCAAACCAAAATGCACAATAATGTCATTGGATGGAGTTCCTATGTGAATATGATTTTGATGTTCACCATATCAAAGGGAAAGAAAATGTCATCACGGATGCCTTGAGTAAGAGCTAACATGAGATATAAATTTTATTGCTAGGAGTGGATTTTTGAGGTTGTATCTTAGAGGATTTTCTTGTTGACACATGGTATTAGGAGGTGAGGATAGAGATTTAGTCTAGGTGTACACTTGAGGGGAGGTTTTCAAGGTATTTGTTAGAATTTTATAGATTTCTATGATACTTGAGGTACATTTATGTGTCAATATCTGGTGATCTTTGTACCTTGATTTTTTTGGAAGCACATTATGCACCATATTCCGCATATCCTATCATCAAAAAGATGCATTCAGACCTTATATAATTGTACTTTTGGGTAGGGATGAGGCATAATGTCACTAATTTTATTGCTTGATGTCTTGAGTGCTAGAGAGTGAAGGTAGAACATAAACATCCAACAAGCCTTTTATAGTCACATACCATTCTAGAGTGGAACTGGGATACTATGTCCATTGATTTTATCTCAAGATTTCCCATGTTGTCATGATACACAATTGTATCATAGTGATGGTGGATTAGTTTTCCAAGGTAGCACATTTTACACCCATGAGGACATCCTACACAACTTCTTTCATAGTGCATGTTTTCCTAGAAGACATTATTAAATTGAATAGAATCCCTCATAAGATTATATTAGATAGAGATCTAGTGTTTACCACATCATTGTGGATATCTCTCTAGCATGCTTTAGCTACATAGATCAATTTTAGTTTGGCTTATCACCATGAGACTAATGATTAGATAGAGAGAGTGAACTAGGTTCTAGAAGACATGCTTCACATGTATGTAAAGGATAGGAAGGTGAAGTGGGAGGTTTATCTATACCTTGATGAGTTTTCCTATAACAATGGGTACCATAGTTCTCTTGGCATGTCAAATTTTTAGGACATGTACGGTAGACCTTTTCATGCCCTTTTAAGTTGGGATTATTGAGAGGACCGAGTGATTTTAGGTCTAGAGATGCTTTAGGATATAGAACAAAAGGTTGTTCTTATTAGAGAGCATTTGGTTACTGCTCAGGATAGACAGAAGAAGTATGCATATGCCCATAGGTTGGACTATCACTTCTTAGTTGGTGACAAGGTTTTTTTGAGAGTGCATCCACGGAAGAGCCTTATACATTATAGGAAATTCTCTAAGTTGGCATGATGTTTTGTTAGACCATTTGAGATCCTTGAGAGGATTGATCTTGTTTCTTATTGACTAGCATTGCCACCTAGCATATTACATATTCATGATGTTTTCCATGTTTCTATTTTGAGGTAGTATATTCCTGATGTGACCCATGTCCTTGATTGGGATGATTTTTAGGTGGAGGATGGGAAGCTTTCTTTTGAGCCCATTCATATCCTTCAGCTTCAGAGGTTGATCGTCAGAGGTTGGGACATAGAGCAGGTAAGGATCTAGTCAGACTTGAGTGATGAGACTTCTGCTACTTGGGAAGATACTACATAGTTGAGAGATTTGTACCCTTATCTTTTTGTAGGCTTCTAGAAGTAAACCTATTTCTAGTGGGGGAGAATTTAGTGTCTCCTATGTTTGCATTTTGTATCTTATTATATTTTGGTTTTGTGAGATACTTTGATACTCATGTTCAATGACATTCGAGATGACCTGATGGTAAGATACTATAAATTTTGATTGCTAGTATCATAGATGTTAGATGCTATGTTGTTTAGTTTGATCATATCTAGATGATGATGCATATTGATGCAACATGTGTATTTATGATAATCTATGGTTATTGTATTTGAACATATACTATGTTTATGTTTATATGATGGACTTATTAGATTTTTGATACATGGATTTGATGCTATGATTATTTACTTCATTCTTTCCTTGTGATATTTTTGAGAAAGTAAGTGATGTGAATGGATTATTTTAGTGCAATTAAATAAATGGTTATTTAATATGATTCAATGCATTGTCACTTTGGCTATATTATTATATGCTATTGCACTTGATCATGTTGTTGAGTGTGCAACATTTATATCCCTGGTAGTGGCACATGGAGCTAGTGATTCGAATATATTTACCTAGCCAATGTTGTCCTTATGTGGTTTACATATCTTGTTTAATTAGACTCGTGAGAATGTCTATCCATTTAGAGGTTCACAATTATCATGAAAGTTATTAAGGAATTCTATGATTTTTGGTTTAAGGGAATTTTGCACTTTCTCTTATTTTATCTAATTCCAAGTAGATTTGTTATAGTTGAATTCCAATTACTTGGAATAGCATGTTTTCATTTTGGTGCATTTAGGGTTTACTTAGGTAGTCTAGTTAAAAACCATAATCCTTTATTCACTCAAAAAGTGAATATATATCCAAAAAGAAATCTTATTCCTCACTTTACACTTTTCAAAATAGAAATTTGATAACAAATTTTCAAATCCTCTTCTATAGGATTGTGTTTCTACTAGCTATAGGAGCTATAGGTGTGGGATCATCATAAGATCGGTCTTGTTGGATCTAGCTTAGGGAGACCTTGGATTGCTATGACTTTTGGTAGTTTCTATGAGGTTTTGATTTTACTATTTAGATTCCCCTATATGTCGTTTTGGTTGTTAGGTAGGGTTCTCAGGACTTCTTTACTATTTTAGATTTTTTATTTTTTTTCTGCATCTTTCTTTTGTAACAATTTGTTAGCGGGCTAAGAAATAGTGTTCCTCTCCATTTTGAGTGCTATCTCTACTCGGTTGGGTCGGTATGTACATTTCCCTATTTTTTGGGATGGGGGTTGGGGTTTTACACCATTATGCTAGCTATTTTTGTATATGTTGTTCAAACACAATTTTTATTGGATTTATGTGGCTCATTTACCAAGGGTAGAATGAGTTTTAATTTAATTGATTTTTGTCAATGTTGGGTTTTTGAGGTTTTCACCTTGATTTGAATGTCACCCAGTTTTCTTCGAATTTATTGGCATAGTGTTGATTATGGATTTGGACTATCCATAGGATGACAATCTGATCACTATTGCATTTGTATGTTTACATTGGGATGCATGCCGCATCTGTACTCCCAATCTTATATTTTTTTGAGTGTTGTTTCTCTTGTGTTCTCATCTAGCCCTTGTTTGTATGATCTTCATATTGTTGGTGTGCCACACATGACCACATTCATGTGAATTTTTTGGGTTCTTATGAGACCTAATGGAGTTATGTTAATTGGGTTTGGGTTTGGGATATGTATTGCCTACGGACACATAGCATGTGATGAGCATGGGTATGTAGGGTAGACAATGGAAGGGCTTCTCTCACAACCTTGGTGTAAATTTCTCAATAGGTTGGCATGAAGAAGTTTATAAATAAGTAAAAACTAAATAAATTACTTGTAATTAATCTATGATAATTAAAATGTGATTCCCTAATGGTGATTTGAGATTATGGGATTGACAATACATCCAAGGGCATGTGTCTACATGACGTTTGTTAGAGGGAATGATGTGATGGAATCCCTAGGGAGTGTTTTTGAATGATAGTTAGCTTAGGCTTCATGATGCCAAGTAACTTACTCTCCACCAAAGTCCTACATAGTTTACCCATAGAGTGTTTGAATAGGGATAGTTGTAATTGCATTGTCTCATGATCTTAGTTTTAGTTCACTTTATTATTTCGTGTGAGTGTTATCCATGGATGGTGTTTTATATGTGTTCATAGTTGCATAATTATCTCAATCATCATTTCAAGAGTGGGCCTATTAGTTCCACATGGTTGTTAGGTGTAGCTACCTAGAACACTATTAGGGATTGATGTATAGAGTTGACCTTTCTCCTTGTTTAGTTTTGAAACTCAATGCTCACTTGGTTCTTCTTATCTTCCAGAGTATGTTTCCATATGATTTATGTTATTACACTTCCCAATAATAGTTGAATTATCCTTATGTATGTTATTGCGATGTTACTTTTCCACATGGTTATTAGATTCTATGGATTAGGTGATTAGATGTTTGATTAATCCCTTTTAGCATGCTTAGTTTTTTAACATCCATTTGAGTGCTTAAGAATCAATTATTGTGAATCTAATAATCCCTACTATGGAGGTTCTAATTGTCTTTTCCTTTTGATTGTTCGTTGGGTTCTTTCTTTGCATTCCTTGTTGATAATGGTTCAACATTGGGTGATACTAGAAAAGTATCACACAACAGTTATAAGTTCTATGATGTGACACTGATAAAGTATCGCATGATAATAATAAACTCTATTGCATGGTCGCTGAAAGTATTGTGTGATACTAGAAAAGTATCTCTTGATAGTACTATGAAATTTCGTATGAGATTGGAAAAGTATCACCCAATATCTTTGCAAAACTCTGATTAGGAAAACAAAAGGTATCTCCATAGTTTTTGGTTAAGATTTGGAAGGTGTTTTAGGTACCCTCTTTACATGCACCCCTTCCTAGATCCAAAAAGGTTAGAGATATTTGGTTTCTAATTTGTATAAACTTTAATAGTTAGTTTTGGATGTGCTAGTAAGTAGTGATGCTTGGAGATTCATTGGTTGCCTAGATTGGTTGCTTAATTCTTTCATTGTGATCTTATGATGAGTACTCTATTAGAAAATTTAAAATATGCCTATTAGAACCACTATGTTAAGATATTGACCTGACACATTGGTTAGAATTTAATAAGTACCTTGATTTTTCAATATGCACTAAAATGGTGATGATTTTCCATTAAGTTATCAACTCAATGTGACTGATATGCAATATCTCCTATAGACACTGCTCGATCACCTTACTCCTTCAAAACACTTAATTCCATTGATTCAACTTCAACTTTTCATGCATGAGTTTCTCTCACTGATTTATTTTGTCTTAAAAACATTTCTTTATAACCATCTAACAAACATAATAGATCTTGATCAATGATTAAAATTCATCCTATTTGTCTCTTAGTCATTCCTATTTTCTGATTGGTTGATCATCACACATAGGGATTAATGAAGAGTATTCACAAGCATAATGACCTCCATGATTCTCTCCTAAAACATAGAAACATGTTTCTAGCTTGACAAAAATGGTTTACATAGGATTTAGTACCATTCAAAAATCAAATATGAAAATTATATTACTTGAAACATATACTTCATAATGCTTAGCTATGCTTGCTTCTTTTTGTTGTCCCTTGGCTTTAAATTTTCTCAACTTAAACTAATTCATTTATGAATTTCTTTGCAACTATAGTATATTGAACAACTATGTCAACCTTGGCACACACTTTACTTATAAATTTCTACATTCTATAGCTTGGAAACTATTGTGGCTTAGCCACAATTTTAACCAACCAATTTTACCTAATAAATGACTAAGTATTTTTCACTAATTGATAATAATAATATTTCCTTTAGGGTCAACACATCCAGCCTTAAAACTATAAAAAAATGCCTCTTCACAGCCAATTCCTTCTTGTTGTGCATATCCCTTGCAAACCAATCTTGCTTTGTTCCTTGTGACTTCATATTTCTAACTCAACTTATTTCTAAATACCCTCTCAGTTCCAATCACATTCTTTTTCTTTGGACTTGGTAGCAATGCCCATATTTTGTTCTCCTTTGTTTGATCAGTCACCTCATTCATTTCTCTAATCAATTATTCCTTCTCATATACATATTTAACTATTCCTAGATCAAAAATATATAGTAGTCATGTATCATTCTTCACCATTTTTTTTTTATGAATCCTAAACATTTGTCTCCAATGATTGGATTAGGTGTGTGGTGTCTTCTCAGATATTTTTCTAAAATATGATCAGATCTTCTTTCTCCTTGGTGTAATTTATTAGGTCCACCTTTCTCATTTTCTCTAGATATCTCCAACTATAGCTTAACATCCTCTATTTTATGTTTGGTCTCCTCTATCTATTACTTAGCCTCTATAGCCTAATTCTTGGTAGCTTGTTTATGTTCAACAAAGATTCTTTCTTGTAATTTTAAAGTTCTTCTATGATGATGTTTGACAACCTTCTTCTCTTGTTCAAGTAAAGTACTTAGTTCTCCTTTATAAATGTATACAAATTTTCACTAATCTTAAGTTTCATTCTTGCATTCTTCTTCATTCTTTTTTGCAAATTCATCAATTCTAATATCTACACTTTCCACACTTTTTCTAGTTTCAGTATCCAAACACTTTAAGTATGCTTTTAATTTAGTGGAATATCCTAAGAATATACCTTCACCACTCCTTACATCGAGGTTTCCATTCCTTACATATTGTAACATATAACAGTTATTTCTAAATACTTTGAAATATTTGATATTAGGTGCATAGCCATATGATAGTTCAAAAGGGGTTTTTTTTGTACCTTTCTTGAATTGAACTTGATTAAGTGTATAAACAATAGTACTTATATCTTCTCTCCTATAATTTATTTAAACATTCTTTTCAATCATCAGGGTTCTTTCATAGTCCATGACTGATCTATTTCCTCTTTTAGCTATCCCATTTTGTGGTGGAGTCCTTGGTGCATGTGTTTATGTTTTGATTCCTTTATCATTTTATATTGTATTGAATTCCTCTAATATGAATTCACCTCCTCTATCTAATCTTAAGCATCTCAAAATTTTACATGTTTCCTTTTTAATTCTAGCTAAATACCACTTAATATTTTGCAAAGCATTAAATTTTTCTTTGAAAAACATCACATATTCATTCTAGAGAAATAATCAACAAATAAAATAAATTATTTGTCACCATAATAAATTTTTACTCTAATAGGACCACACAAATTAGTATGAACCAACTCCAAAATATCATCAGAAGAATAGGTCTTTCTCTTGAAACTAAACTTTATCATTTTTTCCCATTTGACATTGTTTGCACATCACTTTATTAGGTTTTCTCAATCTGGGTAATTGTCTTACTATTTCCAACTTACTAATTATTACCAAATTATCAAAGGTCACATGACATAGCCTCTTATGTCATAACTGAATACCTTAAATTATGAAAATAATCATGCATTGTCAGATAGGTCTAGATAAAACAAGTTACCACTTGTTTTCTATCTAGTTCTAATTAATTGACCAGTAGCATCATAGATCTTTTCTCTCTTATTTTGAAAATGAATTTGGTATCCTAAACTACTTAGTTATGCCACATCTAATAGGTTATATTTCATTCCTTCAACTCAATGTGCATTATCACATTTGATCCTATCGTTCAATATAATAGATCCCTTACCTTTCACATAATATGGTGCATCATTTCCAAACTCAACACAACTTCCATTATAATGTTCTATCTTTTCAAACTTACTTGTATCAATAGTCATGTTATGTGAGAAACTAGTATTAATTATCCATCTATAATTCTTACTAACATGTGAAATAAGATGAGTGTTCTCAAAAATTTCATCTTAATCAGATTCATCTCTCATTATACAATAAAAAAATTCTTCATCATGTTCATTAGAATTACTTATAGAACCACTTCTTCAATAATGTAGCTAGATTTAATACATTCTCCCTTATAATCATTATTACCTTGGTCATCTCTTTTGTCTATTATTCCTCAATATCTATAATATTTCCTTTCATCCTTTTCATCTTTGTCATGAAACCTTGTAGAAATATGACAAACTTTATTACATGTAAAACATATTATATGAAGTTTACCTTTGTATTTTCCTTTTCCTCTTAGTAACCTTCCTGCCAATAATGTTTCTGCATCATCAACGTCATCATCAGATTCACTATCACTATACATAGAACTACTTTTTGAAATTTTTCTTCTTTTAGCTCCATGAAGGGTTAATGGAGACTTGGAAATAGATTCAACACTACAAGGTGTATAGTTTTCAAAATTTGACAGTTCAAATGTAGTGATTCTACCAATTAGACAATCTAGGGTCAAGTCATTACCAAGCGTGCATCTTAGTTCTTATATTGTAGATACCCTAATTATATGAATAGGAGGTAAAGTTCTTAATACCTTGTTGATCATATTCTCTTGAGGCATGTCTTCTCCATATCCTCTAATTCCATTCACCACTTCTTATCCCACATTTTCTTTATATTGGCGCAATCTTTCACTAACTTTCACTAACTTATCCAACATTTTCTTTATATTGGTGCAATCTTTCACATTATCAAACTCATCATAACTTAGGGAAGATTCCAAATCTAGCATCATTTGATTGTGCTCCTACTTTTCCTTTATTTATTCAATTTTCATGGGTGTAGGTGCTTCTATGTATTCATTGTCTAAGTAGTATAGGGCATAATCTATAACACCAAATAGATGAAATCTCATTAAAAAAAATTATGCAAGGAAGTTCTCTTTGTTTAGCTTAGGTACCTCTCTTTTGTACATCTTGATCCTTAGCTTAAGTTATTTCAAACTTTCCTTGCATGTACCAAAGCTCTAATAACAATTATTACAATGATCAAAATAATTGAGAAGGGGTATGAATCAATTATCCTCATGTAAATATGTACGAATTCAAATTTTAACAACTTCAACCAACTCATAAATTCACTCGATCCATATAAAAAATCATCAGTAAGTCAAATTATTTATATCAATACTTGGCTCTTTGTTTTAGTGTTAGCCAAATTGTAGAAACATATAACAGTAAATAACATAACACATGAAAACAATATCCACACAAGTATGATTCCAAGATTTAACATGGAAACCCAATTTAGCAAAAATGACCAAGTAACATGATATCATTATTTCACTATTCTAAAGTTATCTCAATTAAAAGCCAACCCTATTAAATGTGTTGGAATGATTTAGAATAACTTGGGGGGCTTGGGGAGGGGAGTGAATAAGTTATCCTTAGGTCTAGATGTACCAATTAAACTTTTCAACTCTTCAAACAAATTAGATGTATCTTTTATATAGCTTGGTTTTTATAGCACCTTATCAGAAACATAAACTTTTAGTCCATTGTCCCAATAATAAAAAAACTTGTAGAATGTAAAACATTATCAATAAAACATCTCAAATAGCATCCACACAAGTATGACACTAGGATTTAACATGGAAACCCAATTTGGGAAAAACCACTAGTAACATGTTACCAATTTCTCACTCTTCTAAAGTGAGCTATGTTAGGATAAAATTGTATTAGAGGTTACAATACCCACTATTAGGTGTGATAGTATTAAAGGATTTAATCACCCTATTAGGAGTAGGCTTGGTAGAGGACTTAAAAATAATCCATTAGAATGTCACCTTTATTACAAGATTTACAAATGATAATTAAGTCAACCTTCATTGAAGGATTTCAACTTATACAATGGTTAGAAGGTAAAAATAGGTTGATCTCAATAAATTAAACTCACTTTACAAATACAAATCATAATTTCATCCAACAGGTGATTCATTGACTATCTTGTACTATCATCCCCATCATTGATTTTCTTGGAAACCCTTCAAGCAATCACTCTCCACCTCAACACTTCATTGTTCAACCTTCTAATCAAGTTTTCCAATCAACAAAATAAATAACTACTCCAACCTTTTTAGGTCTACTAACTTCTTTAGGTTAATCCTTATGTCTCCTTAAATAGGTAGCTTGACCTTTTGACACTTAAAGATCACTGTTGACTTAGATTTAGGTCATATTCATGAAATTCTTCCATCTTTTCATTTTTCCTTCTTATTATAGAAACTTCTTTGAACTTCTATTCGAATCAATGTATAGAAACACTCAAACATGGTTTCCCTTGAATTAAATGTTCCATCTCAGCAATCCTTATCTTCAACATGCTTTAAATACTTCAAGAATTTAACAATGTCATCTAGTAATCTCAATTATTTCACAAAATAATAAATATTTCCACTTAACCAAAATTGAGTTCCTTAGCCTTGATCATCACTAGATATCTTGGTTGATACTATCTTTCCTCATTTAACTTATACTGTCTTCACTCGGTCCATTTTACTAGCACTCGGGCATACTTTTTTATTGCTCTATATTTATTGGTACTCGATAGATGCTATATGTAGTTAGCTTCTAGTGTTCACTTGGTGAATAGTAGCACCTATTGAATTCAACTATAAGTTCCTTAATCTTTTTTTTGAAGATCAGTTAAGCCTAAGTATTAGTTCTCTCAATGATCATCTCTTCTAGGCTTCAACACAACTTTCTTCTCCACTTAGTGTATGATTAAAAAATACCCTATCTTTTCAATGTCCATATGATAAAGTGCCTATTCTACTTTGTCATAACTCAACCTTTCCACTAGGTCCTCTTGTTATCTCTTCTTCTCAAAGCCTCTTCATCAATCATCTTGATATGACACTCTACTTAGCTAGCAATTGTCTCACCAATAAAGTTTGACATAAATGAAAACATATCAATTGATCCAATTATAGTTTCCAACAATCTCCCTCTTTTGCATTGATGAAAAAACCTCTAGTTATCATGCAATCCAAAAACATTGACTTTCTTTAATCAACTCCATCTTTGTTGAGTATCAAATCTTCAATATCCTTAGTTTCATTGTGATTCTCATCTCAGTGTCTAACAATGTCCCGTTTTAGTTTAATTTTGATTCTCATTCATGTAACTTTATTATACAACACCTCTACTTACAATTTCAATAGCTCTCTCTATCATATTAGGACATAGTATCCCTGTGTGATATACATCTTTTGAACTTCTTTTATTTCTCTTGATGGAAACACCTCACTCTCTTATTACTACATAGATAACATCTAAACTACTCCCTCTTACATCTTATATGTATGACTTCTATAATCTCTCCCTCTTTTTTGATCAGGTAATCTCTCTCTCTCTCTCTCTCTCTCTCTCTCTCTCTCTCTCTCTCTCTCTCTCTCTCTCTCTCTCTCTCTCTCTCTTTTCATGTTTCTTACAATTCTCTCCCTCCTTTTTCACTATGATGGTAATTGCATAATGTCTCCCTTTGTTGTCATATTTATGTATTAATTGTATATTGTCTCCCTCTTTGAAAACAATTCCAAAGATATTTCAACATCTCTAATTACAATTGTCTCATAATTATTCAACATGTAGATAGGTCTTGGTCAATCCTTTAAGCTAGATTCTTCTTATTTCATCTTACTTATGACTAGTTCACCATCTCGTTCTTCTCACTTCACAACTTTAAGAAATTCGTAAAGTGTGACCTTGTGCATCAACTTGTAAGGTATTCTAATGAATGCATTTGATGGAAAGCTCCATCTCAACTTAAGTAGCCTCAGTTGGGGGAATCACGCCTAGTTTAACTCTTAGATATTCATGTGCATACTTCAGTAAATATTTTCTAAATAAATTAGCTAATTGTTATTTTGTATGCACATACTCCAATCTCACTTCTATGTCTTGTACCAACTCTCTTAAGTAATGATACTTGGTAAAAATATTCTTGGTATTAGTGTGCATCACCAAATTTTTAGTATTGCTTATAACACTTGTATTACCAAAGAATATAACAAGTTCAGTGATATCTTCCTTTAGTCCTTTGAACAATTTCTTGATCCAGACTATGTTAGGACAATTAATTGTTGCTTCTTCATATTTAGCTTTTGTTGTAGATTAGGAAATATAATTTTTCTTCTTTCCTATCCATGAGAGTAATCTCTTTCCCAAAAAGAAATCTCCACCACTTTTATTGTTTCTTCCACCAAAATTTCTATCCCAATCTACATCAGTATACACTTTCAACTCAAACTTGTCATCCTTCTCGTAGAACAATCCATAATCCTCTATTCCTTTTAGATATATCAATATTATTTTCACAACCATCATGTGATTCTCCTTAGGGTTTACAAAAAATCTAGCAATAATTCTAGCTAGTAGTGCAATATTTGGTCTTCTATGAATAAAATATTTCAACTTGCCAATCATTTATTTATATAAGGTTTGGTTTACATCAAAAGAATCATCATTCATTTAAAGTTTATATTCGATGGCCATGCATGTTATAACTAGTCTTGAGTCTTCTATTGCAATTGTTTTCAATATCTACATGATATATTTTGATTAGGTAATGCATATACCTTTCTTTATTTGATACACTTGCAAGCTAACAAAGAATGTTGCCTCTCAAATCATAGACATCTCAAAATCTTAACTCATTTAATCTACAAATGACTTACATAATGCATCCTTTTATCCAAATGTAATATCATCTACAAATATCTCTGCCAAAAGTATCACCTTTTCAAATTTAGTCTTCAAGTATAGATTTTTGTTATCATTTCTCCTTGCAAAAACAATTTGTCCTAAGTATGTATGTAATCTTTTATACCAAGCTCTAAGATTTTGTTTCAATCTATATAATTAGTTATGCAACTTACATACCACATATCTATTGTTTGGATCAACAAATCCTTTAGGTTGTTCAATGTAGACTTGACATCCATTTGGTACACTTTGAATCCTTTGTAAGTGCCACATGCAAGTAGAGTTGTCACTCCTTCCCATCTTGCAATAGGGGAAAATGTTTCTCTATATTCAACACATTCTTCTTTTTCATATCCGTTACAAAATTCCCTTTCTTTGTTTCTTGTAACTTCTCCTTTGCCATCCACCTTGTTTCTAAATACCCACTTGGTTCCAATAAAATTATTGTCCTTTGGTATAGGTATTAGTGAGAAAGTTTTGTTCTTCTCTATCTACTCAATCTCTTCATTTATTGGTTGGATACAATGTTCATTATACAAGGCATCTTTTACTGATTTGGGCTCTAATTCAAATAATAAACATGTGTCACTTCTAAATCTTGTTCTTTTAATAACTCTAGAGTCTTTTCCTCCAATGATTTGATTAGTTGGATACTATCTCCTAACATATTTTTCTAATATAGGTTCTTTTATTTCTTCTTCTTTAGGTTCATGTTGTAGATTTTCTTCAATTAGCACTTCATGTATTTTCTTCCTTTTTCTTCTAGTTGTTTGGCATTGACTTAGTGGTGGATGGCATGTTCTTCTTGACACTTGGCATGCACTTATTGATGCTCAACACCAACTACATGATTCTTGACATGTTATTGTTGTAACTTGATATGTACTGGTTGCTTTTTCTTGAGGGCTTTCTTCTTAGGTTCAAGTAAGGTAGTAGACTCACCTTCACCAATGTATATGAAACTCTTATAGTCTTTAGGTTCCTTCTTATATTCAACCTCATTTTTTTTTTATATTCAATAACTTTCAAATTTGTACTTTCTTCAACTTTATTAGCATTAGAGTTTAAACTCTTATATTCTTTTCTCTTATTGGAATAGCCTAAGAATATGCCTTCATCATTTTCTACATCAATTTTTTGATTTTTATTGTTTTTCAATATATAGAATTTCTTCCAAAAATATTGAAATATTTCACATTAGGTGCATAACCATACCATAACTCAAAAGGTGTAATATTTGTACATTTGTTGAATTATACTCTATTCAAAGTATAAATAATTATACATATAGCTTCAATTGGGTACTTAGGTCCAACATTCTTCTCCATCATCAATATCCTAGAATAGTCCATGATTGATCTATTCCTCCTTTTATCTATACCATTCTATGGAGTTGTCCTTGGTGGAGACATATGTCTCTTGATTCCTCTATCATTGTATAATGTTTTGAATTCCCTAGATATGAATTCACTTCCTTTGTTAGATCTTAGACACTTCAATCTTTTACATGTGTCCTTTTCAAATATACCTATATACCACTTGAACATTTGAAATGCATCGAATTTTTCTTTAAGAAATATTTTAGAAATCATTCTAGGGTAGTCATCAAGGAATAGAATAAATTATTTTTCACCATAGTAGATTTCCACACCAATAGGTCCACAAAGTTCAGTATGAACCAACTCTAAAATAACACCAAAAGTATAGGTCTTGCTCTTGTAACTAGTCTATCATTTTTTTTAACTAATATTGTTTACACATCACATTATCAGGTTTCTTCAATCTTGGTAACCCTCTTACTTGATTCATCTTACTAATGCTTACCAAATTATGAAATTTCACATGACATAGCCTCTTATTCCATAACCAAATATGATCACATTATACAAACAAAAAAGTATCATCAGATAGGTCTAGATACAACAAGTTACCTCCCGTTTGGCCTCCACTTCCAATTAGTTCTCCTAAACTATTATAGATCTTGACCTTGGGTAAGTGCACCAAGTTGTGGTGCAAAAAAGATGACACCTTTTTTTCCCTTTCTATTTTTGATAAGCACACATGCACTATTGTGCATATGCACTATGGCTTGGGTATGCCAAGCCACAATGCATATGCGCTATAGTGTGCATGCACTATAGCATGTGCACACTTTTCAAAAAAATAAAATTTTACAAAGAACGTATGTGCTAGTTAAAAGTAAATTTAAAAGGCTTTAAATAGTGTGCATGCACTATAGGGTGCATGCACTATTCAAAGCTTTGTATTCTACCAAGCCTAATGTTTTCCTTTGCCTTGGCGACCCAACCCAAAGCTTTGGAGTCTATAAATTGGTCTGAGGCGTGTTTTGCTGCAAACATACAAAAAATGATTGATTTTTCTTGTGTGATCTCCTTCCATTTTCCTCATTGTTGAGCATCAATAAAATTAGGTTACATGGAATTGTAGGTCTCTTTGTTAGCTACAAAACCATATAATTTATTTTTTATTTGAACTATTTCAAGCCTTTCATCTATAATTTCTTTTGAATGTATGTCCATTTTTTGTCAAAAACTAACCTGTACTAATTGGGCTATAGATTTTGTTAGAGGTTGTAATCTTTCCTTGGTGTGTTTATAAACCAAGGTTAGACCTCCTTTATTTATTATTATAATATATTAGGATATAAGCCAAGGTATCCTAATATATTTCTTTTTTGTCCTTTTTCCACTACATCTTATTTTGTCATCTAGTGGAATATGTGAGGACAAATATATATTGTAATTTCTAATTTTAGATTATTCCTCCTTAAGAGGAATCTCACACTTGGCCTCACACACTTATGAATGGTGGCATTCATATACATGGGAGTTACATTCTAACTCCTCTCTCTCATCTCTATTTAAGAGATGACCCTCTTCTCTCATTTAACAATGAGGTTTCTTCCTCTTCTTAATTATTGTATGAGCAATTGCTCTCTTTCTCTCTCTCTCTTCCTTCTTAGGCTTTTCATGCCTCATTCATAATGTCACAAGGGGTTTTCTTTGCTTTCCCCTTTCCAAATATCTTGTCTCATGGTGTTGGAGCTTGAAGCTTTCTCTCTCCTATTTTATGGTAATATCTTTTCATGCATTTACTCACTTAGATTCTTTCCTGGTATTGCTTATTTACATATTTCCTTTTCCATTTCTAACAGATTTTAGCTCATTCATCAAATTTTGCAACAACTTAGTTTTTTAGAAACTATACTCCATTCTGCACACTTTGAAAGAAAGAAGTTATAATTTTATATTAGTTTTCAATCGTTTCTAGGGGGAGAACATAGATATTTCATGTTTTTGAGATGTGTCTAATTAAAAAATTCATTAAAAAAAAAACACATTATAAAATTACCCGAAAAATTTGGGATAAACTACATAGTGTTAGGTAACTTTTGACTAGAGCGATTAAAAAATTTCAAAAAAAAAGTTAAAATTTTAGGGGGGCCACACTTTGTACTATGTTATGCTTTTTTGGAATAAATAGTACCACTTTTTGTGGCCCTCTTTTCTAAGGACCTGAAACTAAACCATTTTGGAAAAAAAATAGTAGTTTAGAAAGTAGATTCAAAGGACTATGACTTTTGTTTTTGTCATATCTTAAAATTTTGAGTGTAACTATCTTCAAATTCTTGTTGAAATCTAGAAATTACTAATTTTAGGAAAAAGGTGTCCACTTATACCCACCTTTTGGCACCACAACTTGGTGCACTTACCCCCTTCTTATTCTCAAAGTCAACTTTGTATCCTAAACCATTCAACATTGTCATACTCAAAAAATTATTATTAAGTCCTTTGACTCAATAAGCATTATCACATCTCATCTTGTCAGTCAATTCTATTGATCCTTTACTTTTTAGAAGATATGATGCATCATTACCAAACACAACAGAAGCCTCTAATGGTAAACATGTAGACAACTAAGTGAGTTGGAATCCTTCAAATGCCCCAAAGAGAGAGTTTTGTTTAGGGATACTTATCCCAAGTATCAAGAATGAACTTACAATAGGTTATCACAACCTCAAAAAGGTAGGGAACCTAATCACTAGGTTTGGCAAAGTTCAAAACACCAAAATATAAGGATTCTCAAGAAAGGCCTAATAAGGGAACATACCTCCAAACACAAATGAAAAGAGAACAATCACCATGGATTGCAATGTAAACACCCCTTAGGCCTATTAAGGTCTATCTACATCAAACAAAAGATTTATTTTTGGTACAAGCAGCCCAAATGCAAAGTTACAACAGTTTGCCATTAAAAAGGCTAGTAGCCCTTCAAATTGAAAACTGGACATAACGAGGAATGCTTTCATATGAAGGTAAGTTTTTATTGCATAGTTTGACACCCTTTGTAGACATATACAATATGCCAAAGTATCACAACTTGAAACTATTAATAAAATCATGTTGTAACCATGTTTTGATTATGCTAATAGGCCTAATTAGGATGTTATTGTAATGCAAGTACCCTTTCACCCATGCCAATTTGAAGAATGACTATTGGAACATGTAGGGTAATCTAAAACAAGACTAAATTTGAATTTACAGATCTTGGATCACTCTAGAACAAATGTTATGATCACTATCATGAAATGTTGAAAGGTGCATGTATGGAGCCATACACCTTGTTAGCTAAGGTTTTGGAACCCTAAATATTTCCCCTCTTTTCTCAATAACATGAGAAATTAGAAACCTTTAAAACTTACAACTTATTTTGCATTTATATTATTTAATTCTTTGATGAATTAAATATATTCAAGTTAAATGCAAAGTTATTAATTATCAAAACATTACTCTAATTTCTCATATGATTAATTTTATAACGAATTAATTATAATATGAAGGTGAAGGTAGAAGATTTAATTGGGTAAGTTGATGGAGCAGATTATATTTGGAAAAGAATGATTAAAAATGATTTATTCTTTTTAAAAGAATTAATTATTATTAATGTAATTTGTATTAGTTAAGGTATATTGGAAAGTTCAAATATAATTAGTTCTTTAAGAGAATTAATTATCACTATAATGGGAAAATGGGTTCAGTAAGAAGTTAAGGAAGTTGCCCAACTTCTTGGAAAATTTATTTAATAGGGGCAAAAAAATTTGTAAAGGGTTATTCTTTTCCAGGGGTTGGAGTTCTACAGCTATGGCTACAGGGAGAAGAATATTTTCTATTTTGTGGAGGGAAATGTAGAGATTTGATTTCTTTTGTTCTCTATATTTGATAGTAACAGAAGTGATGAAATAATACTATTGTTATTTTTTTATGTGTTAGAAATGGAGAGCAACGTTTATATGTCAGATCTTAAGGTCTGA
The DNA here is from genome assembly GCA_028749045.1 of Cupressus sempervirens. Taxonomy (NCBI): domain Eukaryota; kingdom Viridiplantae; phylum Streptophyta; class Pinopsida; order Cupressales; family Cupressaceae; genus Cupressus; species Cupressus sempervirens. The sequence goes on along the minus strand of CM053787.1, from coordinate 955,342,351 downwards.
ATATTTATTTTTTGATGGAGAAAGATCCTATGGTCTTTTCTATCCTATTTCAAATATAGTCCTATGTTGTTGTCTTTTGAAAAAATGATATGTTTGATTCTCTCTATTCTCTTCTAGTATTTTGAAAGATTTGGTGAGTAGTCCTATGGTTGTTTGCTGGTTTTTCCCTTATAATCAACTTATTAATTTGATAATCACATTTATTCCATATTGATGAATGAATTTCAGAAAACCCTTCATGTCTTCAGGTTAAAGACACAAGCATATATCAAATTCATTGAATATCTTTATGAGGGAGCTATACCTCTCAATTCAGAAGAAGATTATCAATAAAATGACAATCTATCCAATTGTTAGTGGCAATTGTTCTTCCATTTGGGCGTCTTGAGTCATTCTTTATATTTAATTTTGGAAGGACAAAACTGTTTACTAACAATTTTTGGCAACTCCGCTGGGGAAAGAAAGCAAGTTCTAGTGCTTTTCTTTTCTTGGAAATCTAAAGGTTACCTCCCCAAGGATGGAGGTTGGTGACTCTAATTGATTGTGGTGAAATAATTTTGGTGTTATGGCTTTGGTTGCAGCCCAACCATGGGGGCTCAGATTGGGCCATTTTCTATATCTCAATACTCAGCCTTACCTAAGAATTCATTATAATATCTCTCGAAGTTTTCTTGTGATGCAAATCAAAACCCTGATGATCACATTAAAGCAATTACAGTTGCCTGCAAGATTCTTGGTGTATAGGAGGAGAATTTCTTTGTTAGATTATTTGTTGGAAGCCTCATTAGAAGTGCAACAGATTGGTTCTAGAATTTACTTGATAGTTGCATCACTTGCTGGAATGATCTTGAGGTAAAATTTCTACAAAGGTTTATGCCTGTGGTTGATGTTGCTACGAGGCTATTTAATTTCTTTCAAATCAAGATCAAAGAAGGGGAAACCATGAGAGATTTTATTGATAGATTCAATAGAATTGTTGGTAAGATACCCCTAACTAGCCAACCAACTAAAAATAATCAGTTGTGTGTTTTCATTGCTGCCATGCAAATAGAAATTAAATTCTTGCTTCTTCATTTAAAAGTGAAAACATTGCAAGATGCACAAAGGGAGGCTATTAGTTTAGATGATGATATGATTCTAAGCTGAATGAAGTGTAAAGAAATTGCACAGGAAGTAGTTTATCTCTATGAAAAATAGAATTGTCTAGAGGTAAAGTCTAAACAAAAAAGGCTCATTCTCAAAGCAATTAAATCAGCACCTCCTATTTATCAAAGTCTAACAATTTTCAATGATAAAGATCTTCAAATCCCTCCAGTGAGTGAGAGTACTTCCTGTAGTGTATTTGGAGCCTACCATCTACATGTTGAGTCTAAGGATGAACATGTCTCCCAATCATTTGACTCAATGATTAACCTAGATGTACCTCATAATGAACAAGGGTTGCATGGTGGAAGATCAAATGAAAACTTGTCAGAGGATGTTTCAAATGCAGAGCTTGATTCTTTTATATTTGGGACTGTTATTGATATTTCATGAAATGAAGTTATTCAGGAGGGTATGAAAGATCAACATACACAAGAAAAGATTGAAGCTGATTATGAATTATTTTTGTTTGATCACATTGAAATGAATGAAGAGTCTTTTCAGCCCAAGGCATTCAAAGATATTGAGAAAGATGAGATGGAAGTTAAAGGAAATACTTTTTGCCCTAGACCAATCCCATGCACACAACCTAAATTAGAAGTGTTTAGGTTTGATTGTGAAGACGAGCTAATGGATTTTTGTCCTATGATGGAATCTTTTTGTTTTGAGATAGACTTCATAGACAGTTTCTTGGAACCTAAATCTTTGAAGGAGGAAGTTGTAGATTTAAATGAGAACTATGTGGGTTATCACTTCAATAGTTTTAGGAAAGACTATCACCATAGAGACTCCATTTTATTTACCAAGAATCTCATGGAAAATGTCAAGAGTGCTGATAAGAAACAACCTACGCAAGAAGACATGGAAGTGCCACAATTGATGAGCTTTAATTTTGGCTGGCTTCTTGGTTTTAATCTTATATTCAGAAAGCTTATAGCTATAGAGTTTTTCTTTTCAATGGTTGTTCTCCAATTTTTAGGAATGGGCTCACTTGCACACCAACCATTGTTTCACACTGGCACATACTTCTCTCAACTAGTTAATGGTTTTTTGTGAGTGGCTAGGTACTTTCTTTTGAGTACTCTTTATGCATAAAGTTTTTGTTGTGGCTAGGTGTGGTTTGTTGTGTTTGCTTTTGTGGTGCTAGTAGTTTTAGGTGTTCCCTTGCTCTTTTCCTCTCTCCAAGTAGGTCATGGCTCTTTTCATTCATGGAGCAGATATATTTTTCAACTACATGGGCTCCAAACATTTCACTTCAAGAAATTAGGGTTCATTGAAAAATAAATGACGATGAGTTGACATAATGGAATAATACTCATCTTTGTCATCAATGAAATATGTGGGAAAATATTTAATTCTAGACTATAGTTAAAGGGATATCTTTGGAAAAAGGAATGAAAGTATATAGTAGTGTTTTAAAGTAAAAAAAATTTGGAGCAACTATGCCTTCTTCATCTTTATCGATTATTTTTAAATGCAGCCTGTATAGATTTAAAAAAAAATTGGAAGTGGTGATGATATAATGTTGAATAAGTTAGAGATCACAATCATGAAGAGGGATGAAAATAAAATTTTCACTATTTTAACCAGCTTGACTCTATTATATATGATGGCACGATAAAGATGGAATCCTAAAGTAATAAGTGAAAAGTAAAAAGAAAAAGAAAATGCTTCATGACATATTAGGGTATCCGAGAACTTTGCTGACATCAGTATGCAAAGACATCAAATATATGTTATCAACACTGCTATGATAAAGGAGTTCATGTAATTCTCAAAAAAATTTGGGCGACATTGTGAAGGTGATACTCAAACTTGATGCAAAGAGAAAGCACATCTTGTTGTTTGAACACAGAGGTTTGTACAGATGTTGACAAGGTATCAGAGACTAGAGGCCAGATTTAGTTGTCATTTTCTTGGACACAATGTAGAGATTTTTCACAAGAAGTTTTGGAATGTACATGCAAAATTGATTCAATTGAGGCATCCAATGAAATTCCTACAGCGAAGGAGATTATTATAGAAAGGCTGGTAATTAATAAGACTAATCTTCCAATAGCAGTTGGAGCGGACTTAAAAGTTATGGAATGTGATGCACTTCAGATATGTGATGGAGGACCACTTGTTTTTGCATAGGTAAAGCATGGACTTGGAGTCCAAGAGATAGTTGATCACGAATTTCAAGCTTGGGAAGAAGCTACACAATAGACTTGAATGCTTCGCAGTTCTTATCCAACTACGTGCCTGGAATGAAGTATGCTACTCAATTCATGGAAATCTCACAATGGTGGATGCACCAAGTTGTTCAACCATGTGCCAAAACCAACTGGTGCATTTTACAAAGGAAGAATTGTCATGGTTCAAGTTTCCCACAAGATGAAAGAGCTTGATAACTTAAAAAGAGTTCGGGATAAGGAAGAAGATTGGAGCAGACCCGCAATACTATTTGAGCATGTATAAAAATGCATAACCATATTGTAAGAGACCCACATAGTATGAAACTCAAAGAATTTGAGTCAGCTAGGGGTTGAGTTGGGTCAACAAGTACTCATGGAGCAAATCAGTTGTAATAGGCTGTAAAATTGTAAAGTCGCATCTTATAAATGGCATATGTACTACCTTGACATAGATGTCATTGTAATTTCCTGTGACATATATTCCTATTGTATGAGTAAGACAATAATAAAATATGTCAATTTTCTCCCATATTAACCATATCAAAGCCGAGAGATTTGATGCAGATGATACCAGCAAGAGCACCATGTTTTGAAACATGTAATGAAGGCATCCTTTGTAGGTGGATGAAAACTCGTAATCACTGAGGATACTATAGATAGAATTGAGAAATGGGCACTCAGTGTCTCTAATCAATTATATAATTGACAAAGGTTTGTCAATTACTCCATTTATGTGGTAGCTATTCCGCATGTGTTTGTACTTGAGTAAGGGGTTCATATGTCTACAAGTTTGTCAAGGAAGACATAGATTCCTAAAGAACAATGGCTGAGATTGTTGGACTGAAATCTATTGAAGAAATGAATTGAGACCACATAGTGGAAGATAAACTTGTGCAGTTAAATTTTCTTGGGTTCGAACTTAAGCCAACATCAACAATCTTCCTATCACAGATTCTTTTTGTCCTGCTCATGTTACTGATGCATTAAAAGTAAAGATATGTACTTATTTTCTAAAAGAGTGAATGATAGGGAATTTGGTGATTCATGGGCCATGGAGGTTGCTTGAAGGTAGTGTGATTCCAATCCGTAAAGTTTGACACCTCTTCTCCACTCAAAGAAAGAGAAATAATTGAAGGAAGAACCTATAGGCTTACAGTTGACAGTCTCTTCTACAATCAACATAAAAAATATGAACCCTAATCTAGTTTATAAGTGCAAGATAATGAGTAAATGTGATGATAGGTAGTGGAGGCCCAAAACCAAGTGGCAACGCTAAATTGGTAGGTGCCCAAGGCTCCAGTGTTAAGAAGTTTTTGCATCTCATCAGAATGAAGACTCTTGTCTCGAGTTTCATGGGATCATTCTCAAGAACACTTCTCATTTCAAAGTTATTCCACTAAGGAGGGAGTCTAGCTTTGTAAACAATATATCTTTGCATGTACATCTCGCAAGACATCATCCAAAGTGGGAATGGACCCCATCCCCAAATTGTCATCGACATAGATAAGTGCCACAACCCTCCATTCATAGTTTTTAATGAGCTTTGGAATTGCATGCATCTACATAGATTTACTGGGCACCGTATGGATGAAGTATAGGTATGTGTTCATTGATGAATTTGAGAATGGGGTTTTGTTGCACATACATTGCACATTGCCTCTCTCTCTATTGCAATGCATGACAGTGAACTAGAGGATATGTGACTTTGTGCAAGTTAGTAGAGACTAACTTCACTATCTACAACCTTTGTGAAGTGCCATGATAAAAATGGGAACCCTAATTTGGTTTATGAAGAATGAGATGAAGAGTTACCAACTATAGTTGATGAGGATGTGATTTAATATAAGGAGGGTTTGGAGGTTCTTTATTTGAAGAAAAATGAGTATGTTAAATTGTTGCCAAAGCATTTATCCAGCCAGACCGACATTGCCCATACGGCCTGAATATTTACCTTGACTAAGAAAAAGAAATAAATAAATATGTGAGCAAATAGAGAAGAAGTGTTTGTAGTGCACAAAACAGATATTTTCAATAGTTATATCTTCTAGAAAAATGTGCATGAATATAGCGACACCATTTGATGGCTTCATTATCAATGAGTCAGTCCAACTTATAAGGTTGAGACATGCCATACTTGTAGGAGATCAAAATTGATTGGCTGGAATAGTTATCAATGAGATATCAGTGGAAAAGGGACACAAAAAGCTAAGCACACAATTGAGTCATCCCTTGACATCAATAGTAGTGATAACACCAAGATACATGCATGTATAGCTCTGGAGATTCATAGCCACTTCAACTTCGAGTTCATCAAGAGATGCTAAATGTCAGAATAATAATCCCAATGCACATGGAAATGCACTAACTCAAAGAATCAACCCTGCAGTCAGAAGATTATGACAATAATGGATACTACTTAGAATTGCCCTAATATATCTTATCACAAATATAGAATAGTTGAATGATGACTCTACGCCCAATGGACATCACTGGATAGCAGCCGATAGAGATTCTGGAGTTCTCTGCATCTTGGCATAGAATGCAGCCCATAGAAAGAGCCAATGTTAGCTAAGGTTTTGGAACCCTAAATATTTCCCCTCTTAGCTCAATAACATGAGAAATTAGAAACCTTTAAAACTTACAAATTATTTTGCATTTATATTATTTAATTCTTTGATGAATTAAATATATTCAAGTTAAATGCAAAGTTATTAATTATCAAAACATTACTCTAATTTCTAATATGATTAATTCTATAATGAATTAATTATAATATGAAGGTGAAGGTAGAAGATTTAATTGGGTAAGTTGATGGAGCAGATTATATTTGGAAAAGAATGATTACAAATAATTAATTCTTTTTAAAATAAATAATTATTAATATTGTAATTTGTATAAGTTAAGGTATATTGGAAAGTTCAAATATAATTAATTCTTTAAGAGAATTAATTATCACTATAATGGAAAAACGAGTTCGGTAAGAAGTTAGGGCAGTTGCCCAACTTCTTGGAAAATTTATTTAACAGGGGCAAAAACATTTGTAAAGGGTTCTTCTTTTCCAGGGGTTGGAGTTCTATAGCTACGGCTACAGGGAGAAGAATATTTTCTATTTTGTGGAGGGAAATGTAGAGAGTTGATTTCTTTTGTTCTCTGTATTTGATAGTAGCAAAAGGGACGAAATAATACTATTGATATTTTGTTATGTGTTAGAAATGGAAAGGAACGTTTGTATGTCAGATCTTAAGGTCTAAATATTTATTTTTCTGATGGAGAAAGATCCTATGGTCTTTTCTATCCTATTTCAAATATAGTCCTATGTTGTTGTATTTTACAAAAATTATATGTTTGATTCTCTCGATTCTCTTCTAGTATTGTGAAAGACTTGGTGAGTAGTCCTATGGCTGTTTACTAGATTTTCTTTCATAATCAGCTCATTAATTTGATAATCGCATTTATTCCATATTGATGGATGAATGTCAGAAAACCCTTCATGTCTTTAGGTTAAAGACACAAGCATATTTCACATTCATTGAATATCTTTACGAGGGATCTATACCTCTCAATTCAGAGGAAGATTATCAATAAAATGATAATCTATCCAATTGTTAGTGGCAATTGTTCTTCTATTTGGGCGTCTTGAGTTATTCTTTATATTTAATTTTGGAAGGACAAAACTATTTATTAACACACCTAGGGTCTAGTGGGGTAAAAGCATAAACCTATGTCACCCATTTACAAAGGAAAAGGCTAACAAAAGTGTAGTTGTCCACATTCAATGACATAAAACTAGTATTATTATTTAGAATTTTAAAATGAAGTAAACTAATGAAATTTGTAGAAATGGATGAATTTTAGGATTATAATTTTTAATAATTATTTGGAATAAGAAACTATATATTTTCCCATTTTTTAAAGATAAACTTTAGTGATAAAAAATGTTGGAAATTAGGGATCTAGTTCCCACCACAAAACTATATGAAAATAAACTTATTTCCCTTTGATCTTAAATTATGTTATTGATAATATAGGTATCTAGAACAATCAAAAATAAAAATGGGTTTTAGAGTTATATTTTCTCTTTTATAACGATTCAAATTTTAACTTATTCAAATCAATAGTTTTCATCTCCCACCACATTTTTTCAAATAAATCTATTCCAACTAAATGAAAAATTATAGATTCTAGAAGAGTACTCTTTCCTCTAGAATGTCATATAATTTTTTTTTAAAAATCTTATTTAATATTTTTTTGTTTCTCAAAATCAACTTCTTCTCGAGTGTTAAAATACGTACTTACAAAAAATTTATTTACAATATGCAATATCTAATTACAACACTACAAAATTTATATGAGAATATTGTTGAATTTAAGCTCTATAAAATGATGTTTATATGTTATTAAAAAATTATCATAATAAATAGTAAGAGTTATTGAAATGTCAGTTTTTTGAAAGAACTATAGGTTTTTTAATAATTGGATACTAACTAGTACAGAACATGCATTTAATAAACATTTCCAATTGGAAAAGTGTGAGACCATATATAACTTAGATAGAATAATTTTATCAAAATACTATGTTTGAAAAAAAATGTGTTTTAGATAGAAATACTCAAATTCAATCATTCTGATAAGTCAGCCTGAAAGGTGACACAACTTTGTATTTTTACCCAGTGGCAAAATTCATTCCTTGCTTGACCATCTCTGAAACCTATAAAATTTTAAATTACATTGATAGGGTTTGTATTCCTCCAAGAGTCATCATATTCTCATGGTGGAAAGTGCCACAAGGCCCTAAGTGAAACCCTTGGTTTAAGCCTAATTTCTAGGCACATTTAGCAAAATTAGAATAAATTGCAAATTATAGATAATCAAAACATGAAACCAAATGAAAATGAAATTTAAATCACTCCTCTAACTCTTGGGGTCACTAACACATGTCCCAATATCTATACCAATCTACACAACACCCTGAAACATAGAATTTTGCAGGAAAATAGGTTATTTTACTAATTTCTTGCAAAAAGAGTATATCATACATATCACCCACTTGTAAAGACAAATATAGATTTCTCCCAATGGTTAAATGGTTGGTTTGAACCAACTAGCCATTTGGGATAGTGTTTTTGAAATTTTAAACAACTTTTTAAGAAGTTGCTCAAAAGTTGTCAAGCAACTTTGCAGTTTTTAGCATTATTATGCCCCTAGTGACCAAAATTGGTCCTAAGCTTATTTTTATGATCCCTCATGGATCCAAACATGAAAAATGTAAAAAAAAAATGCGAATACCTATGCCTAGGATATGGGATCATGAATTGACCAATACTCAACCAAGGGCTTACAAAATGCCAATCCTGGGACTATGATCTTACAATGAGATCCAATATTAAAATATATTATTCCTAAGCATGGTTAGAGGCCCTAATGATATTAGTTAAAACTCCTTGATTTCTTGTTGATGGTGGAGTGGGTGCTCCTGCACCATACTCCCCTAGATATTTAAAACTCAAGTCCCTACTTGAGACTAGATGTTCCAGTGATGTACCATGCTATTGTAGTTGATCTTCATTAAGCCATGTGGCATCAATATTTTGGAGGCCTTTCCATTTGACTAAGTAGTGCATGTACTTCCTTGATCTGGTTTGCTTGAGTGCTTGGAGTCCAAAACAACTTCAATCTCTATTGGTTTTCTTTGTGGAAGGTTTGTGGCATAGTCCTCATCTTCTTGCTCATCGTTTGAACCTGTTATAACCTCACATGGTATAAGGTCTACAATGTTGAAAATCAAATACATTTAAAAATTTGGAGGAAGGGATATCTCATAAGAATTGCCACCAATTTTGTTCAATATGCTACAAGGTCCTACCTTTTTCATTTGCAACTTGGAATACCTACACTTGGGTAGTCTTTCCTTCCTTAGAAATACCCAAACATTGTTTGCAATTTTGAAGTATACCTCTTTCCTCTTCTTATTATCATTTTCTTTGTACTTTAAGGAAAATTTTTGCACTATATCTTTCACTTGTTGCTGCACTTTAGTGATCAGCTCTACTAATTCTTGGCCTTGAGCGCTAATTTTGAAATTAGTTGGAAGTTCCCTTAGATCCAATGGTCCCTTGGGATGCAAACCATACACTACTTGGAAAGGAGTTTTACTAGTTGATCTATTGATGGAATCATTGAAAGAAAAAACTACTTAGGGTAGTATGGTATCTCAACTTTGTGAATATTTCATAGTTAGACATCTGAAAATATTTTCTAGGGACCTATTTACCACCTTGGTCTACCCATCTATTTGAGGGTGATAGGAAAAACTATAAGTGAGATTTGGGCCTAATTTCTTGAAAAATGTCCTCCAAAAGTGGCCTTAAAATTTGGCATCTCTATCTGAGACAATTGTTTGAGTTAATTCATGAATTCTTATTACTTATCTGAAGAAGAGATGGGCTATATGAGATGCATCATAGGTACTCTTACATGGAACAAAATGGGCCATTTTGTTGAACTTGTCCACTATGAGAAACACACTATCAAATCTTTGCTTTTTTTTTGGTAGTCCCATGAAAAAATCCATTGAAATAGACTCCCAAGGTCCTGAAGGAATTGGTAAAGGTTGGTAGAGTCCTTGATTTCTTGTCATCCCTTTTTCTTGTTGGAAATTAGTATAAGAATCAATGAACTTCCTAAAATCATTATTCAACCTGAGCCAAAAATAACCTCTCTTTACCATCTTTATTGTTTTGTCAATGCCAAAATGCCCACCTAGGCCCCCACAATGCTTTTCCTTGATTATATTTTCTCTCATTGAGAACTTTGGTATGCATAGTTGTGCTCCCTTGAATAGTAGACCATTTTGGATCATATATTCAAAGAAATCAATATGATATCTACCTTCCATATTTGTGCAAATCTAATATATCTCTAAAAAATTTGAGTCATCTAGGTATATGTTCTTAAGAGACTCAATTCCCACACTTTCTAGTTACACCTCTTCAATTAGACCAATCCTCCTACTAAGAACACCAGAAACTTTATTTGCTACACCCTTTTATGTTGAATGTTGAAGGTATAGGCCTACAATTGCTCTAACCATTTGAGATGCCTAACTAAAAGTTTTTCTTGAGAATTTAGGAAGCTTAATGCATGGTTTTCAATGTAGAATACAAAATCCTTCAAAATCAAGTAGTTCCTTCATTTCTTGAGGGCTTGCACCATATCATAAAGCTCTAGGTCATATGTAGAGTACTTGCTCTTGGCTTCATTCAATGTCTTTGAAAAGAAAGAAACCGGCTTGCCTTCTTGGCTTAGGACTGTTCCTATGGCCAAATTGCTTACATCTATCTCTATAATGAAGACCTTGTTGAAATTAGGGAGGAAAAAGATAGGATATTAAGAGACTATTCTATAGGTACTGGAATGCATCATTTGCTTCCTTTGTCCATGCAAATTTAGTCTTCTTTCCACCTTTGATTGTTTGCAGCATAGGTGAACACACATGACTAAATTTTTTGATGAACTTCCTATAAAATGTTTCAAGTCCGTGGAAGCTTGTTACATCACTCTAATTATTTTTTGGAGGCCACTTAATGATTTCATTTACCTTCTTAGGATTCATCTTGAGAGTACCTTGTGAAATGACAAAGCCTAGGAATACAAGTTCCTTTTTCATAAATAAGCACTTTCCAAGTTGATGACCAACTTCTGGTGATGGAGTCTTCTTAGTACCTATTCTATATGATCAAGATGTACCTCCTTGCTATGATTCAATATTAGTATGTCATCAAGGTAAATAACAACAAATTTTCCAATAAAATCTATGAATATCTCACTCATAAGCCTCGTAAAGGTACTAGGAGCATTACTCAAACCAAAAGGCATTACTAACCATTCAAACCTTCAGTAGTCTTGAATGTTTTTTTCCATTCATCTCCAGGCTTGATCCTGATTTGGTGGTAGCTAAACTTTAAGTCTATCTTGGTGAAGTAGCAAGTAGCTCATAGTTGATACAACAAGTCTTCAATTCTTGGCATGGGAAACTTGTACCTTAGTGTGATTATTTTTTAGCCCTTCTATCCATACATAATCTCCATTTTCCATCATTTTTAGTTGCTAAAACTATAGGTGCTACACAAGGACTAAGACTCTTTTGAATGCATCCTCTTTCCAACAATTAAGTGACCTATTTTACAATCTCTACATGCTGAAATGGTGTCATCTTATATGGGGCCTTATTAGGTAGGGATGAACCTAGTATAAGGTCTATTTGATGGCTTATGTCCTTAATGGGAGGGAGGCTAGTGGGCAAGTCACTAGCAGTGATATCTTTGTACTTTTGCAACAATTTTTGGACTTCATTTAGTATGGGCTCCTTTTTATCAGTTTTGATGTTGTCCTTGGGCTTTAGGATCAAGAAAAATAGTTCATAATTAGATTATTTTAGAGTTTTTAACATCTCTTTTTCCCCTATGATAATTACAGTGGGTTCTTTTCCAGCCTTGTTATCAGGTAAGGGCTTCATGGTATAGGTTTTTCCATCTTTGGTAATGGAGTAGGTCTTTTTCCTACAACAGTGGGTGGCATCAACATCAAATTGCCAAGGCCTACCTAGAAGAATATAGGCTGCATCCATCTCAAAAAAATCACAAAGAACCTTATCCTTGAAATCAGAAATAGGGAATTTTACCCAAGCTTGTTCTATAACTAGAGTTTATTGGCCTTTTGTTAACCATGAAACATGATATGGGCAAGGGTGTGGCTACTTAGGCAAGTTTAATTTTTGAACCATTTCACAAGAAACAAGATTTTCAATTGAACCTAAATCAATAAGGAGTTTGCATACCTTTCCATGGCATGTGATCTTTGTCCTAAAGAGATACTTACTTTGTGGAGGTTCTTAGTTCTGTGGCACTTGAAGGAAGACTTGCCTCATCATTAGACATGCTCCTTCTTCTAGTTCCAATTCTCTAGTAGCATCATTGTCTTCTTTCTTATCCTCTTGGACAAGTTGTGCTCTCCTTTCACCCTTGTTATTATTCCTCTTCTCAGGGCATCTTCCTACTTGATAACCAAGTTGATTGCAATAGTAATATTTCAATGGTTCATTACCTCTTCTAACATTTTTCCTCCCCCTATCGAAAGGTCTTCTTCCTCTATAGTTTCTTCTTGAATTGGAGTCACTATTCTCCTTATCTCCTTGATTAGTATTCTTGCTACTATTGCTACTGTTTTGTCCCTTGTTCCAAGAGTTTCTTTTTCCTCTAAAACTCTTCCCACCATCATTTCTCTTGCCTTTACCAAAAATTTTCTTTCTATTACACTTTTCCTCTACCTTAAGTGCCATTTGATATCACTTTCTGACTGTGGTAGGGCAATGTAAACTCAATTCTTCTCAAATGGGTATTTCAGGTCATTCATGTACCTTGCTAACTTCTCTTCTTCATCTTTAGCCATCTTGGTCTTCATACATAGTTTCAAGAACTCCTTACTATATGAGGCCACATCCATGTCCTTTTGTTTCAAACTTTGCTTCCTCTTATGGAGTTGTACCCTATAGTCCTCAGGTAAATATGTCTCCTTGAACAATGCTATCCTTCTATTCTGAGAATTGATCATGCTCTTTCCATTCTTCACCCTTTTAGCCTAGATGAAGTTCCCCCAAGTTATGGATGCTTCCTTCAACTTGGATCTTGCAATCTTTACCCTCTCATTCTCAAGGATTTCTTCACATTTTTTAAAGAATGTGGTCAATGCCTCTATCCAATCCAAGGCTAAATGAACATTCATCTTGGCACTAAAAATTGAAAAATTCATCTTCTCCTCCATATTCCTCCTTCCCATAGATTTGAAAACATCTATTAAAGACATTTGATCTGCAGGGATTTTTTGAGCAGCATCATCCTCCTCTTCTTCTCTCCCTTCTTCTATTTTAGACTCTTCTTTTCCTTTTGCCATCTTTGCTAACTCACTATTTGTAACCCTTGTAGGAATCTCCTCATTCTCAAGTTTAGACATGGCTTTGATACCACTTTAATGTAGCAGTGCATAATGGAAGCCTCTTATGGTAAGCAATTAGGCAAATAAGTGAGTTGGAATCCTTCAAATACCCCAAAGAGAGGGTTTAGTGTAGAGATACTTATCACAAGTATCAAGAATGAACTTAAAATAGGTTATCACAACCATAAAAAGTAGGAAACCTAATCACTAGGCTTGCCAAAGTTCAAAACACCAAAATATAAGGATTCTCCAAAAGGCCCAAATAAGGGAACATAACCCTGAACACAAATAAAAAGAGAACAATGAACATGGATTGCAATGTAAACACCCTCAGGCCTATTAAGGTGTACCTACATTAGACAAAAGGGTTATTTTTGGTACAAGCAGCCCAAATGCAAAGTTACAATAGTTTTCCATTAAAAAGGCTACTAGCCCTTCAAACAAAAAATTGGGCATAACAAGGAATGCTACCATATGAAAGTAAGTTTTTATTGCATATATTGACACCCTTTGTAGACATATACACCATTCCAAAGTATCAAAAATTGAAACTATTAATAAATCCCTTCTATAACCACATTTTAATTGTGTTGATACGCCTAATTAGGCTGCTATTATATTGTAAGTACCCTTTCACACATGCCAAATTGAAAAATGACTACTAGAAAATATGGGGGCATATAAAAAAAGACTAAATCCAAAGTTACAGACCTTGGATCAGTTTGGAACAAAAGTTATGATGACTGTCATGAAATGTTGAAAGGTGCATATATGGAGCCATACATCTAGGGTAAGGTTGAAAAATTCATTCATTGCTTGGCCATCTCTGAATCCTAAAAAATCTTAAAGTGCATTGATAGGGCTTGCATTCCACCAAGAGGCATCAAAATCCCATGGTGAAAAGTGCCAAAACAACAAGGCCCTAGGTGAAACCCTAATTTCTAGGCACAGCCATCAAAATTGGAATAACTTGCAAACTATAGATGAAAAATACATGAAACCAAATGAAAATTAAAGTCAACTCACTCTTCTAACTCTTGGAGTCATTTTCACATGTCCCAACATCCATACTAGTCTATACAACATCTTGAAACATAAAATTTTACAAGAAAAATAGGTTATTTTATTGATTTCTTGCAAAAAAAAGTACATCATACCTATCACCCACCTATAAGGGCTAATATAGGTTTATCCCAATGGTTACAAGGTTTTTTTGAACCAAACGGCCATTTCAAAGAGTGTTTTTCAAAGTTTAAACAACTTTTTGAGCAACTTTGCATCTTTTTGCATTATTATACCCCTAGTAACCAAAATTGGTCCAAAGCTTATTTTTATGATCCTTAATGGATCCAAACATGTAAAACATGAGAAAAAAATACAAATACCTATGCCTAGGATATGGGATCATGAATTGACCAATGGTCAGCCAAGGGCTTATAAAATGCCAATCTTGGGACTATGGTCTTACAATGAGATCCAATATAAAATCTATTATTCCTAACCATGGTTAGAGGCCCTAATTACATTAGTGAAATCTCCTTTATTTCCCATTGATGGTGGAGTGGGTGCTCTTGCACCGTTCTCATACTGTCTTCATCAATCATCTTGATATAACACTCTATTCAGGCAACAACTATCTCACCAATAACATTTGACATCAATGACAACATAAAAATTGTTTCAATTATAGTTTCCAACAAAAGGTTACAAAACACATTGTTAGGTGTCATCTTGTTAAAGAATTTAATCACCCTATTAGGAGTGACCTATTTAGAGGTTTTTATAATCATTGCATTAGAATGTCAATTTGATTAAAGGATTTACAACATGACTATTAGGTCAACCTTGATTAAAGGATTTTAGTGCCATAATGGTTAGAAAGTAACAACTAGGTTGACTAGATAAAATTCAACTCACATTCCATGATCAAATCTCCATTCAACTCATTCCTAGTTCATTGACTAGTCTTCATCACATTCTTCATATTTGATCTACTTGGAAACACTTAAAGAAATCTCTCTTTCACCAACTTCTTTATTTTCCTCTGTAACTCTTTTTATTTACTTATTATTCAAATTTTTTCCATCCAACTCACAAATAATCTCATATTCCTCTTTAAATAGACATGTTGTCATGTCCCCTTTTCAAATAATTAAAAATAATAATCTTTTCTAAGGTAGGCAGGCCCAAAAAGGTGAAGTTTCGGAAAAAAGGGGATAATCTTTGGAAGCTAATGGACTAATAAATGAAAATTATTATTAAAATATGTTTTATTAACCTCTCTTGGACGTGAGTTAGGGTTATGCCCTCTTTTAAGGGGTTTGGAGGCATTTTGGGCTCATTCTAGAACTTGATTTTTGCGCATTACTTTGTTGTTTTTCAGAGGCTGCCAAACTTGTTTAGAAGGAGACCCAAGAATTGGAGTTTGTAGGTTTTCAAGAAGGCTAAGTATGGGAGTTTGAAGACATTCCATGTGCATGCTCATGCAGAGTTTGCCTTTGTGCTGAACAGTGCAAATTTGTGGGTTTTCGGGTGTATTTTTTGTAAGAGTTTGGTGTTTCTGGTTGAGTATTTCATATCAGTTTGGGTTTCTGATGTATATCATAATTTTAAATGTTAAAATAGAGCTAAATATATTTATTTGGATATGATTATACTGCTGTGATATTATATTAAGTTTTTGTGGTGATTCCAGGCTATTTTATGCTATTTTCGGGAGCCCAATGAGCATTGTTTTTGTCCTCCGTTTGGGAGCTATTGTGTGCATGTTATAAAGATCTAGAAATTTCATTTTTTAGGCTGTTATGATGCTCAAATTTCTGTAAAAATGTTCACTTTCAGATTTATTAATAATAGGTGAAGCTGTGAAGCTTTTGGCACTATTTCTAGCATACCCAATTTGGGGTTTATTGAGAAATTGGTGGATCTTTGAAATATTGGTTGTTTGATTTTAAAGATCTGATTTGAGGCTTTAAATATCATATAAATCAGAGAAAGGGATATTTCAGTGGTATCAAAGCTATGATCTTGCCAGCCTGAGGGTTTGTAGAAGTTTGCATGTCAGTTTTGACAACTACCCAAATCTTGCATGTCAAAATTTATGGTTGCATGCTACTTCTAATCATTTGCATGTTAGTTATTGGTGAATTTGGTGGTTTCATGTTGCTTCTAATCATCTACATTTCAAAATCTATGGTTGCATGCTACTTCTAATCATTTTCATGTTAGTTCTTGGTGAATTTGGTGGTTGCATGTTGCTTCTAATCAGCTGCATGTCAAAATCTATGGTTCCATGCTACTTCTAATCATTTGCATATTAGCTCTTGGTGTTTGAAGAAGTTATAACCTATTGTGGTTACACTCTACTTTATCTAGAATGGATAGGTATAGTACAAAGTCTCAGAGGACATGATCTTGGACAATTGATATCCAGAGTCAGAACAGTAGAAAGGATGGTTATTTAGACATTCAAGATAAACTTAGGAAAATAAGCCATGACATGTTTGAACAGTTGGTTGAGCACCACTATATGATGAATAACATGTTTTCTAACCTAGCTAAGGTGGATAAGTTGACTAGATTTCTATTTGGTAGATTTTCTCACAGGGCAGATGACATAATTACCAAGAACCTGCATGAGGAGTTTGAGAAACTAGCTTATAGCCAGGCAGAGGTCTCATATTCTACTTTTCCATTGGAGGTAGTGGGTTTAGATGATGATTATGAGGATGTTTTTGTGCATGATGGTGAGATACCTAGTAGAGATGAGCAGACATTGAGCATTCATGACTTTGCTGAGAAAGAGTACCAGGCACAGTTAGATGCTTCATCACATGAGGTTGAGGCAGGTAGTACTTCACATGATTTGTCCAGCCAGCTGAAGGTGAACAAAGATAGTATTGTGACTTCATTATCTCATCATGATAGGATGCGAGATATGATAGAGGATCATATTTGAATGATTCAGTTATAGGGTAGACATAGTGGAGTTCAGGAAAAGTCTTCTTGTGTTGACTTACAAGCTATTAGGGAAGGAATGGGAATGATGAAGTTGAGTTATTTACATCTTCTATTAGATCGTGACCATCTGCTTAGCCTTGTTGGAGACTATTCAGATGCCTTGAGGAGGAAGGAGGAGGAATTTGATAGGCTTTCTCCTAAGCTTGAGGACACTCGAGCTTCTTTGGTGAGTACTCGATTGGCATTACAAGATTGGGAGAGACATGGGGATAAGCATGGCATGTATTGAGTTTAGTTTCATCTTGCACTCTTGATACTCAGCTTTTGCAAATAGTAGATCATATGTGGTCACTGATAATGTTGTGAGTTCATCTTGCATTCACATCCACGATATAGGGACAATGTTAGACAGGTATGTGGAATTAGTTGGTATTGGTCATATTACCCAGGTGAGGAGTTTGCTTGAGTTACCAGCTGATTATAGTTTACGGATATGGACTCGAAATTGTTATATTGGTGTTTGGGATTCAGTTGACTAGAAATCTTTAACACTTTTTGGTAGTAGTGATTTTTTGGGTGCTATCATGGATTTGATTAGTAGATTGCATGGTGTTGTCTTTTCTTGTCCTAGGAGCTTATCCGATGTTGGTATTAGTTTTTATACACCGGTCTTGGGCTTTGTTCATATATCCAATCGACCATTTTTGCTAGAATGTGTTGATGATCTTTCATATTTGGTAGTGTGTACAAATGAGTCTCAGGATCATATTGGCATTGATGACATCCAGGAGGATGCAGTGGATAGTTTTGAAGACTTAGTTTCCTTGGTGGTTTCTTTTGGTACAAAGGAGTTGGATAGAAATGCTACAATTTTTGATACTCTGTATGTTGATATGAGCTTTGGAGTTGATTTGCATGATATGGATGGTAATACTCTAGAGACTAGTAACCTTGAGGATACTCCTTTAGACAGTACATCAGAGGAGGTTTGTAGGATACAGTCTAGCTAGTGCCATTATGTGTCTAGTTAGTTGAGAGTTAGTGAGCGAGACATTGCTATCATTTGCCAACATTTTGATGATGCTCATCAATTGCTAGCAGTTTATGGATGGGATTCTCCTACTAGTGATGAGCAGGGAGGTAGATATCTTTCCTTGACAGAGTTCCACTCTTTATGGGAGACTATTAGGATTCTAAGATAGGATTATATGCTATTGGTAGCTGAGAGAGATTATCTTATGGAGTGGGGTAGTACAACAAATGATGCCTTATTGGCCAAGGAAGATGAGGTGAGTGAGCTTACTCAGCAGCTTGAGGTGACTTCTGAGATTCTTGAGAGTACACAGTTGGCTTTCAAGGAGTCATAGTTTCATTTGGCTAAGGTGACCATTGAGTTAGAGCAACTACAATTTTTACTAGATTCTATATAGTCACAAGCTGTGGTGTTTGGTGATCTGAGGATGTCCATGGTCAAGATTGTCAAAGATAGTGGAGATGGGGATCCATCCATCCTTGATACTAACATTGGCATATCGAGTTCATTCCCACTAGAGTCAGGTCTAGTTGAGATGGGTGCTATAGTAGATTGTTGTGGTATGCCTAACATGGTGATGACCTCTAGTACTAATGGCATGAAGACTAGAGATGTTGTATCAAAGACCATGTGTGATGTTGGTG
Source organism: Cupressus sempervirens (assembly GCA_028749045.1). Lineage (NCBI taxonomy): Eukaryota > Viridiplantae > Streptophyta > Pinopsida > Cupressales > Cupressaceae > Cupressus > Cupressus sempervirens. The sequence continues at coordinate 955,323,404 of CM053787.1, read as the reverse complement.
AGCTGACAGTTGGCATGGTTCCTACTAGTAATACTACTCCCTTGGCGATGTCTTCAGAGGTAGTAGTTAGTTCCTACTTGGTTAGTGATCGATTGTAGTTAGTTACATCTGGATTGCAGTCTGAGCCACTGACTAAGATTGGCACATTCTATCGACATTACATTGTGAGATATGCTCATCAATTCACCTTTGATGACTATGTTGATGAGATGATGATACAAAGATGTACTTTGGTTCCTAGTGCTTATCATTAGTTATGGGATAGTTTGATGCCTCCGGATGAGAGTTGTGATGGGCACGACATGGTGATAGGTTCTGTAGTTGACAACTTGATAATACATGACTTAGAGCAGGAGTTTTGGAGTGATGCTTTAGCAAGTGTTGTTATTGATTCTACTCCTTTGGCTATGACATCTCCTGACTTAGTTGGTGATCAGTCAAAGTGGGTTGTATCACTTGTTCATGGTGAGTTGTTGACTAAGGTTGGCTTTTTTTATCAACATTATATTGCAGGGTATGTACATTAGTTAGCATTTGATCCTTGTGTTGAGGAGTTGATGGCAGGCAAATTTGGTTTGGGTTCCATTTCTTGCTATTTATCTTGTGATGGCTTTTCACCATTAGGGGTGCATGGGAGTTATGGTTATGAGATAGTAGTCAGTGATCTATAGATTTGTGTTGACTAAAAGAGTTGTATAGTGTGTGGATTCTCCATACATGGTACAGTTTCATTCGGGTGCATTCACCATTGTTGCAGAGTTAGATTGTACATTCTGTATAGGCTAGTGGGATGCGTTGATGGTATTTACTATGTTGGTAGTTTGATTTGTCCACTTTACTTGGGTTTTGATGTTCTAAGAGTTTGTGTCTTGTGGGTTTCTAACTATGGAAGCTATGACTTTGGAGTTTGGTTGAGCAGTAATTGTCAGTTTGATTATGGATTCCTCTTGGTCATATTGCAGAGGATATTGCAAGAGCCTATGTTAATTGAAAATAGTATATTTCATGACTACATTTGGGATTTAGGTGGATTGATTGGTTTATTGTTTAGACATTTCTTTAGGACAAGCAATATTTGGAATGGGAGGACTTGTCATGTCTCCTTTTCAAATAATTAAAACTAATAATCTTTTCTAAGGTAGGCAGGCCCAAAAAAGTGAAGTTTCAAAAAAAAGGGGATAATCTTTAGAAGCTAATGGACTAATAAATGAAAATTATTATTAAAATATATTTTATTAACCCCTCTTGGATGTGATTTAGGGTTATGTCCTCTTTTAAGGGGTTTGGAGGCATTTTGGGCTCATTCCAGAACTTGATTTTTGTGCATTATTTTGTTGTTCTTCAGAGGCTGCCAAACCTGTGAAGAAGGAGACCCAAGAACAGGAGTTTGTAGCTTTCTAAGAAGTCTAAGGACATAATTTTGAAGCCATTCCATGTGCATGCTCATGCAGAGTTTGCCTTTGTGCTGAACAGTGCAAATTTGTGGGTTTTCGAGTGTATTTTTTGTAAGAGTTTGGTGTTTCCAGTTGTGTATTTCATATCATTTTGGGTTGCTGCTGTATATCAGAATTTTAAATGTTAAAATAGAGCTTAATATATTTATTTGGATATGATTATACTTTTGTGATAGATTATTAAGTTTTTGTGGTGATTTTGAGCTATTTTGTGCTATTTTCGAGAGCCCGATGAGCATTGTTTTTGTCCTCCATTTGGGAGCTATTGTGTGCATGTTATACAGATCTGGAAATTTAATTTTATAGGCTTTTATGCTCCTCAAATTTCTTTAAAAATTTCCACTTTCAGATTTATCAATAATAGGTGAAGCTGTGAAGCTTTTGGCACTATTTTTGGCATACCCGATTTGGGGTTTATTGAGAAATTGGTGGATCTTTGAAATATTGGTTGTTTAATTTTAAAGATCTGATATGAGGCTTGAAATATCATTTAAAATTAGAGAAAGGGACATTTCACATGTTTAATATTTTTCAACTTAAACATAATTATAGATCTTAGGGTTTGATCACATTCATTGAATCTATACATTATTTAATCTTTCTACTTCTTTCCTTGAAATTTTTGGAAACTTCTCATTGAATAATTTTATTAAATGGTAAGCAACAAAATCAATCCATAAATTAAATATTATGGCTCAGAAATGTCTATCCTTAATATGTTTTGACCATTAGTTAAATTTAACAATGTCAGCATCAAATCTTGATTCTTTTACAAGCTATTAATATGTTTACACTTGGTCATCACTATGTTCTTTATCTCAACCATCACTAGGTAGTGCAGTTGCTACTGAATTTTCTCATATAGCTTACACTAGCTTTAATGACCATCACTGTGCTTAGTCATTACTTTAGCTTCCCTTCATCTTTCTTGGTCATTATCATCACTCAACTAATAATTAAGTTCCTTAATCTTCTACTCTGTAATGCTTAACATATTCATTAACCTAGTAACTTGTTTCTTAGTCACACTAGTGTTTTACTTAACTTCTCTCAACTTCTATCAATCATCTCTGTCATACTTCAACTCATCTTTGTTCTTCACTTAATACATTGATCAAACAATGTATTACCTTTAAAAATACCAATTGACCAAGTTCCCTTTTTAGTTTCATCATACTTTCTCCTCTTTACTCAACAAATTTACTAGTTCATCTTGTTATCTCTCTTTTCAAATCCTCTTTATCAATCAAATAATATGACACTCTACACTATTAGCAAATATCTTACCAGTAAGGTTTGACATTAATGAAAATATACAAATTGTTCTTACTATAGTTTCAATACTTAGTACCAAATATCTTTTCAAATCTACATGCTTCCTAATATTACCCCCCATTTACTAAGAAATAGAAAACAAATCCTTCTATTTATTCTTGGCTTGGTGCTTTTCTACACATGATATCTTACAATGCATATCCCATGATGCCCAAAGCACACAAGGCTTCTTAAAGCATGAACAATTCAATGATGATTGAAACCCATCCACTCTTATTCACTACTCGATGGTCTAATTTTCAACATCTCAAAATATTGTTGATGAGGATTCTCCCCCTATGCATTTGCTCCCATGTTCCCAAATCCTATTTTTTATCTTACATTTCCATCCTAGCTTTGATACCATGATTTTATGACCGCTGCAAATGTAACAACACTACCTATAATTTTTGTGTTTTCCAATGACAATAATCTTTCTTTTACTTATATTTTGGATGAGAAAATAGAGAAACGTCCCTTCATGGGATATGTCTATTCATTAACACAAATTATTTATGTATAAATTAATATAACGATAATCAATTTTATAGTTGTATGAACTACGTATATATATATATATATATATATATATATATATATATATATATGTATGTATGTATATGTATATATATATATATACATACATACATACATATATATATATACATATATATATACATACATATATATATATATACATACATATATATATATATATGTATACATATACATATATATATGTATACATATACATATATATGTATATGTATACATATATATATGTATATGTATACATATATATATATATATATATATATATATATATATATGTATATGTATACATATACATATATATATGTATACATATACATATATATATATGTATACATATATATATATATATATGTATACATATATATATATATGTATACATATATATATATATGTATATGTATACATATATATATGTATATGTATACATATATATATGTATATGTATACATATATATATATATATATATATATATATGCATGTGTGTGTGTGTGTGTGTACAGACACACACATACACACACAAATTTCCAACCATTTAACAATAATATGCATCCCAAAGTGGAATTTTTTTTTTAAATGCACAATTTAGTGTATTTTTAGGAAAAAAGTGTAACCCATAGTGGTGGGTGCACCCATTAGTTAGATCTTTTAGTTTGTAAAGGTTTCTATATCTCAGTCTCTTGGTTACAAATTATTCTCTATTTCTATTTTATTATAGTCCAACAACTAATTTTTAGATCTAAAGTAAAATCATGGTTAACTTTTATTCTTCACTTTTCATTTCATGGCACTCAGTGTGATGTATCAGATCTAATCTTATCATGGCCTTATTTATCATATATGTTCTTATATTACTTGTATTTCAATAAGTTAATCTACTTATATTAGAGTGATAAATTAAATCCATAATCAAAGAACAACCAATATAATGAGATCTTTTAAGTTGAGATATTTGAAAGGACTTCAATTTTGCATCAACACTCCCTTACATCCATTTTAGGTACTACTAAATTGATTTTGTCTAAGCTCAACATGGGCAGGATGTAGTTTATGAAATTGTAACAAGTATAGTTATTGATAGGATATTTTTCTTTTATTTGATGATTAAGCCAAGAGGCTTTCTACAGTAGAAGCATTCATCAATATAAAATTTTAAGAATTTAAAAAGAAATTGATGTTCATTTTAACGTTATAGGTTGAAAAAGTGAAATTGATAATAACAAAAACTAATAAATGGAATGACAAGTTACACCAATTGTTCCATCTCCTAACCATTTCATCTTCTAGAAAAGACAAAAGAGTGAATCATTAGTAACTAAGTGTATCTAACATTTTCATTTTCTAGAAAATTTATAAACAAATGCATCTCTATTTTGTAGCTTTGTAGAAGAGATTTTGTCATGGATTTCATCTATTTTGAATGATTCAAATTTGAATATTGTGATTTCTATGTCTAGATCAAAATTTAGATTTATGCAATCTCCATAATAGAAGAATGGTATTCTCCAATGTTAATGGTGCTTAATGGGAGAGTTTTAGGGGTGTCTTCTTTTCTATTTCTAACATATTTTTTTCCAATTTGTACTTTCCTAGCTAGATCTATCCATTTTCTCTTGATTCATGAATGGAGCTTCTTGGTTGGTTTTGTTGGATCACTCATTGTGCTATTAGCATCAGTATAAATTTTCTCATGGAGACCAACATATGGCTTTCTAATGGGATTCTGAACTGGAAAATGGTGCAGATGTTTGTGTCAATGCCGAATGACTGGTCCATGTGAAAATTTGTCTAGACATAAAGTGCAGCCATGGTAATTTTTTCAGCAATGCAGCTGAAAAAGAAGGGAAATCTTGTAGTAACACAATATTGTAGGAAATATCTAAATGGAAATGCTTATAAATACATTCAAATTTGGTCTATAACTCATAATACCAATCTCACTTTTTCTTGTTCTCCTTTATTCTAAGAAAAATTGCAGATTGGAGGAACCAATTACTTCTGTAAAGGCAGTTGCGGATGTAATTATTTTAGAAATTTTGGCAATTTTAATTATTCCTGTGATGGGTACATATGTTTTAGTTCTTAGATTATGTGATTTGATTGTATTTAGAATCTTCTAATATAATTTTTAAAACCATTGCTAAATATAATCATAAAGATTAATTTATAGTGTGTATGTGAAGGAGGCATTGAATGTGAGATGGTAGTAGTAGAGACTATAAGAAATTTAAATCAAAAATAAAATTCACAACCCTAAACCTAAAAAAATTTCTTGGCACTCACAATTGCCAAGTGACAGTTTTTCTTGGTAAACACTAAGAAACTAAGTGGCAAGAGAGTTTACCGAGTGAGCTCGATAAATGAAGAACAAACAACTCGGTAGCCAAAGGATGTTGAGTGAGCTCGAAAGTGTGGATGCCGAGTGAACTAGGTAGCCACAGGAGGGTGGAGATTAGTAGAAGAAGGCACTAAGTGAACTCAGTAGCCACTATAAAATGGAGCTCAATAGAAGACATTACCAAGTGAACTCAGCTTGAACTGTAGATGACTTCTAACAAAGACAATACTGAGTGACAAAACTATAACGTGAACTCCTTTTCCACCATTAAAACCAAAGGGCCAGAACTTGAACCTTTCAAATAAACTTTTCAAATGCAAGGAATAGAAGAAGAAGAACAATGGATTCAAGTATGTCTGCTTTCTTTCTATTCAACTTAGATTAAATCATTACAAAATCTGGGAGTATTTGGCTTCAACCAAAAAACCCTAAAGTAACCCTAAAACTTAAAACTGGAAAACTTAAAACTTTAAACTTCAAACTTATAGCTCTAATGGTTGCATACTAAAATTCCTAGAGCAATCACTGCTTTAACAAGTTGAATCAAATGACAAACTAAAAAATTACAAGATGACACAAAGAAGCATGTGCAACTGTAGTCACAAAATAAACTTCCTCTGTCCCTGGAACAAACTAGATCTACTGATCACTTTCTCTAGAACTTCTCTCTGTCTCCAACTTCAACTTCTTCTACTGGTCGAATGGAATGTGAGACATTCCTTTTGTCTTCTGCCAAAAATGTTTTCCCCCTCATTTACAAATTTGAAAACTCACCTACCTGTAATAAATGTTTATGACTATTGTGCAAGTCATCAGGGATGGTAGGTGGGCATTTGGCTCCAAGGGCAAATGACTAAATGTAATAAATATTCCAACACTCCCCCTTTGTCTCGAGCCAAACAAACAAGGATTACTACTGATGCAAATCAACTACACCAAGACACTCTCTTATGTGTACAAAAGTTCCAATCCCTAATGGGTTGGTAAAAATGTTGGCTAGCTGCTGCTCAGACTTACAAAACTCTACTTTGATATCTCCATTCTCCACCAACTCTTTAATGAAGTGATATCTGATCTCTTTATGTTTGCTTCTCCCATGGAAGACTAGATTCTTCAACAATGCAATTGATGAGATGTTGTCACAATAAATTGTGGTTCCATCCTCTTGCCTTTCATTCAAATCTATCAAGATCCTCCTTAGCCAAATAGCCTAACATGCTGCTACATTTGCTGCTATGTATTCAGCCTTTGCTGTAGATTGAGCAACAATAGGTTGCTTCTTGGATGCCCATGAAATTACACCTGATCCCATATGAAATACATATCCCAAAGTTCTCTTCCTATCATCTATACTTTTAGCCCAATCACTATCAGTATAACCTACCAACTTGAATTCATTTGTTGTAGTATACAAAATTCCAAATCCTTTGGTACCTTTCACATACCTTAGGATCCTCTTTCCTACTTGCCAATGGGAATCTTTTGGTGTTTCAATAAATCTAAAAATCAAACTTACTGCATGCATTAGGTCTAGCGAAATTGTAGTCAAATACATTAAACTTCCAACCATACTCTTGTATAGTGTTGGATCCACTCTCTTGCTAGAGTCTTCCTTACTTAACTTTAGACCTACTATTGTTGGTGTGGGGGCTGACTTACTATTCTATATTTTAAATCTCTCCAAGCTCTGCCCTACATATTTTTCTTGAGAGTTAAAAATGTCATCATCCATTTGTTTTACTTCTATGCCTAGAAAATATTTCAAGAGACCTAGCTCTATCATCTCAATGACCTCTTTGAACTCACCAATTAGAGCTTTGTCATTACCAGTGAAAATCAAATCATCTACATACAAGAAAAAAATCAAAACATTTCTATTTATTGATTTAATGTAGAGAGTAGGCTTGCCATTTCTTTTGCTAAAGCCATTGCTCATCAAATATGAGTCAATCCTGCTATACCATGCATGTGGAGCTTGCTTGAGCCCATAAAACACTCTCCTCAATCTATATACTTTGTTATCTTTACTTGCTACTTCATAACTAGGTGGCTTCTCTACATATACTTCTTCCTTCAATACACCATTTAGGAAGGCAAACTTCACATCCATTTGGTATACCTTCCATTTATGTTGAGCTGCAATTGCTATGACAGCACTCACGATTTCCATTCTTGCAATTGGGGCATATGTCTCATCATAATCTCTGTCATACTACTATTTGTAGCCCTTGACTACTAGCCTTGCCTTATGCTTATCAATTTTTCCTTCAGCATTGCATTTGGTCTTCTAGACCCATTTCACTCCAATCACTTGCTTCTTGGGAGGCAATTCAGTTAGCTCCCATGTCTCATTCCTTTCTATAGCATCTATCTCCTCATGCATGGCTTTACACCATTTTTTCTCTTTGATTGCTTTTTCAAAATATATTGGATCACTATCAAAAAATAATGCAAAATTAACACTTTAATCATAATCTTCATACCTTTCATCTTGGTATAACTCCCTAAGACTCTTTTTCTTTCTTGGTAATAGGGAGGAGAGTGTGGGATCAGAATCTTCACTCCTGCTACATTGTGGACTAGCTCGATCTTCATTGGTACTCAGCACTGACACTCGATCATGCCTAGAGGAGCTCGGAAATAACTAAACCTACTTGCCTTTTCTTCTATTTCATCATTCTTACTATTCATCAACATCTTCTTCACTCATAAATGGAACTTTACTTGAAGTGCTCAATGACTCATCAATTGGACCATACCAAGACTGATTTTCAAGAAATTCCACATCTCTTGAAAGAGTCATCTTATTGTTCAATGGGTCATACAATTTGCATGCCTTTGATTTTGAGCTATACCTATGAAGATGCACTTCACACCTTTTTCATCCAATTTTTTCCTTTTCTCTTTAGGCACATGTGCATATGCAACACATCCAAACACCATTAGGTGTTCAACTATCCATCTTCCTTGTGACCATGTTTTCATTGGAATTCTATCACAAATTGCCTTTGTAGGACACCTATTAATTAGGTAAACTATTGTTTCCATAGTCTCTCCCAAAAATTTGATTGGGAGGCCTTTCTCTTTCATCATGCTCCATGCCATTTTAACAATGGTCATGATCTTTCTTTTAGCCACTCCATTCTACTATGGTGTATAGCTGGCTGTGAGCTCTTTCTTTATGCCATGTTTCTTGGAAAAATTTATAAAATAATTGGAGGTATAATCCCCTCCTCTATATGATCTTAGGACCTTGATATAATGTCCACATTCTCTTTTAGCCTAGGCTTAAAATTCTAAAAATTTATCAAATGCTTCAAATTTATTCTTTAAGAAATACACCCATGTCCTACGACTAAAATCATCAATGAATGTCATGAAATACATACTCCCCCAATGGAAGTAACTTGCATAGGACTGACTAGGTCAATATGCACTAACTCTAATGGATATCAAGCCCTCCTAGAATTTCAAGAATTAAAGGGAAGCCTATGTTGCTTACCCAAAATACAAGCCTCACACTTGTCACATGAATTTCCTATGCGTGGAAAACCTTCTACCATTCTTTTATTTGACAATAAATTTAAACCAGCATAGCCAAGATGACCATACCTGAGGTGCCATAGTTGTGATGGGTCTTCAATCACACTCCTTAGATCTGATTATGTTGGAGGTGTAGCACCAGTTTGAGATGAGAAACATGTCTCTATCTTCAGGGGAAATATTCTATTCTTTGTCATTTGAACTGTTGTAAGTAAATTCTTGCTACCATCTTTTTCTTGAATGACACACATGTCAATCTCCATTAGCACTTTGTATCCATTTTGGATGAGCTAACCAATGCTCATCAAATTGTGCTTCATACAAAGGGAAAAATACACATTTTGTATTTCCTTCTTCTCACCTTTCTTGGTGCAAACCATAATAGATCCTTTGCCCACTACTAGTAGGGGTCCATTATTACCTATTTTAATCTCAGACTTGAAACTCTTGTCAATGAATGAAAACAAGGTTTCATTACCACTCATCTAGTTTCTACATCAACTATCGAGGTACCAAACCTTAGGGCTTCCTTCTTCACCAAATTTACCCATGATCAAGGTAGTGGCATTGTTTCCACTTCCCATGTTCACATCAGCCACATTTGCTTGTCCTAACTAATCATTCTTCTTTTTCCAAAATTCACTTGCATAATGCCCATATTTATGATAGTAGTAGCATTCTACATTACTCGTATTTGAGTTGTAGTTTTTCTTACCTCTTTTTGAAGTATTTTGTGAGCTACTTGCTCCATTTGCTCTTCCTAAGCTTTTTGCTATAGCATTTCTTTGTCCTCCATTGCCTCGGGCTCTACCTCTGGAGTTTCTACCTGAGCCATTTCTTCCTCTCCCCCTTCATCTTGGATTTGATTGAGCCTTGAATTCTTTCTCTTGGGAAGAAGAAGTAGATCTATTGATCCTATGCTCATGGGTTTGAAGAGTACCCATCAACTCATTCATGGTCAAACTAGTGAGGTCTTTTGCCTCTTCTATGGTCATGACCAAATTTTCATATTTATGAGGTAAACTGCTCAATATCTTTTCCACTATGCTCTTCTCTTGATTGTCTTCTCCATTTGACTTCAGTTGGCTAATCACATTGGAGGTCCTTGAATGGAAGTCTACAGCTGATTCATTGTCCTTCATCTGAAGGTTCTCAAAGTCTCTCCTTATATTCTATAGCTTTACTGTACAAACATTATTAGTCCCCTTGAAGTTCATCTCAAGGATATCCCATGCTTCCTTTGCATAATTTCCTGCTGCAATTTTTTGGAATACTATCTCTATCATTGCTACTTCAATCAAACTTAATGCCTTAGCATCCTTGCTCTTTGACTCCTTTAACTAAGTCTTTTGATTATTAGTGAGTGCAGCATACTGTGTTGGGTCTGTCACATCATTGGACCCATTAATTAAAAATTCTCATAAATCATTTGAAACCATAATGGTTTTCATTTTCTTTGCACATGTATCATAATTTTGTCCATTCAAAGGTGGTGGTTGCTGCCATATCTTTCCTGCATCTCCTGCCATGTCAAATATCCCAAAAAAATGTTAACCTCATAATGGTTTTTGCCAATTGAGTGCCAACACACTTAAAGATATTCCACATTTGATGTTGAGTACATCATGCATGCTGAGTGATCTTCATGTGTCGAGTAGTTTTCAGATATCGAGTGAAGATCAGATACCGAGTGAAGTATAAGAGCCAAGCAACACAAGTGTCGAGTGTTAACAGGTGCTGAGTGATACATTTTTTTAAAAGTGTCGAGCTATCTAGGAAATAGCATGTGCTGAGTATCAACAATACTTCAGGAGCCGAGTAACTCAGTAGATCAGCATAAGAGTTTGAAATTGCACAAACTATGATGCAAATAGTTTTTACAACCGACATAAGGTAAATCTCCAAGGATTTAATGATGAGATCAAATATTTTATTTTTCCTATGCAATTTGCATGCATCCAATAAGAAAAATGATGAAGGCATGCAACCAATCAGAAAAAGATAAGTATTGAGTGAAAAATGAAGATTGAATGTGGATCATAGATCCACACCTAACCCTAAATTCTTAAATGTCTTTATAAGGAAGACAAAATTTCATTGTAAATGAGACGAGAGGTGTGAGAAGACATACAAGGGTTAGCAAGAAATTTTATTTTTAGAAGCGAGGATTATCAGATCACAAAAAAGATCTAGATCAAAGAAAGCAGAACAAGTGCCAGCATTCAGCAATCAAGGATTGTAATCAGTCAGGTTTATTGTACCCAATACTCTCTAGCAATTGTATTAGAATGAAAATCCTATGGTGATAGGTGAGCTTAATAGCTATTTAAATAAATCCTTAATCAGGTGATTAAATCCTTTAACAGGGTAACACTTCATGGTAAGTGTTTGAAATCCTCTAACCAGGTCATTATTGACATAGTGTAAAGCCTTTAACAGAGCAGGCCTTTAACAGGGTAGACCATCAGAAGTGGTTGAACAATATTGCTGCAATAATTTTTGTGGGTATCATCCCCACCCCAGTTTTACCTTCTTATTCCTGGAGGGTTTCTGGGTTACCAAAATTCTAGTGTTATGAGTTATTGATGCATGTGTTTAATTTCAAGTTTATTTGATGTATTTACATGCATGCAGTTTACTTTCAGTTAAAAGTTTTATTGGATAAAATGGGATACTTATGATTCACGCCCCCCCACCCCCACCCCCCCCCCCCTCTCATAAGTACTCTTTCCATATTTGAATATTCCACCAATTGGTATCAGAGCACTAATCCAGGTTCTCACAAGGAAAAGCCTAACAGCTTGGAGGAAAAGATCTAAAGATGGAAGCTTTCAAACTTGGGAAGATCATTGAAAATCAGGTGATAGATGTGAAACTTGCTTTGCATAGCTTGGAGGAATTCACAAACAAATTGAGAAACTCATTAAAAAAAAGGAAGGATCTAGCCATAGCTAAAAATGATATACACTACAAGGAGATTGATACCACCAACATATTTTCTAGTGGAGACACTAAAGAGTTTGATGCAGCAATAGCCAAACTGATGGAGAAAAACAAAATTCAAGTAGATGAGATAAGATCTCTCAAGATGGAACATGAATCATAGGCCATAATGATATGTGAAATTACTGAGCAAAAGAAAAGAGCAGTTGATGATAAGGTCATGATGGAAAATAACAAAAGAAATCTTGCAAAAAGACTTGAAGAAAAATGTACTAAACTAAGAAGGATCTCAAACATGTAGATGGATACACTTGCCCAAATGATGAACCTTCATCATGAACTCAATGTAAAAGATATTGCGATCTCTACTTTGAAGATGTAGAATGAACAAATGCAGAATGAATTAAAGAGAAACAAAGAGGTAGCAGAGAATCTCAATAAATCAAGTGAAGCCATCAAGTATTTTGAACAGTTGCTGAGATCACCAAAATCTGCCCATGATACATCAGGACTATGATACAATAGCACTAAAGTTGGAGAATCATCAAAAATTGCTGAACAAAGAAGTGACAAAGGTAAGAATTCAAAACCCACTCGTCATTACTGTAATAACAAGGGGCATATAGCTAATGTGTGTAGGAGTAGAAGATTCAATCAATCAAACATACCCAAAAGTTTCTGTCACAAGTGCAACATGCAAGGACATATGACACAAAATCGCAGATCCAATGTCACAAGGACTCAGAGATTTGGTGGACATTGTTATAATTGCAAAAAGTATGGACATAGGGCATTTGAATGCAGATCAAAACCTATGTGGATATCAAATCATCCAGCAAAAATAGAAGGGAATGAAAATCATTATCATTGGGATTACACCATGAGGTACAATTGTCACTATTGCCAAGAATATGGACATATACCATAGAACTGTATAAGAACACATTTCAAAGGGAACTACAAAAGATGGTTGAATCAAACTACATGCTTCAGTTGTTTGAAAACTGGTCATATCAGCAGAAACTATCCTACAAGATCAAAAGCACCCAAGACTCAAGATAACAAAGGAAAACAAAAGATTGACATTGAAAAGATAAGAGGCCAAATGAATAAGACTTGGAAAAAGAAAGATGAGTGCAACACTTTATGTGGAGGGATCACTTCACCCAATGGGTCAAGTGATCATACTTCATTGAACTAAGCATGAGAAAAACATAGGACCGATATATAAAGCTATATCACACATCAGTCCCAAGACAAAGAAACTAAGCAAGGTATAAATCCACATGAAACAAGATGTCAAGACAAAAACCAAATGTTGTTGCCAAGCTACCTTTGGATGCTAAGTTAAAAAAGATGTCAAGCTCCCAACAGCACCCGAGCTGATAACTGATGCCGAGTTAGATAATTTCAATGGAAGCCGAGTAAAGTGAAATATATTCGAAGCCAAGTTAGGTTAAAATTTCTTCAGAAGCTGAGTTGAAAATTGAGCATTTAAATAGATGAAATTAGGGTATATTATCGTGATTTTAATATTTTTTTCTCATCGCGATCAAGAAGCAAAGGCGAAGAAAGAGAGTTGAGCGACTTCATAGCAAGAATCTAGTGTTTCAATCAGATTGCAGCCTCATTTAACATGTTTTTCATTGATCTAAAGGAATTTTCATTTGTGCCAAGTTACGTAGTTTCATACCCATTTGTTGTATAAACCCTAGTTCACAAAAATGGTGTCAAGTTCAAAGAAAACCTAGGAAAAAGAGTCATTTGAAGTTCAGTTAGTTTCAAATGAAGTCAAGCAACTTGATTTCCATCCCATTCCTGAAGTTGCCTACAAAAATGACCCAGCCGGAGCTCTCTCCCACATTTTCCGAAAAGTTGTAATGGTTCAAGACATGAGGAAATGTTACAATTGCAAGATAGGAGCCCTAGGAGATATGGAAATTAGACAATCATATGATAAATTGTGTGGATGGAGTCTTGAAATAAGAATTCAAAATCATAGAAAGAAAGGGTTTGACCCAAGTTTTATGTTTTCCCACCGTATTCAAAATTGAATGGATTAGACTTGTACTGAGTAGAATTCATGGAGGAAACTTGTGGTTAGAAGATATGCCCATCAAATTGACAAAGGAAATTATACATAGAGTAATAAGGTACCCAACCCTAGATCAGTACAAAACCCTAAGAAGTGAAACAAAGGAGGTCATTGAAAGGAATACTAGTGCACAATGGAACAAAAGAGGAATGACAATTCATACCATACATGATCCTCTAGTTGAATTTGCTATTAGAGTCATTGCTCACAAATTCTATCAATCCAGTAGACTCAACAGTGTACCATGCATTGCAGTAGATGTAGGTTACAAACTAGTGAAAAAGGATCATACTTATGATCTTGTAGAACTACAATTGCAACAGATCAATGAAAACTTAGCTGCTATAAGAAGAACAAAAGGCACTCAATGCAAATTTGGAGCAATTCTAGTTTGCATATTCTTTTATGTACAGAATGAATTTCCTTCTTTTGGTAAAGTAGCATGGATAAATGATAGAACCATCATTGCACAAATTAATGAATATATAGAGCAAATGGGAGAAAATTTTGATACCTTGATGACAAGCTATTTTGAGGATTTCAAGAAATCCATGAAGCAAAGATCAAGGATACCAGCTTCCTTAGTGGAAAAACATACTAATGACATATGTTTCTTAGTTGACATAGATTTTACTTATATTCAAGTTGTAATACCAAGGGTAAGATGGCTAAGGCCATTTGGATACGAAATCAATATTGATGAGGCATCTACAGCAATAACTGCATTATTGGCAGAAGAAGCAGATAAAAGTGCACCATATTTTGGCACTTATGATGTGGTAAGATCAAAGATAAAAATGGAATTAAAAATTTCTTCTACATTGAAAAAGAAAGACAAATTAATAAAGAAAATTAAAAGGAAGTTTGACAAAGAAATTGAGGCTGAGGCAGAAGAAGAAGAAGATGACAGTGATGATAAAGATGAGCAAGAACAAGGGCAAATGGAACTAACTCAAGGTCTTGGTGAAGACAAGGAGGAAGGTGCAGAGGAAGAAGAAGCCAAGGAAGCACCAATTGAAGCTGAGCCAAAGAAGAGAAAAGCAACAAAATAGCCTTCAGCCAAGCTGAGATCAAAGAAAGTTGCCATGCCATCACCACAAAAGTCAACAACACGAGCATCAACAAGGGCCCTGACTCAAAAGCCTAAAGAGGAAGTTACCAAGAAGAAACAAATCAAGGAAACGTAGGAAGAGCTGAGGAAAAGAAGAAGGTATGTGGCTCAACTTGACACTGATGAAGAAGATCAATCAGAAAAGGTAAGCAATTCATCAATTGATATCTTATGTAAAAAGATTGCAAGTGGTGACTTGAATAATTTAAATAAAGTTGATTTTAGTAAATTTAATAAAGAAGAACAAAATAAAATAAAAGAAATAGTCTATGGAATGATGGCACAGTTCAAGTACACTCCACTTGAACTAGATGGTCAATTGCCAAAGGAGCTGTCAAAAATTGTAGAAGACAGATGGCATTTTTGTTTGAAAATGGAGAAGGAGATGAGGGAATCAACCCTAGCTAGTGTATTGCCAAATTTGACTAGAGAACAAGTTAACAAAGCAGTTAAAAGGCATAATAACAAGTTTACACCTAAGTACAGGGCATTCTTCATACTTCAAAATAGAATGGAAGAGATTGTTCAAAGAACAATGAAGTCATGGAAGAATTTGTACAAAAAGATTGAAGATTTTCTTGACGAAGAATACAAGGAAGAAGCTGCTATACCAATAGAGGAGAGGATAAAAAGGAAAGAAGAAGAAGAAAAGAGAAGAGAAGAAGAGAGGAAAGAAGAAGAAGAAAAGAAAAGAGAAGAAGAAAAGAAAGATGGAGAGGAGGAAAAGACACAAAAACATGACAAAATGACAACAGCTGAGCAAGAGCAACAACTAGATACGAGTATGCAAGACACACAATTGCAACTGCCTAGCCCTCCATAGGCATCCATCTCACCTATAGACACTGTGATGATTACTGATGTTCCTAATACTTCTAGTCAGAATATCAATCCATTAACTGCGAAAGATCTGAAAAGAATTCTTGACCAATCTACACAACAAGTAATATTGTGTACAGATCTAGTATTGGTGAGTATAGATGAGTTACAGAAACTAGTAGAAAATATAGTCAAAGATAAGGTGAATTCACAAGAACCACCTTCTATCACAACTACTAGTAATCAATTCCAAATACCAACAAGCATAATTGATGCTGCAAGACAAAAGCAAAGTGTAGCTGTAGAAAAAGGAAAAGAACAAATAGGACAGACTATTACATCTGATCCTATGGCACAAACACAAGGTGCACTTCCACAGATTACAATAATTGATCATGGTAGACAGAAGGAGGAGGAAATAGTAAAAACCCCTAAAGAATAGGAGGCAATACAAACATTAATAAATTTTCCTACCTCGGGAACTCCTTCATGCCAGCCATTGCAAATTTTTGTACCATCATCTAGTACTACCAGAGTTGCAAGGGTACTTCACTATTGAGACCCTAAATTAGATGAGGAGATAGTCATACCAAGCTATGACTCAAAATCAATAACCATTGATCAAATCAATGAGGTACAGGATGCACTGAATAGAAGGAAAAGGCAGGAAATCCTCAGGAAGGAGTATAAACATAAGCAAACACTTTATGAGATAAATGACATCTTTATGGATGCCTTCAGTTTGCAATCACCGGATGAGTCAAAGCATATCACAGAGCAACTAATGGATATTTTTGACCAGGTGACAAATGAAGACCTAGAAACCAATGCAAAACTTATGGAATGGTCAAAAAGAAAATTTCAAGGGAAAGTGAATGAGAAAATATCAAGACAAATTACACTTTCACAAGTTGAATTGGCAAAGCTTATTGATAAAGTGAAGAAGGTACTTGAGAATATATTCTCACTGTACAAAAAGTTGTGTGATTTTTCATAGTTCACAAAAGAAACAAGCCAAAATATACTGAGCTTCGAAAGAAATTTAAACATTTCAAGCATGCAACTACCAAGTGATCCAGCTCAAAGTGAGAAGAATTTTGCTCAATTGTTTCACACTCATAAAGAAATAGCTATTTTAATAGCAGATGAGGCTAATATCAAGGCCAAATTAATATAGCTCCAGTCCTCCATTACCCCAAATTTAGAGATACTCCATAAAGAACAAGTCTATGCTGAAACTGTTCTCAAGAAAGGCTCAAATCTTTCTACATTAGATGGACTTATTCATCTTGTTGCCGAGACTGCTATTCAGCATAAGTCATTGGAAATTGCTTTGAACAATTGGGATGCAACTCTCAGAATGATTATGGAGGTAAATAGCAAATTTTTGGCTAAATATGGTCTTAACCCTTAAACATTCTTTGACATCAATGTAAAAAAGGGGGAGATATAGATTAAAAGGGGGAGATACAGATATGAGATAAATTAATAGGGGGGTTATAAAATAAAAAAATACAAAGGAGGAACTTGTTATACAGATAAGGCACAATCAACTCAGGGGGAGTTACAAAATTTTTTGAGGTATATATTTTAAGATTGTAAGTTACAAATTTTGATCAAGTTTTCTTCAAAATTTGTACATACCAATCAGATTAGTAAATATACTTATAAGGTCAGTTAAGTGTTTTTGTCACTCATGTCAAAGGGGGAGATTGTTAACCTCATAATGGTTTTTGACAATTGAGTGCCAACACACTTAAACATATTCCACATTGGATTTCGAGTACATCATGCATGTCGAGTGATCTTCATGTGCCGAGTAGTTTTTAGATACTGAGTGAAGATCAGATACTGAGTCAAGATCAGATACCGAGCGAAGTATAAGTGCCGAGCAACACAAGTGCCGAGTGTTAATAGGTGCCGAGTGATACAATTTTGTAAAAGTGCCAAGCTATCTAGGAAACAGCATGTGTTGAGTGTCAACAATACTTCAGGAGCTGAGTAACTCAGTAGATCAGCATAAGTGTTTGAAATTGCAAAAACTATGATGCAAACAATTTTTACATCCGACATAAGGTAAATCTCCAAGGATTTAATGATGAGATCGAATATTTTATTTTTCCTATGCAATTTTCATGCAGCCAATAAGAAAAATGATGAAGGCATGCAACCAATCAGCAAAAGATAATTATTGAGTGGAAAATGAAGATTGAATGTGGATTGTAGATCCATACCTAACCCTAAATTCTCAAATGTCTTTATAAGGAAGACAAAATTTCATTGTAAATGAGATGAGAGGTGTGAGAAGACATACAAGGGTTCACAAGAAATTTTATTTTCAGAAGCGAGGATTATCAGATCACAAAAAGGATCCAGATCAGAGAAAGTAGAACAAGTGTCTGCATTCAGCAATCAAGGATTGTAATCAGTCAAGTTTATTGTACCCAATACTCTCTAGCAATTGTATTAGAATGAAAATCCTATGGTGATAGGTGAGCTTAACAACTATTTTGATAAATCCTTAATTAGGTGATTAAATTTTTTAACAGGGTAACACTTCATGTTAAGTGTTTGGAATCCTCTAACCAGGTCATTATTGACACAGTGTAAAGCCTTTAATAGGGCAGACCATCAGAAGTGGTTGAACAATATTACTGTAGTAATTTTTGTGGGTATCATCCCCACCCCAGTTTTACCTTCTTATTCCTAGAGGGTTTCTGGGTTACCAAAATTCCAATGTTATGAGTTATTGATGCATGTGTTTAATTTCAAGTTTATTTGATGTATTTACATGCATGAAGTTTACTTTCAGTTAAAAGTTTTATTGGATAAAATGGCATACTTATGATTCAAACCCCCCCCCCCCCCCCCCTTCTCATAAGTACTTTTTCCATATTTTAATATTCCAACAAAAAAAAATGCCCTAACTCACTATGGATGTGGAGCCTCAAATCTTTGATACTATGTGAGAAATTCAAATCAAAATCAAATTCACAATCCTAAACCCAAAAAATTTTCTCAATACTCCCAATTGTCGAGTGATAGTTTTGCTCAGTAAAAACTAAGAAACCAAGTGACAAGAGAGTTTATTGAGTGAGCTCAGTAAATGAAGAACAAACAACTCAGTAGCCAAAAGATATCGAGTGAGCTGGGTAGTGTGGATGCCGAGTGAACTCGGTAGCCATAGGAGGGTGGAGCTCGGTAGAAAAAGGCATCGAGTGAACTCGGTAGCCACTATAGAATAGAGCTCGATAGAAGAAATTATCAAGTGAACTTGGCTTGAACTGCATATGAATTCTACCAAAGATAATACCGAGTGACAAAACTATAATGTGAACTCCTTTTCCACCATTAAAACTAGAGAGCCGGAACTTGAAGCTTTCAAATAAAATTTTCAAATGCAAGGAATAGAAGAAGAACAACAATGGATTCAAGTATGCCTACTTGATTTCTATTCAACTTAGATTAAATCATGACAAAATCTAAGAGCATTCAGCCTTAACAAAAAAACCCTAAAGTAACCCTAAAACTTCACACTAGAAAACTTCAAACTCTAAACTTGAAACTTACAACTCTAATGGCTACATACTACAATTCCTAGAGCAATCATTGCTTCAACAGGTCGAATCAAACAAAAAACTACGAACTTACAGGATGACACAAAGAAGCACATGCAACTACAGTCACAAAATAAACTTCCTTTGTCCCTACAACAAACTAGATCTACTGATCACTTTCTCTGCAACTTCTCTCTGTCTGCAACTTCAACTTCTTCTACTGGTCAAATGGAATGTGAGACATTCCTTTTTTCTTCTACCAAAAATGTTTTTCCCCTCATTTGCAAATTTGAAAAATCACTTACCTATAATAAATGTTTATGACTATTGTACATGTTGTTAGGGATGGTACATGAACATTTGGCTCTAGGAGAAAATGAATAAATGCAATAAATATTCCAGCAAAGACATGTGCTTTCTCTATGTCATCTTTTGGTGCTCGAGAAGAAATAATGCTTCATCCCTTCAGCATAGAGATCATTATTCATATACCAATGCTAGGAAAACAAATTTTGATGTTACAACACTTCAATAATTTTCTCTCTCTTCTTCTCCAAGGATATTTTTATTAAATAATGAATGAGTGGTACGTGTGCAATTTGGTTACAATCATTAGGCCTAATCACAGAGAAGATGGTAGAGTAGATTGAAAGTGAGGAACCCATGGAAAGATGTACTAGATTGTAGAGGATGAGTGTTGTTATGTTGATAGATGATCTTTCTCAAAATTTTCACTTTGCTTCTAAGTTGTGCTCAAACAAGTGCCACAATAGTTGTCTCAACATTGTTGATCTCCCCATCAATTTGGTTGCATGAGAAGGTAAGTGTCCCATTAATTCTATTTTATTAAAAGTTAGGAAATAATTATGATTTTTTTCCAAACATGTGGTAAAAAGACTAT
This sequence comes from Cupressus sempervirens, assembly GCA_028749045.1. Lineage (NCBI taxonomy): Eukaryota > Viridiplantae > Streptophyta > Pinopsida > Cupressales > Cupressaceae > Cupressus > Cupressus sempervirens. The sequence continues at coordinate 955,302,776 of CM053787.1, read as the reverse complement.
AATGGTAGGAATATATTGACCTCACCTATGTGAGGCTCACAAAGTATGAAACATGATAACGATCATTGATACTACACCTATGCTAGCTCTAAAGACTATTAATCTTACTGAAGCACTTACTCCCACCCCTTACTAGAACATATATACCTCACAGTCACTGCTAATAATATTACCTTTAATCAATGTTGTCTTTTCCATTTTGAGATTATTTAATCTATAGATTTGGGACTTCTCTTATTGCAGATCTCATAATGTGAGGTCCCCTAGCTATGAATTGTTTGTTCAACTATATAATTCTAGCTAAACAACTTTACTGGAACATGCACAAAATTTTCTCTCTTTAATAGACTTGGTGGATTTATGAACTCAAAATGTAGGACATCAATAACTTTTGAGTGCCTGTCGACATTTATTATTTCTTCAAATCTTTAAAAAATTAAGATTTTTATATGTGTAAATTTATTTTATACTTAAAATAATAAGATTTTGGGGGATGTAAAATATTGAAATTTAGAAATTATTTTAGATTTTACAAATGAATTTTAACATAATATTTAAATTAGAGAAAGAAAATATAATAAAACTATTACTTAAATCAAATATTAAAATTATAAAATTTTACCAAAATTTATTAATCATATAAAAAATTATTAAGGATAAGAAAGTTCTATTAAATGTACTTGATTTTATGTTTTAGAAATACAAATGAAATTTATAAATTGGGGCAAACTTTAGAAATGAAGTCAAATTTAACAAGTGAAGTCAAACCTTTGAAATAAAACCAAGCATGTGTGTGTGTGTGTGTGTGTGTGTGTGTGTGTGTGTGTGTGTGTGTGTGTGTGTGTGTGTGTGTGTGTGTGTGTGTGTGTGTGTGTGTGTGTGTGTGTGTGTGTGAGAGAGAGAGAGAGAGAGAGAGAGATATGCTTAGAGTGGGGAGAAGGAAAAGGGGAAAGATGCTTGGTATGAAGAGAAAAAGGATAATGAGGTTCATATGTATATATATAATGAGGTTCATATCTATATATAGGGATAATATATGGTTAGAGTGGGGAGAAGGAAAAGGGGAAAGATGCTTGGTATGGAGAGAAAAAGGATAACGAGGCTCAAATATTATATATATATATATATAGAGAGAGAGAGAGAGAGAGAGAGAATTAACATGAGGAAACATGATAGAGAAAAAGAGAGATAAATAATATGATACAATGTGTGTGTGTGTGTGTGTGTGTGTGTGTGTGTGTGTGTGCGTGTGTGTGAGAGAGAGAGAGAGAGAGAGAGAGAGAGAGAGAGAGAGAGAGAGAGAGAGATGGTTAGAGGGGGTAGGAGATGTAGATATGTAGAAGGGGAGTAGGGAGAGATAAGCTAAACAAGAAAACGAATAAATAAGGCCCAAAATAGATGTAGACAATTATGGAGAGACAAAAAGTATGATAGATAATGATGGACAATGAGAGTAATTATAGAGGGAGAGATGTATATATGTAGAGAGAGAGAGAGAGAGAGAGAGAGAGAGAGAGAGAAGGGGTAGGAGAAGTGGGAAGGGTCTACATTATGAGAGGGTGGAGGGTGGGGGTGGGGGTGGGGGTGGGTAATTATAGAATGGGACATGTGAGAGAGAGTGTGACAAGGGGACCATAGTGAGGCATGAAGTAAGCACTATGGAGAGAGCGAGATATAAAGATACACAAGACAAAGAGAGAAGATAGTAATAATAAGAGGGAATGCGAGAGAGGGTGTGGGGGGAGGCATGAGAGACACAAGCTAGGCATCAAAAAAATGTGAGAGATAAAGAGATATGAGGGGACATGATAGTGAGATAAGAGGAAATATGGTTAGAGGCATGTGCAAGAGAGATTTTGAGAGATAAAGATACATGAGTGAGAGCTATCGTGTAGACATAGAGGATAAATAGGGGGAAGAGATTGTGGGAGGAGGTAGAGGAGAGACCTAAAAAGACTGAGGATGCAAGGATGGAGATAGATGATGTAGAGATAAATGATAATAAAGGATAGGATGTGGTAAGTATGAGTGGAAATAGGATAAAGGGAGAAATGTGGGAAGGTAAAAGGTAGAAAGAAACAATGTCAAAGGGGAGAGAGATGAGGTAGAAAGAAGGAGAAAAGTTATGGTATCAAATGGATGGAAATGATGATGGGGGGAGGAATCTTGGAGAGAGAGAGAGAGAGAGAGAGAGAGAGAGAGAGAGAGAGAGAGAGAGAGAGAGAGAGAGATGTGGTACTTAGGGGATGGATGATAATTAGGGGCCAAAAGTGATGGAGACACGATGTGTGTGTGTGTGTGTGTGTGTGTGTGTGTGTGTGTGTGTGTGTGAGAGAGAGAGAGAGAGAGAGAGAGAGAGAGAGAGAGAGAGATGACAATTAGGAGTAGCGAGAGAAGGAAAATGGGGTGGGGAAAGATGAGGTAACTAGGGTCCAAAAAATAGATTTAGATGTGATAGTGAGAGAGGGAGAGAGTGGGGATGTGGTTGAGACATGCAGTAGACATTGTGAGAAAGGATGAGAGATAAAGATACATGAGATAGATAGAGTAGATAGTAATACCATGGGGGGAAATGTGTTGTGTGTGTGTGTCTGTGTCTGTGTGTGTGTGTGTGTGTGTGTGTGAGAGAGAGAGAGAGAGAGAGAGAGTAGGGGGTAACGCTTGGTCGGAGTAAGGAGTGGAAGAGAGTAATTAGTGATTAGGGTGAATATATAAGGAGAGAAGAGGGAGAGAGTTTGAGCAAAAAACTATATATAGATATGGTAATTAGTGAGAGGATATGGAGAGAGGGGGATGGAAATGAGAGAAAGGGAAAAGGAGAGAGATGGGGTAGAGAGAAATAAAGTGAGACATAAAGATACATGAGATAGGGAGAGTAGGCAATGATAACATGAGGGGACATGTGTGTGTGTGTGTGTGTGTGTGTGTGTGTGTGTGTGTGTGTGTGTGTGTGTGTGTGTGTGTGTGTGTGTGTGTGTGTGTGTGTGTGTGTGTGTGTGTGTGAGAGAGAGAGAGAGGATATAGTGTAGTAGACATGAGGTTAACATTGAGAGAGATAAATAGAGATAAAGAGACATTTGAGCAAGAGGTGGTGTGACACATAAGGTAGATATAGATGATAAATAGTGAGCCAAGATTGTGTGTGTGTGTGTTAGACAGAGAGAGAGAGAGAGAGAGAGAGAGAGAGAGAGAGAGAGAGAGAGAGAGATGGTAAGATGTGGTGGGAAATAGGAGAAAGGGAGTAGATGGGAAAGAGAAAAAGACAACATGGAGGGGGAGAGACATGAGGTGGAGAAAAAATAGGATAATTTGAGATTCAAGTGTAGAGAGAGAGAGAGAGGATCCTTTGTAATAGAGTAATGGGCATGTGAGACATATGAGGAAAAAAGAGAGAGAAGAGGGCCTAGAGGGTGAGAGAAATGGGCTAGGGATATATGGTAATCAAGAGGAATATATGGTGAGAGAGGGAGGGATATAAGAGAAATGGGGAATAGGAGATGGAATAAGGTAGAGATTGGATTAATATAATAATTGGGGCATATGATATATGGAAATGGTAGTGAAGGAAGTAAAAGAGGATGATAGTGATATGTAGAGGGAGGAGGGAAGGGGGGTTAAGAAGGAGAACACATGTTGAGAGGATATTTGGGAGAGAGGGAAATAGAGTAATTATGGTGGGATATATATGTATGCATATGTTTAGGAAAGAGAGTAAGAGGCATGATGTAAAGATATATAAGGTATATAGGGGGAAGCAATGGCTAGAGAGGAAGGGAGATGGAAGAAAGGTACAAGGGAGAGTGGGGAGAGATAGAGGTAAATATAGAAAGAGGATAATTTAGGCCATAAATATAGGAGGAGAGAGAGAAGGGGATGATGGTAAGGTGTGAGGTAGACATAGTGTGAAGGACGAGAGATAAAGAAACATGAGAGAGTTGTTGAGACTTTAATTTAATGATTAATAAACAAACTAAATAACTCTCCAACTCTTGATTTCCTTAAAGAAGTCCCACAACAACCATTTCTCTATTGCAAATAATTATCTAGCTTTAAGGATCAAACTTATACTCACACTAATGCAAATTGTTGCCCCACTTTTCACCTCTACACAACTCGTAAAAGTAATTATTTGAGTCCTAGGGAATTCCTTGTTGTGTCTAAGCCTAGGTCTAAACCTCCTTAGGTGGAACAAGTCTCCATCAAATTTCTCATTTTCCCCTTCACATTTCATAGCCACGAAGTTTTCCTTTGTGTTGAAATGATCTTGCAAGTAGGTCAGCTCTTGGTCTAATGGAGATTCATATTGCTTGAATACAATGATCATTTACAAGTCATAGCTACTTTCATTCTATAAATTTTTTGATGGAAATAGAAGCTTGTGGAAAATTCAAAATCATCTTCTCCTCTGTGGGTTTTCAAACCATGAAGATGATTTCCTGTGAAGGGTACCAAATGATGGAAATGGATCCAAAAAAAGAAAAGGAGGGTACTTTATGAAAAATCCTTATTCCCTTTATAATTATTCTCCTTAGAAATTATTAAATATTCATCAAACCTTTCATAATTGAATCTAGCAAAAAACTCAGAATGAACTTCTCCTTGGCGGGTTTTCAACCCATGAAGTTGTTTTTTTGCAAGAGGCAATTCTAAAGGAAAAAGAAACAAAAGGTGGGTCCCTATGGAATTTCCACACCTTACTTAGACATTTTTGAACTCAAGAAGGACATTGGTCTAAAGGTTAATAGAAAAGGAAGTGTTGGTGGAAAGATTAAAAATTTCTTCTCTTAGGCGGGTTTTCAACCCATGAAGACAATTTTTTGGATTTCAAAGAAAAATAGGGTAGTAAGTAGATTGGATGCACAATTTGCACATAAAACATCTCAAGATGATAATAGAAATAATATAATCATTATGAGAAATAATTAATGAGTATAATTCAACTTAGTAGATATTTTTCCATGGAGTACTCTATTGACAACTTCCCTAAACTTAAAGGAGAACAAGAAAGTATGTATGGGAAGATAGAAAGTTACCATTGGGCCAATGGAATAGTGAAAAGACCTTGAGATATCCATTAAAACCACACATTTACTATTTCAATGGATAAATCCTTTGATTCATTTGCATGGTGTGAATTCTAAAGATTAACAAATAAATTTAGACTCACATATATGAGGAAATATGAACAGTTAACAAACTACCACTTTTTCTCTTGAACTGTTATTTTTTTAATGTGCATAACTTTTTCTAAAAGCTAGTATCTATTACATTAGCTATCCCTCTTAGTTTCTTAATTCAAAATTTATTTTCAAAAGAAAGGAAAGTAGATTTTTGGGTTCCGATGGATTGAGCAGGATCAAGTCCTAATAGTAGAACTTCACAGATACATCCCTTCATTTTTATGACATGAAAGATTTCCAAAGGAGAGTGAGGTTGGAGCCAATCCATCTCATTACTAAGAAGCTACAAGGATGTAGTTTTGTCTAGGAAACTGGTTTTCCACTTGCAGTCCAAGTCTCAAAGTTAATCTATGAGTGTATAAATTGATACAACCCAAACACAAGGAAAATTGTGCTACTAGATGACATAGTGTTGATTTCCATAGGTAGGAAAACTTTGGTGAATTGCCTCTAAGTTTTAGAGTAAGAGGAATTCTTAGATTTGATAGCTGGTGGAGCCATTTCCAAGTTCTCTACCAAGAAGATGATCCAAAGGAAGGAAATCATAAGACATGGTTCCCAAAACCATAGAGTGCCAAGAGTAAGGTTCCTAAGACTCTGTTTGGGACTAGTGTCAAACCTGAGATTATTGATAGCTTGGTACTCTTCCATAGATTGAAAGGTGAGGTAGAAGCTTTAATTTTTTTTAAGGAATATTTCTTTTTGGTGCAAGTCGTCTACTCTAACAACCAATATATTGATTGGGCTCAAGAGGTAAGCAAGAGTTTTTCCAATGCTCTTTGTGCTACAAAATTCTAAAACATATTCTATATGTTCTCTTTCCTCATTTACATGTTAGCTTCTTTACAATTATGGCTAGGCCTCCCATGGGTGGAAAATTTTCATGATGATGTGAAATCCTATGAGTTTTACCCATGTTTACAATTGGAAAATAACTATGTAGAGTATGTGAAAGTTAATGATGCATTCACTATGAGAATTCAAAAGGAGCTATAGGGATGCCCAGAGAGGAGATTTAACTTTGAAGGCATGGCAGCCATTGGCTGATTTGGGAGTTACTTCATTCAATTCTCATCATTTTTGTATTTGCATTTTACATCTCTTGATGGTCTTCCCTTGAATTTTCCTAGGTATCCTAGCAATATGATTGTGTTGATCAAGATCGTGTGGCAAGCAATCCAAGTAAATGTGGTGAGCAAGAGTTTGAAGAAGAAAGGGTATGAATTTCCTATGAAGGTGGGAGCTTCCATTTGTGAGACTCATTCTGATGCCAAGAATATACTAAAGGTATTTGAAATGAAGTATAAGTTGGAGATGTACAAAGTCTTGAGGCCCATGTTTGATCCAAATGGGAATACAAGGGATGTTCTGCAAATCAAAAGTGTCATTAATCAAGTCACCATGATTGAAGACTATTGGGCCAATTGTAAAGATGAGTTTGAAAGCCATGATCATGCTTTCGATAGACTAACAATTGATTAAGTCAGAATGCATAAAATTAATATCGATGTAGAAGGAATAGAAGATGATGGTTAGAATATCTATAGTAACACCTATCTAACTTAGCTAAGAGGTACTCTGATAAGCTTAGAATCTTATGAAGGTGTAGGAGAAGAGCTAGATATAATGATGGCTTGGATCATCAAAAAGAGAAAAAAGTGGGTCAAATGAATCACATCCAAGAAGAGTCGAAGCACAAGTACCACCACTCAAGCTTCCCCAATAGTTGTAGTGGCTTCCCCCTCTTGAGGTGGCACATCAAGTGCAAAATTGGCCATTACCCAAGGACCAGCTCAAACATCAGGTGGAGGTGATCAACCTCTCAAGAAAAAAATTCCCTTAGCTCAGACTTGCTAGGATGGCTATCTCCTAGTAATCCATCAGAAGTTGAGAAGAAGAAGGTGAAGAAATCAAAATATGGTGTAGTCACTCCTCTCCCCTTACCTCATAGCAGCCTAGTCCCATCTATAAGTGTTGCACTTCTCCTTCTGAGTTGCCCCCATGTACAAGTAGTGGATCTAGGAGATGGTGGAAGAAATGAGAATGAATCTACTAAGTTAGACAAGGCAATGAAGAAGACCTTAGAGGTAGAGAAAGGCCAAGATTCTCCAATGCTTGTTTCAAAAACTCCAAAGAATCCTTTCTCTTTGATTGCAAAAACAATCACCCTAGCCAAGAGAAAGATGTTTAGCATAGACTCCCTCAAGACTACCTCGAAGGTGATAAGCATAGATTAATGGTTGGAGGACAACCTAGATAGAAAGAAAAAGAGGAGGGATGAAGGAGCTCCAAAAAAGGAAACTTTGTCTCATTCTATCTGTTGTAGATCAACACTGAGCAAGGTTAAAAAGTAGAAGACCTTGTCCATCCTTGGAAAAGACTTTGAAATAAGGCATCTGAAAATGGAGATTGCAAAGCCCACCAAAGAGGGAAGAATTGATGACATGACTATAGATGACTTTTCGTTACACTCTATAGATCTTGGGGAGGCCAAACATGAAACCAATGTTAGCTTATGGAAGTCAAAAAATGAGGTGATTGAAGGAAAGCTAGAAAGCCTTAAATTGTTAAACATTAAGATGAAGGAAAAAATACAAGAACTGAATGGCTTCATTAGGCAATTGGTCACCCCATTGGCAAGCATCTTCAAAATGCCTAATACTAGTGATCCTACTACTATAGATGTTCAAGCACTCATCCCTCAACTCCAAGAAGATAAAAAATTTGAGCATATTGATAGAGAGTGGAGTGGGAGAATCAAGTTGGAAGGACTCTCCAATATGGAGAAAATTGGCAATGCTATATTAAGGCTACAAATGGAGAAGGATAACATTCAAGAAATACAACCACCTTGGTTGTGGAGAAAACTAAGAGTGAAAATTGTGTCTCTCTACTGACTTGATGATTATCCAGATGAAGGAAAAGGAGGTTGTCAAGGTGAAGATCTTTCATAAAGGAGATGAGCCCTTAGTTGAATGCCTTTAGAGCAAGAAATTCAAGTCCAAAATGATCATGGTAGCATAGGAAGGGATTAAATAAAGTGAAGCTAAATTAAAGGAGCAAGATAGAGATTATGAACTCCTTAGAGGTTTGCATACAGACTTGCAAACTAGTGGGCAAGGAAAAGGAATAATGGAGTAGCTATCATACAAAAAAAAAATCCCCAACTTTGTAGATAGTCTATCAAGGATATCTTCTAGTCACCAGAATAGATTTTTTGAACTTTAGAAACTTGGTGGATGTGTACACGTGCCCATGGAGGAAATGCAAGGCTATTTGAGTGATGTCAAAGATTTGGCCAAAGAACATTGTAAATGGCTCTTAAGATATACTCATGTACATGTTCATAGGCATGAAGAATTAATTTCAATCATTGTTTCCACTAAGGCCTATAAGACAAAAGTAGAAGAGGGAAAGAAGGCAAAGTGATTTATATTCTACCTCTTTCATATTTTGATGTAATCATTGCAATGGACAAATGGGCTCCTTTCCATTTTTCATTTTTGAAGAGATGAATTGATTAAACTTCCTTTATAATGGTCATCTCAGAATCCTATATGTATTGGAATGAAAAATTAATGAAAGGTTGGCTAATTTTTTCTGTGAGATACTTGATGTTGTAGAGCCAATTGAATTGTATTTTGTATCAATTATTTCCTATTCCATTCTATTTTACAGTAGTTGTATATTTTCTCTTTCATCTAAATTGAAACAAGGAATGAATAGAGCTTCATTCCCCTATTTTGAGGTAGAGAACTAAATATGATAGTTTTTTCATTGTAGGTTCAAAGATAAATCCATTTGTGTTTCCCTTCAAGTTAGTTTTTCTTTCTCTGTAGTTAGTTTCCTATTGAATTGGTTTAGTATTAGTTGGTATGCACTATTGAATTGATAAACCTTATGAGTTCATAAGATGTGTGAACCCATAAACTTAATTAATTTTCCAAAACCATTTCTTGCCTAAGTTAATTCCTATTTAGGCCTAGCTCGGTTTACCTCTCCTATTCTCAAGTTAAGAACACACCCCATTTTAGTTTTAAGAACAAACATAATTCATTACAAATTTATAATAGGGAGCTATACCTAATAATTCAAAGGAAGGTTAGTCTTTTTAGAAGAAACTTTTGAACTATTGTAACAAGATATTCTTCACAAATTTGGGCATCTAAGAGTTAAATAAAAAAGAACAATTAGTTTACCAACAAATTTTTTGCCAGTCCACTAGGGAGGAGACTAACAGATGCTTGACTAATAAACTTATAACATAAAGGAAAATGGTATAACCTCATGAGAACATAGTCCCAGTGATCTAAGTTGATCTTTTATTCCAAGACAACCAAGAAGATATAATCTCATCTCTTCATACATTTGTTTGGAGGAATCTAAGGAATAAAGAGAACTATAGGAATAGTAGCCAAGTTTTCGAAGAAAAAGAATCTAGGTCTAAAGTAGTAGAAAGAGTTTTTTAGAGGAGAGAAGTTTGAAGAGTAGAAAGACAATTAGAGCACAAAGCCTAAAGGTGAAATTAATCTAACACCTTGGAACAAGTAAAGTTCCACAAAAGTACCGAAGAGAAAAGTGGGCAAGACCCTTTTTTGAAAAGCTTATGGAACTTAGTTTCCCCATCCTAGAAATTCTTAAATGAAAAGGTGATAAGAAAAGTTAGAGCAGACCACCTTTAACTATTATAAATCTAAGTTCTTTGCATACTACTTGCCAAGTATTGGCCTTACATAGAGTAATTGCTCCTCTAGTTATCAATTCTCTACCATACCTTGCTAGGACAATCATGGCTGCTCTATGGGCTAGAACAATAGGTTTGTTAGCACTGGTGGCTTATCACCCACTCTAATCTAGTTCAAGGAAGAATTTCCCTAAGTTTTTAGGTCATGGGAAAGTTACTACAAATGAACATATTAAGGCCTTTTTCATAGCTACTCACATCCCAAAAATTTCTCATAAAGATATAGCTATAAGGCTATTTGTAGACACTTTGATAGAAAATATGGTGGATTGATTTTATCATCTAGATGATGGCTCACTCACCAATTGGGATATAATGAGGATGGCCTTCAAAACAAGACTCAAAATGGCAGAAGATGAGAATTTCTTATTAACACAATTGTCATCTATTAAAAAGAAACTTGTCATGAGTATGAGGGATTATTTTGCAACTTTCAATAAGATCATTAGTAGGATCCCCACTACTAACAAACCTACTGCTTGAAATATGAAACATTCTTCATAAGCACGATGCCACTAGATATTAATTATGATTTAAGGAGGGCCAATCCCATAGATTTAGTGGATGCACAAAAGAAGGTAGTCAAATTTGAAGATGACTTTTTCTTTGCTAGGAAATGGAAAAGAGAACTTCAATCCAAGGGAATTTCAAGGAATACTACTTCCTCTGATGAAATGATTCAAAAGTTGACAAATGAATTGGTGGCAGTGAAGGGGCAATTACCTAGATTAAATCACTTTTATCAAAGGAACTATCAAAATCTACTAGGAAAGAATAATGATGGAAAATTCTTGCAACTTACAGGTTCACAAACAAGGTTGGAAATTGAGGTGACACCTAAGAAAGTTAATATGTATGTGTTTCATTTGACAATAGATTATGATAGTGAAAGTTGTTTGAAAATTGCTTGTATGATGCAGTTATTATCCACTAATGAATTGAATATTGCAACTCCTTGCTCTGGTTCAAATTTTTACTCAAATGGCGACTCTAGAAATTTATTTTTAGAGTATGAGTTAGACTCTAAACAAAAGGGTGAATGCTATGCAACTATTGACAAGACTTCATATGCTATGTGAACCAAGAGTCAAATGCTCAAAAATCAATTCTCCAATCAGGCTCCAGGAAGTGATCCTACCTCTTCATCAAATAATATTCACATTGATCAAGGAGCATTGACATCTCAAATAGGTAAGGAAAAGAGCCCTTTTAATTTCATCCAATTTTGCAAAGAGTCAAAGATCCAAATCTCTCCTATAGATTATCTAAAATCTCATCCCTCTAAGTGGAAAATATTAGTACATCCTTGTAAAGGAGGTGTTTTGGATTTGAGCCATAATGTTACCTCTAAGGAAGAATATGAGCCTTTGACATCTAACCTATTTAATCAAGAAGATTCCACTATCTTAGAGACTTTTTCTAGGCAAAAACAAAACCCATTCTACATCTCACTATAGATCAATAGATGCAAATTAGGTAATTGTATAATAGATTTAGGCACATTAGACAATGTGATGCCTTATTTTATAGCTAAAGCCCTAGGCCTCACCCTCACTAAATTTTAGGGAAGATGTTATTCAATGGATGCTAAACAAGTCCCCTTACTTGAGAAAATCAAAGATGCTCAAATGGCTCTAGCCTCTCATCTAGAAAAGACACTATTATTGACTATCTTGGTTGCAAATATTCTAGAAAGCTATGGCCTACTCTTAAGAAGAAATTTTTGTAGAGATCTAGGAGGAGAAATAAATGTAGACTAGTCCCAAGTAGTCATACCCATAGGAAGTAAGAAGGTCAAATTGGAAGTTGAAGAAAAGGAAAAATTTACTGTATTAAAGTCAGATGATCTTAAATCCCAAATTCTCTATCAAGAACTTGGGTTTGATAATTACATGTTCTTTAATAAAGATGCTCTAAATGAGTGAGAAATTGAAGACCCAGGAAAGAAAATCCTTATTGAAGAAGAAGAGTCATTAGGTATATGGACATTCAAGTTTGACAAAAGTTGTTCTTCATCAGGGTCTAGTGCAGACATACTCTTGGTACCTCCTAAAGGAGAACCCAAACCCATGGCTTTCAAATTGGAATTTTGAAATTCAAATAACATAGTAGAATATGAAGCCCTACTACATGGGATAATAGCTATGAAGGAAAAAAGAATAAAGATCTTGAGAGCTCAAGGTGATGCAAAACTCATTACGAAGCAGATTATGGGGCAATACTTTGTGAAAAATCATAAGTTAAAATATTATAGAAATAGAGTTTGGGATGAAATAGAAGGCCTTGATGCATTCAATATTGAATCAATACCAAGAGAAATGAAAACTAAAGTAGAATCACTAGTTGTCTTTGCTTCCTTGTTACTTCCTCACCTAGAATTCAAAGACAAGAAGTATCAAGTGGAAATCATAAACCAAGCCTCCATTCCTGATGACACATAATTCTAGAAATTCTTTGAAGATGATAAGAGTCTATAGCTATTCTTAGAAAATGATAAAGCTACTTGTAAATACTAATCCAATAAAGACAATCAAGAAGACCCTGACCATAAGCAAGGAGACGATCAAATTGATGAAGTCCAATTGTGAGGTAATATTATTCCCCCATACTATGTATCTTTAAGAAATTTATTTAATAAGCAATGATGCCTACATAAAGAAAAAGAGGACAAAAAAGCATCCTACTATTAGAGAATACAAAGGGGTGAATATTGGAGATGCACAAAGTCCTAAAATGATCAATATTGGAAAGTGTTCCTCACCTAAAGAAAAGAAAGCTACTAGATAAGTTTTTATAGAATATCAGGATGTATTTACTTGGAGTTATGAAGATTTGAAAAGCTACAAAGGGAAGAAAATAAAACATCAAATTCCATTGAAGTTGGATGTGGTTCCTATCTGATAAAAGTAGAGGAATTACAACCCTAAACTAGCGAATGCCATATTTTGGGAAGTAGACAAGATGTTAAAAGTGAGGATCATTTATGCCATCCATCACTCCACCTAGGTAGCCAATATAGTACTAGTTAGGAAGAAGAATGGAGAAATAAGAATCTATGTAGATTTTAGGAATTTGAACTAGGCGTCCTTCAAAGACAATTTTGCTCTTTCCAACATGAATCGCATACTACAAATAGTGGCTAGAATGGAAATGATGTCCATGCTCGATGGGTTCTTAGGATACAATCAAGTTGAAGTGGAAGAGAAGAACCAACACAAAATGGTTTTCACCACTCTTTGGGGTATGTTCACATATCATAGAATGTCCTTCAATGATGTAGGAGCATCCTAGGTGTATGAGAAATCTTGCATCACCCAAAAATATTTTTATTCTAAGTCTTTTCTATTTTAACAAGGATTAGTAGATAGGGAGGTTATTATTTCTGGGAGCTTTCTATTTTTAGTAAGTTTTTCATATCAGCCAAGAATGTTCTCATTTCCTACAAGGTTCATTTTAGAGGTATAAACCTACTATAAAAATCTCATTGAACAACTTAAGTATCAAAGAAGTTATTGAATATTTTTGATGGAAAATTTTGCAAAACAATATTTAGGCTCACCATTGGATGCCATAGAGTGCCCATATGAGGTCCAGAAACTCAACAGAAGAGTGCTAGTGCCATTTTGAATCTATAGATCAAGAGTTGGCATTTTCAAAAAGTGGTTATAATAGCCAATCAGAGCAATGGTTTGTGAGTTATGGCCTTCTAAAGTTGGCCAACCCAAAATTTCTAAGATAATTGTCAAAGATGTATATGGTTGACTCTATATGTTTTGTTAGGGTCTATCAGTCCTAGGTATTAACTTTGAACATCTCGAACCTTCATAGGTGTAAGAAAGGCCCTGACATTGTCTAGGACAACTCTGGGTGATAGTTCACATCTTGTTTAGCAAATTATTGTACTGACGGTGCCCATATGGGTTAGCATATTGTACTTATGAATTTAGTAATTCTACATTTGTGGTGCAAATAAGAAGTCCATTTTTTTTATCACATTTTCTATTATTTCTTTGTTTCTATTATGAGTTTATGGTATTAAGGGGAACCCCATGCATGAAGTGGTATTAGAGCTAGAGTTTTAAGTGTATGGATAGATCGCTAATTGTGAGGTAGTTTGCACCAAGACTATGGTTTGGGTTGAGTGTGTACACAAATCACTAATTGTGAGGCAGTTTGCACTAGGATTTTAATAGAAGCACAAAAATGTCTCCACAAAGAGAGTGTAGTAGAAGATCTATGGACGTTACACCTTAGGGTTTTTGAGCCCTCCAAAGGAAAATGCAAGCATTGAAAGAACAAATGTGAAGAGGAATAAATCTTCCTATAAGAGATGAAATTGAGGATGAGGACAAAGCAAAAGAAAATGCCGAAGCAGAGGTAGTTCTAAATCCAGAGGAAGAGAGGCTTTTTAGGGCCATCTCCATGATTTGAGAAAGGCCTAAGTTTGAAGCTCCCACATTTTTGGGAAATCTTAGCCCAGAGGAGCTAATCAATTGGATCAGTGAACTTGAGCAGTACTTTGATTATGAATATATTAATGATCCTAATAAGGTAAGGTTTACGAAGGCAAAACTGTAGGGACATGCAAAGATCTGGTGGTAGGAGGTTCAGTTGGAGTGAAATAGAAAGGGAAAGGATAATTAAATGACTAGATGGGATCAGATGAAAGATAAACTGAACCAAAACTTCATTTCCATGGATTATGATCTTGATCTATTGAATAAGATGCAAGGGTTGAAGCAAGTGGAAAAACTTTTTCAAGAGTATACCGAAGAGTTCTACCAAGTTCTCATTAGGATCGGCCATGTAGAAGCTGATAAGGAGAAAGTTGCTCATTATATTAATGGGTTAAGGCCTAACATTCAAGATGAGCTAAGTTTGGTCTAAATGGGAAGTATTGAGGAGGTATACTAGTTTTCCCTAAGAGCCAAGGAGAAACTAAGAAAAAATTTTGACAATAAGAATAGTGGAAGAGGTCATGGTGGAAGATGTAGTTGACGAACTTATGGTGGTCATAATGATGATCAAAAGAACAAGGATTAGGCTGAAAGTAGCAATTAGAACAAGATGGAAAAAAATTCCAATTGTTTCCATGATCAAAAAAATAGAGATTAGAGAGGAAGAGACAGAGTACAAGCATCTAGAAGAGGAGGTTTCCATGGGAAATGTTTTCATTGCAGAGAAGAAGGGCATAAAGCATTTGAATGTACCCAGCACCAAGGAAGGATGGATCAAAGAATAGAAGGCCAGGCCAAAGTTGCACATGTTCATGAAGATGCCAGATCCTCACATTCTAAAGATGGTTGAAGAGGAGAAGCCCTAGTTAACCAAAGAGTCTTGCTGAGTGGTGAGAATGAACTTGAGCAAAGAAGGAGCTTGTTCTGCACAATATGCAGATGTGAAGATAAGTGTTGTGATGTGATCATTAATGGTGGAAGTATTGAAAATCTTCTTTGAGAAACAATGGTCACCAAGTTGAAGCTATAGTGGTAGAAACACCCATGTCCATAGCATATTTCTTGGGTGCAAGATGACTACAAGGTCATGTTCAATGATTAGTGCTCAGTGAAGTTCAAGATTTGAAGCTACCAGGATGAGCTATTATGTGACATCATACCTATACACATATGTCATATGTGGTTGGGTAGGCCATGGTAGTTTGATAGGAGTGATGTACATGATGGATGAGAAAATACCTACACTCTAACTAAGGATGGAGTGAAATATAAGTTGAAGTCATTGAAGGATAAAGAAGAAAAGGTATGTAGTACTGCCAAAATATGTTTTGTTGATGGAAAGGAGTTCCTTAAAGTTATGAAGCATGAACATATGTATTTTTCTATAATTCCTAAAGATAGTAAAGAAGAAGTAGAGGAGGTACCTATAGAAGTTGTAGATATGTTTAGAGAGTTTTCTAATATTGTATGAGATAATGTACTTGATGGATTACCCCTAGTGAGGAAGATCACTCACCAGATGGATTTGGTTCCAGGAGCTAGTTTGCCAAACAAGGTAGTGCATAGAATGACACCAATAGAAAGTGAAGAGTTGAACATGCAAGTCCACAAGTTGTTGTAGAATGGGTTGATTCGGGAGAGTCTGAGTCCATGTGTTGTACCAGTAGTGTTAGTACCATTGAAGAATGGAGAATGGAGGATGTGCACAAATTTTGACGCTATCAAGAAGATTACCATCAAGTATAGGTTTCCTTTGTCAAGGATGGATGATATTATGGTCTATTTGAGTGGAGCTGAGTATTTCACAAAGATAGATCTAAAGAGTGGGTACCATTAGATTTATATTAGAGAAGGTGATGAGTGGAAGACTATTTTCAAGACAAGGGAAGGACTGTATGAGTGGTTAGTCATGTGTTTTGGGCTAACCAATGCACCAAGCACTTTCATGGGACTCATGAATGAGGTATTGAAGTAGTTTCTAGGTAAGTTTGTCATTGTTTACCTAGATGATATTTTGATCTTTAATAAGACATTGGAGGAACATTTGATTCATTTTTGCAAGGTGTTTCAAAAGTTGAGGGAAGAAAAGTTGTTGATAAACCTAAAGAAGTGTAGTTTTGTAAAGAAAGAGTTAGTGTATCTAGGATTTGTAGTCTCAAGAGAAGGTCTAAAAATGGACCTAGAGAAAGTGAAGGCTATCCTTGAATGGCCTACTCTAAGGAGTGTGACAAAGGTAAGATCTTTTCATGGACTGGCTATATTTTATAGAAAGTTTGTAAGAAGTTTTAGTATTATTTATGGACCTTTCATTGAAACAAAGAGAGGGGATAGGAAAGAGTTTAAGTTGACTCTAGGAGAAGATAAGAGTTTCAATCTATTGAAATAAAAAGTTACTGAGTAGCCTATTTTAGCACTTCCTAATTTTAACAAGGTGTTTCAAGTAGAATATGATGCTAGTGGTACTGTAATAGGAGTTTTTTTGAACCAAGAAGGTAGATTTGTTGCTTATTTTAGTGAGAAGTTGAAAGATGCAAAAAGAAAAAAATTTGTTTATGATCAAGAATTTTATGCTATAGTTCAAGCACTGAAGAAGTGGAGACACTATTTTCTTCCTAAGGAGTTTGTTTTGTATATTGATCATCAAGCCTTACAATATTTGAGTAGTCATGAAAAATTGAACCAAAGAATTTTAAAGTGGGTTGAGTTTTTGCAGAGTTATACTTTTTTTTTCGAAACAAAAGAGTTGAAAGTCTAACAAAGTTGTAGATGCTCTTAGTAGAAGACAACTTTTTCTAATAGAAATGTAGATAGAGGTGAATGGCTTCAAGGAACTCATTACTTTGTATCAAGATGATCCCGATTTTGGTGAAGCATGGAGGGCTTGTAGAAAACCTATTACACTTGATAGGACAAAGTGGTTGGATTTCATGATGCAGGATAATATGTTGTTCAAAGGAAGCCAGTTGTGCATTCCCAAAAGTTTAATGAGAGATAATCTCATCAAGGAGAAGCATAGTGGAGGATTTTTTGGACATTTTGGCAGAGATAAAACTATAGATTTGGTTGTTAAAAATGATTACTGGCCATAGTTACAGAAAGATGTGACAAAGTTTGTACAAAGTTGCAGAGTTTGTTAGATGGTGAAAGGAGTGAAATAGAATACAGGGTTATATAAGCCATTACTTGTACCAAAGAAGCCATGGGTAGATGTCAACATGAATTTTGTTCTTGGATTACCAAGGACACAATGTGGGTTAAAATCTATTTTTATGGTGATTGACAAGTTTTCAAAGATGACACATTTTATTCCTTGGAAGAAGATTAGTGATGTTGTTCATGTAGTAGAGTTATTTTTTAGAGAAGTGGTGAGGTTACATGGTGTTCCAAAGAGTATAGTTTCATATTGAGTTACCAAATTTGTTGGGTATTTCTGGCATACATTGTGGAAGAAGTTGAAGACAGATTTGAAGTTCATTTCATCACATCATCCATAGATGGATGGACAGACAGAAGTTGTGAATCACACTTTGGGAAACTTGCTAAGATGCTTGGTATGATATAAACCAAAAGGATGGGATATGATTTTACCATAGGAAGAATTTGCAAATAATAATTGTGTCAATAGAAGTACTAGAAAATCACCATTCTAGATTGTTTATTGGAGTAGTCCTAGAAATGCTGAGATAAGTAATGCTGAAGTAGGAGATTTTACTTAACATTTGAAGAAAATCCATGAGGAGTGAGGAAGCACATCATAATGTCAATACATAGTATAAGGCTAAGGAAGATTTGAAAAGGAGATATAAGGAATTTTAGGTTGGAGATGAAGTCATGGTTCATTTGAGAAAGGTGTGTTTTCTAGTAGGTACATATAATAAGTTGATGATGAAGAAGTTTGGACTATGCAAGACAATGATGAGGCATGATTCTTGTAATGTGTATGAAGTTAAGTTTCTTGCTAAATTGAATATTTCACTAGTATTTAATATTTTAGATTTGATAAAGTATTATGAAGGAGGTGATGGAGATGAAGTTGTTGAAACATAGTGGAGCATTCAAGGAGCTAGTTTGGCTATAAAGGAGATTGAGGAGATACTAGATAGTTGTGTAGGAATAAGTACCATAAATTGAACTTATAAGGAATATCTAGTCAAATGGAAAGGTAGACCAGTTGAGGATTCATCATGGCTAGCAAAGGAGGAAGCTAACCATCTCAGTTTTCCTCTGAACATTTGAGATGTGATAGGGTTGTTTCTCAAATTATCTCAACTATCTAATGCAAGAGCATACTGGCTATATGAGCAATCTTGCTTCACCCAAAAGTGTTTTTATTTTTAGTCTTTTCTATTTTAATAAGCACTAGCAGATAGGGAGGTCACTATTTCTAGGAGCTTGCTTTTTTAGTAAGTTTTTCATATGAGCCTGGAATGTTCTCATTTTCTACAAGAAGGTTCATTTTAGAAATATAAGCCTACCATAAAATTGCATTTCTCTAGCTTAAGTATCGAAGAAGTTATTGGAGATTTTTGGTGGAAAATTTTGTAGAAAAATCTTCAGGCACACCGTTGGAGGCCTTAGAGTGCCTGGATGAGGTCTAAAAACTTGATGAAAAGGCACTAGCATTGTTCCAAGCCTATATATTAGGAGTTGGCATTTTCAATTGCCAATCAGAGGAGTGGTTCATGAGTTATGGCCTTCCAAAGTTGGGCTACCTAAAATTTCTAAAATAATTGTCCAAGATGTATCTAGTTGACTATATATGTTTTGTTAGGGTCTATCAGCCCTAGGTATTATGTTTGACCATCTAGAACCTTCTCAAGCAGCATAAAACTACCTATTTAAGAAAGGCCCAAACATTGTGTAGGATAGCTTTGGGTGATAGTTCATACCTTTTTTGGAAAATTATTGTACTAAAGGCACCCATGTGGGTTAGCATGTTGTACTTATGAATTCTATAATTTTGAATTTGTAGTGCAAATAAGAAGTCCATATTTTGTTCTCGTATTTGTTGTTGTTTCTTTGTTTCTATTATGAGTTTATGGTATTAAGGGGATCCCCCTACATCATTTAGGCTTATCAATGTCAATGCCACATTTCAAAGGTGTATGATTAAAAAAAATTCTAATCTAAAGGATAGGATTATTGTTATAGACCTAGATGATCTCACTATAGTTTCAAAGAAGAGAAAAAAATCACATAGAAGATTTGAAGAAGGTATTGGAAAGATCCTAGGAACATGGAATCTCTCTAAATCCTAAAAAATCTATTCTATATATAATAGGGGGAAAGCTACTTGGTCATATAGTTTTCCAAGAAGGTATTAGAATTGACCCTAAGCGAGTCGAAGCCATTTGAAGGTTATGCCTACCAGTGAACAAAATAGGAGTTAAATCATTCTTCAAGCAAGTGAATTTCCTCAAAAGGTTCATACAAGATTTTGTAGAGAATACTAAGTGTACTATGGACATGATGAAAGGAAATTCAAGTTTTAAATGGAATGAATCTAGGAAACAAGCCTTCTAGAATATAAAGATTGCTATTGCTAAGTCTTTGGTATTATGTCATCCAAGCTATAAATTAGACATCACTATTTACTTTTATGCCTTTGAACAAACCTTATCAGCTATCCTTATGCAAGATAATAAAGAAGGGATACAAGCCCCTATTGCCTTCATGAGCATACCTCTAAAAAGGTCATGAGTTGAAGTACTCTCAAATTGAAAAATATGCCTTTGCAATAGTCAAGGCACTAAAGAATTTTAGGTTTTATATCCTACATTGGCATTCTATGGTTTATGTCGCTGATGTAGTAGTAAAAAGTGTGTTAACACAACAAGATGTAGGGTGCAATGCCAGAGAGACATGGATAGAAAAAATGCTAGAGCATGACATTGAAATCAAACCTACTAAATTAGTGAGAGGTAATGCTTTATACAAAGAAATTATGGAGAATAAGATTGCTGAAGAACCAAATGAATTGGGAGAGGAATAGTCATTGTTGGAAGTAGGCCTATATGACTCTTGGTTTGAGAACATTACATATCTACTAACATATGGAGAATGTCCTAAAGGTATGTCTATGAAGCAAAGAAGAGATCTTAAATTAAGAGCTACCAAATACATAATTTGAGATAACAAAATTTTTAAGAAAGCTATAGATGGTACTATTGTCACAAAAGTTTGCATCCTTGTCCAAATTTTTTACCTAAAAACAACCTTGTGAAACATGGAAACAACCTCCAAGCTATGGGACTTGAACTATGAGGTTGAGTCTCTAGAGAAGGTCAACTTCCTTTACTATCAAGGCATACCTAACTATACTTGGAGAGGAAAAGGGACAAGAAAGCATGAAAGAAAATCTACCTACTCTAACCTAAGAGGTGATACAAAAAAATAGAGTGTTTAAACCAATCTCTACCTATACATGCACTTTTGAACTATCATGAAACCAAAAGATATACACATCCAGACATATTTTAATCTAACAATCACATGTAGATTAGAAAAACCAAATAAGTGATAGAAGGAAGATAAAGATTCACTTATATGTCATTCATAGGTTAAAGAGATACAGTCATGCAAAATTGTAGATATTCACAATAAACCAATGAGAGGCAAATAGGTGTTGCACAATACATCAATGGTTGGAGGAGATAAGGGAGAATGTCATATAGTTTCAAAGGAAAAGGGAATTTACAATGAATTTTAAAAGCAATATAAGAGGAAACAGATAAGAGTTGATCCTATAAAAGATTACAAAATCTACCTTTATAGCTTAGTCATAATTGAGATATTTTCTATCCCAAACCAAACTCAATCACTACCATTTAAGATTGCAGAGAGTAATCATGCAAATCTAGAGAAAATTTGATCTCGGAATAGATTAAAATACAATAAAATCCAATATTTTACCAAAATAGAGCCTTGAGAAGATGGAATGACACCATTTAGGTCACTCTGACCAAGTAGATGGATAAAATAGAGGTGGTGGAGTGTTTTATTCGTTCACTAGGCATGGAATTCATTGGAAAGTGGTTGTAAATGATCGTGAAGATTGGATTGTGCAATAAAAAATTCATTTCCCCTATTTTTTGACTCATGAATCAGCAGTGCCTGTAGGTCAACCAAATTCTACAACTAGAAAGCACCACGTGGACCAATATTCCTTTATTTTCATGAGGTTTTTCTACCACCTCACAAAGTCTGCATGTGGTTGACCAGCTTACTTTCTAACTAGCCACACCTCCTCTAAATGTGACTACCCAAGGAACCATGAACCAACCATGATGTTACCACTATTTTTACCACTTGGGCCCACAAGGACACATCTTCAAGTGTTTCCCCATATTGCTTAAAGTTCTCACAATTTTGTGATGCTAGAATACACTTACTATCAATCTACAAAAGATCGATGATCGTGAAAACTTTTATCATTACTATGCCTGTTGGTGCAGGAGCACCCTTTCAAGGCTCCCACCATATCAAATTTTGGTGTGATGAAATTGTTCTAAGAAGTATGTAGATAGAATAAGAGTTTCTATCTCATTTGGTGTGTTTTGCTCTAGTTTAGGCTCTTGGTCTAAGTGATTGACAATGTATCATCATGTTGTGATGTTTTGATTTCTAGTGCATAGGGTGTTCCTAAAACATTGGAATGGTGTATTGGGGGAAGTTTGAAGACCAAGAGTTCCTTGAAAAGAATCAAAAATGGTCTTGGTGACAAAATTGCAAAGAGAAAAAAGAAAGAACTAAAAATTGCTAAGTTGCTGGTAACTTACGTAAAAGTGTTAAGCAACTTGTGTTAGAGAGCAAGTTAACTTGTTTAAGTGGCTAAAAATTCCCTAACTCAAACCATACAGCATGGGATATCCTATTTAAGGTTGGAAAAATAGGAACCAAGGGTTGGAGGTCATTTTTTTGTATTGCATTGTGCTGCTACAAAAAACTGTGACTGGTTTTTAATATGTTTTGACTGGTTTTTGGTGTTGTTTGGCAGAAAATCATGTTTTTACTGTCATTTTTTTGCATGTTCTAGTTAGTATCTTGTATATTCTCCATTATCCATGCATTAGATTAGATTTCTAAACACGTTTTGGAAGGTTTTGTTAAATTTCTTTAAAAGTAAGAGTTTGCTGTCTAGTTTTGAGTTGACAACAATGAATGGGCTGTAGCTCTTGTTTCCACCATAAGATTTCCATGGCCATTTGGATTCCAAGACTAAAGACCCTAATGTGTAATATATTGAAAGCAAGGACCCATAAAATGTGTGCAAGCATTTTTTTGACAAAGCCCTAAGCAAGCTAGGCAATGCCCGACTAGGAGCAAGCATAAAAGAATTTGTTCTCAAGAGCAAAGAATAAAGATTCAAGACTTGCCCTTTGAAGGGATTCAAGAGGGATATAAGAGGTGTTTGAAAGTTAAGGACAACAGGCAGCCCTCAAAACCCTTCAAAACACTCATTTTTACCATTATTGTTGTACGGCTTTTTGGTGGCTTAAAACATCAAAAATATTTGAGTATGTGATGCATGAAACAAATTTTATTAAGGCCAGGTTTGATGAATCCTTAAGGGTAATAAGTTATTAGCCCTACAAATCTGGGTGGAGGCCTAATTTGGGGCTCTTCCAGTAGCCTTTTTGTGAAGAAACTAAGAAATCGGGTATGAACCCATTGTTACCATCTATTCAAGCATACTAAAAGTGTTCCAATAGCACCTTAAAACTCATGTAAACCTTAGTTGGACTAGGTATTACCATGGAACCCTAGTAGAGCTACATATGCATTTTGGAAGAATTGCACTCCTAGGAGGATAAGTGAGTCATGGAGCAAGATTTGACTATTTTAGCTTGTGGGAAGGTTAGGGAAGGTCAGGGGATGTTCTAAGTTGAAAGAAATCCTATAGACCATATAGGTGTAGTGAAAACAGCAAGATCCTATTGTTGGATGAGAAGCATAGACTCGCTAGTCTATCCTAGCCTTCCCCATCAGAATTGTGTCAGAGCCAACAAAGGTGTGGGACAAAGCAAGTGCAAAGAAAGGTGAATGCAGTCACCTAGTGAATCTAGTGATTCTAACACAATGGTAACCAATGTTGAATTGGCTAAGAAGGTAGAAGAGCAAGAAGAAGACAACAGGTCTTTGAGAGAAAGATTGGCACAACTAGAACAGTTGTTAAGCGAGGTCCAAGACACTATAGATAAAGTCAAGGACAAGATGGAGCAAAAAGAAGAGAAGGAGGCTAAAGAAAAAGACATTGAGTTGGAAGATGAAACTCCAACACCAGATCCTATTTTACCAAAAGAGCCTTTCTTTTAGGCAATCAAAGCAATAAATAGTAAAGCCTTGGAAGGCATTCCTCTATTTAGTGGCAAGATGGATCCTGATCTCATCATGGAATGGATTGAAGGAATGGATAACCATTTTGAATGTGATGGTGTCTCTGATGCTCAGAAGGTTAAAGTGGCAAGGTCAAGATTGAGAGGCATTGCTCTCACTTGGTGGAAATTTGTGCAAACAGAGAGAGAAAAAGAAGGAAAAGGTCTTGTTACTTCTTGGAAAGGAATGGTGGCTAAAATTAAACAAGCCTACATTCATGAAGACTATGAAATATAGCTGCATAGGAGGAGACAAAATTTGAGGCAAAAAGACATGGATGTGCATTCCTATAATGAAGAATTCCAAAAGTTATGCTTGAGGTCTAAAGTTGTTGAAGATGAAAGTATCCAGCTGGAAAGATATATAAATGGACTCAAATGGTCTATTCAAGAAGAAATGAGCCTTTTCACTCCTAAAATAGTTCATCAATGTTATCAAATTGCCCTAAAGGTGGAAGAGAAAGGAAAACGAAAGCAAGACCGCACTTCCAAGAATAGAGGAAGACGCAAAGATTCTAGAGGTGGTCAAAGAGGTGGTTCTAGTAGAGGTGGTGAATCAAGAAACCAAGGGGAAAGTAGACTCTTGAAACAAAGTTCTGAAATCAGCACAAGGGGATCTTTTGGTAAAGGAAGAGGATCTCAAGGAAGTAGAGGAAGAGGAGCAAGAAGGAGTAGCTCATATTTTTCCATGATGAAGTGTTACCAATGTGGAAAGCTTGGGCATCCTGCTTACAGGTGTCCTGATAAACCATCAACCTCTACCAATGAAAAAAGAGTGGCTTATGCTCAAGATGATGGTGGCAATTCAAGCACTAATGAAGTTAGCAAACTAGAATGAGAAATGGGTGAGAACTTGATGATTAGAAAGCTGCTCATATGGCAGCCCAATCTGAGTGAACCTAAGTAGAGAAGGGCTCTCTTTAGAGTCAGGTGTAAGATTCAAGGAAAAGTTTGCAAGGTTATAGTAGATTCTAGATCTACAGATAATATTATATCAGAGGAGGCAGTAAAGAAGCTAAAACTTACAAAGGTTCCCCATGCAAATCCCTATAAGGTAACTTGGTTGAATCAAGAGCAAAGTGTACTTGTTAATGAGCAAACATGGGTTGAGTTTTCTATTGGAGATTATAAAGACAAAGTGCTTTGTGATGTCTTACCCATGGATGTATGCCATCTTCTATTGGGAGGACCTTGACAAGTTGACAGGAAGGTGATTTATGATGGAGAAGAAAATGCCATTTCTTTCAAGAAAGATGGAAGGACTTTCAAAATTCAGTCCTTAATAGAGAATGAAGGGGAAGCCTCTAAGACACCTAGTGTGTTACTTAGTACTAGCAAGGAGTTCTTGCAAGATTTATAGGATGAGGTAACCATAGGATGTGCAATTATGGTGAAACCAAAGGAAGAAGATACGAAGTTGCAGCCAATACCTCTTGAAGTGCAACAAATCATTGATGATTTTAAAGATATTATTTTAGATAGTACACCAGTAGTACTACCACCTAAAAGAGAAATTAGCCATCAAATTGATTTTATACCCGGTGCTTCTTTGCCCAACAAAGTAGCTTATAAGCTTACTCCATACCAGAATAAGGAAGTGGAAAGACAAGTGCAAGAATTATTGGATCAAGGGCTAATTAAGAAGAGCATTAGTCCATGTGTAGTCCTAGTGGTCTTAGCAGCAAAGAAAGGAGGAAAATGGAGTCTTTGTACAGATTCAAGGGCTATTAACCAGATCACTATCAGGTATAGATTCCCTATTCCAAGAATAGAGGACTTGATGGATTGTTTGGGAGGTGCTAGGTACTTTACTAAGCTAGATTTAAAGAGTGGTTATCATCAAATTAGAATCAAGGAGGGTGATGAATGGAAGACCACTTTTAAAACAATAGATGGGTTGTATGAATGGCTTGTGATGCCATTTGGGCTCACAAATGCCCCAAGCACTTTCATGAGATTAATGAATGAGGTCTTGAAGGACTTCACAGGTAGATTTATGGTAGCGCATCTAGATGATATACTCATCTATAGCAAGACAAATGAAGAGCACCTAGAACATGTAAGGTTAGTCCTAAAGGGACTCCAGGAAGAGAAACTAGCCATTAATTTGGAAAAGTGTGTATTCATGTAGTAGGAATTGGTTTATTTGGGCTTTGTAGTGTCCAAGGGTAATCTAAAAATAGACCCAAGCAAAGTGCAGGAAATCCTAGATTGGCCTACTCCTAGAACAGGGACTGAAGTGAGAAGTTTTCATGGCCTAGCACAATTTTATAGAAAGTTTGTGAGGAACTTTAGTGGGATTTGTGCACCAATACTAGACACCATCAGAGGCGGGCTGAAAAAAAAGTTCAAATGGACTAAAGTAGCAGAGAAGGCATTTCAAACACTAAAACAAGAGGTAGCTACAAAACCCATTTTAATCTTACCTATATTTGATAAATTATTCACTCTTGAATGTGATGCAAGTAATGTAGCAGTAGGGGGTGTACTGACTTAGGAAGGAAGACCTATAGCAGTTTTCAATGAGAAACTCAATGAAGCAAAGAAGAAATATTCAGCTTATGACTTGGAGTTGTATGCATTAGTACAATCTCTCAAGAAGTGGAGACATTACCTCCTACCAAAAGAATTTGTTGTCTTTATAGATAATCAGGCTTTGAGTTATATCAACACTCAAGAGAAGCTTAGTAATAGGCATTTGAAGTGGATGGAGTATCTACAGTCTTTAACATTCACAATCAAACACAAGAAGGGGAAACTCAACAAAGTAGCAGATGCCTTGAGTAGGAAGCTTTTGACTATCCAAGAAGTGCAGCTGCAAAGCATTGGAATAGAAGGTTTTAAAGACTTGTATGAAGAAGATGAAGACTTCTCCCAAGCCTACAAGGTATGCCTAGAGTTTGAGAATCATTTTCATAGTGATTTTGCAGATTATACCCTTCAAAATGGATTGCTATTTAAAGGTAATCAGCTATGTGTACCTAAGGGGTCCATGAGAGAAAATTTGATTCAAGAAAAGCATAATGGTAGCTTGAGTGGACATTTTGGCATAAACAAGACATTGGAGTTAGTAAAAAGATACTACTTTTGGCCTAAGTTAGCGAGGGATGTACGGAGATATGTTGAGCAATGTGGAATATGTCAAAGAGCTAAAGGAGGTTCAAGCAATGCAAGACTCTATCAACCCTTGCCAATTCCAAATAAGCCTTGGGAATGTGTAAGTATGGAATTTGTGGTTGGACTTCCCAAAACCAAATCAGGTATGGACAACATTTATGCTGTAGTAGATAGGTTCTCTAAAATTAGTCATTTTATTCCATGTAAGACTACTCATGATGCAAGTTATATAGCACATCTCTTCTTCAAGGAGATAGTTCAGATTCATGGACCTCCTTTGAGTATTGTGTCTGATAGGGACAACAAGTTCATGGGTCATTTTTGGAAAACCTTATGGAAAAGGCTGGGAACTAATCTTTCTTTCAGTTCAGCATACCATCCTCAAACTGATGGTCAAACTGAGGTCATCAACAGGGTGCTTGGTAAGTTGTTAAGGTGCTTAACAAAGGAGTATGGGAAGACTTGGGATCTTGTTATCTCTCAGGTTGAATATGCTTATAATGATAGTGTTAATAGGACCACAGGAAGAAGTCCTTTTGAGATAGTATATGGTAGACACCCTAGAGGAGTCAACGAGTTGAGAGACTTAGGTCCTATAGAGTTAAAAAGTGGACAACCTGAAGATTTTACCCAAACTATCAAAGAGGTTCAAGAACAAGTGAAGAAAACTATGTTGGAATCTACTCAAAGACTCAAGGCCAAAATGGATGAGAAGAGGAAAGAAGTACAGTTTCAGATTGGGGACTATGTTATGGTCCATCTTAACAAAGCTAGAATGCAGCAAGGTATGCCCGCTAAGCTCCAAATGTGAAGAATTGGCCCATGCAAGGTTCTAGAAAAGTATGGAGAGAATTCCTATAAAGTGGACTTGCCATTAGACCTAGCTATCTCACCAGTGTTTAATGTTGCAAACCTAATCAGATTTAAGGGATAAATCAGTCAGCAAAGTGCAGCTCCACCAAGGGTTCTACAAGACCTTGACACTAATGCAATGCCCAAGAAACAACCAGCCAAAGCAGAGAAAGTATTGGAATCCAAGGTGAAGAAAACTACACGGCATCAAGTGTATATGGAAAATCTAATCAAATGGAAGGATCAACCTAAATCTAAAGCTACCTAGGTTGAGGAAGCACATTTCAATAAGTTTGGCATTGATCCAGCTCTTCTTGACCCCAAAGTGCCTTAGTTTGTGTTGAGGGGGGCAGTATGGTGTAGGAGCACCCTTTCAAGGCTCCCACCATATCAAATTTTGGTGTGATGAACTTATTCTAAGAAGTATGTAGATATAATAAGAGTTTCTATCTCATTTGGTGTGTTTTGCTCTAGTTTAGGCTCTTGGTCTAAGTGATTGACAATGTATCGTCATGTTGTGATGTTTTGATTTCTAGTGCATAGGGTGTTCCTAAAAAATTGGAATGGTGTATTGGGGGAAGTTCAAAGCCCAAGAGTTCCTTGAGAAGATCCAAAAATGGTTTTGGTGACAAAATTGCAAAGAGAAAAAAAAAAAAAGAACTAAAAATTGCTAAGTTGCTGGTCACTTATGTAAAAGTGTTAAGCAACTTGTGTTAGAGAGAAAGTTAACTTGTTAAAGTGGCTAAAAATGCCCTAACTCAACCCATACACCATGGGATATCCTATTTAAGGTTGTAAAAAAATGAACCAAGGGTTGGAAGTCATTTTTTTGTATTGCATTGTGCTGCTACAGCAAACTGTGACTGGTTTTTAATACATTTGGACTGGTTTTTGGTGTTGTTTGGCAGAAAATCACATTTTTACTATCATTTTTTTTGCATTTCCTAGTTATTATATTGTATATTATCCATTATACATGCATTAGATTAGATTTATAAACACGTTTTGGAAGGTTTTGTTAAATTTCTTAAAAAGTAAGAGTTCGGTATCTAGTTTTGAGTTGTCAACAATGAACGGGCTATAGCTCTTGTTTCCACAGTGGGATTTCCATGGCCATTTGGATTCCAAGACTATGGACCCTAATGTGTAACATATTGCAATCAAGGGCCCAGAAAATGTGTGCAAGCATCTGTTTGACAAAGCCCTAGGCGAGCTAGGCAATGCCAAGCTAGGAGCAAGCATCAAAGAATTTGTTCTCAAGAGCAAAGCATAACGATTCAAGACTTTCCCTTTGGAGGGATTTGAGAGGGATATAAGAAGGTTATTTTTTGTAGAGGAGAAGTTTCTATGAGTTGAATAAGGTTTTTGAAAGTTGAGGACAGCAAGCATCCCTCAAAACCCTCATTTTTACCATTATTGTTGTACGGCTTTTTGGTGGCTTAAAACCTCAAAAATATTTGAGTATGTGATGTATGAAACAAATGTTATTAAGGCTAGGTCTGATGAATCATTAAGGGTAATAAGTTACTAGCCCTACAAATCTGGGTGGAGGCCTAATTTGGGGCTCTTCCAGTAGCCTTTTTGTGAAGAAACCAAGAAATCGGGTATGCACCCTTTGTTACCATCTATTCAAGCATACTAAAAGTGTTCCAATAGCACCTTAAAACTCATAAAAACCTTAGTTGGACTAGGTATTACCGTGGAACCCAGGTAGACCTACATATGCATTTTGGAAGAATTGTACTCCTAGGAGGATAAGTGAGTCATGGAGCAAGATTTGATTATTTCACCTCGTGGGAAGGTTAGGGAAGGTCAGGGGATGTTCTAAGTTGCAAGAAATCCTATAGACCATATAGGTGTAGTGAAAACACCAAGATCCTATTGTTGGATGAGAAGCATAGAGTAGATAGTCTATCCTAGCCTTCCCCATCACCTGTCCTTTTTTCTATCTTGGGCTCATAGACTAGTCAGCAAAACCCTAGCATGACATGGCATCTGATTGGCATTACCTTTTAACCTTGGTAGCCCATAATGTAAATAGATACCACATGCCATGTGTCACATTGTTACTTTGTTGCATGTCTAAAGTTCTCATAATTTTATAAAACAAGGATTTGATGCTCATTGATTTGGGAAGATCTTACAACACAGATAGAACCAAAAACATGTAGTCCATTGACAACTTATGTTAGTTCCTTGACCAATGAACTACCTTCTATATGCCAACATTCTCTGATAGCTCATCCACCCTATTTGCAGTGGCCTACTAAATAAGCTAGACCCGTATGACAAATGGTAGAAGGTCACTTTGTAGCATGTCTAAAGTTCTTATAATTTCATATAGCAAGGATGCAATGGTCATTGATCTAGGAATATCTAACAATGGATGGAAATATGTAGTCCATTGATAACCTATATCAGTACCTTGGTCAATGAAGGGCCTTTTATATGCCAACATGCTCTAACAACTCATTCATCTTGTCTATGGTGACCTACTGAAGAAGTTGGACCCACATGCCACTTCGTAAAAGATCTCTTTGTCACTTGTCTAAAGTTCTCATAATTTCATATAGTAAGGATGTGATGGTTGTTGATTTGGGAAGATCTTATGGCACATAAAGTTGTGGGAATACAAAAAGAGAACCTAAGGAAATATGGAAATATTAAAGGGTTTTAATCATTATTTCTTATTTCCATGGTATTTGAATATTAGAAAAACTGGGAAGTGGCCATTTATCTTTTAAAATTCAAATGCAATGATTTGGAGGGAGGGCAAATTTGGTCAACAATTATAGCAACTTAGAGGGAATGTAAGCCTACTATGCAAAAGACTAGTGGCCTGAGGCATCCATTGGGCTATAGAGTCATAAAAATTGTAAAAATCCACCTACCAAAACCCTAAAAATTGCAGAAAACATGACCAGGAAACCTCAAAGCTGTATCTCTACAACTGGAACTAGTAGTCAAAAATCTTCTACAACCTCTACAAAACACATGTGCTCATGCACTTCTAGGAAAACAAGAAAAATATTCTAATATGTAAAAAAAATCTTTATCCTCCCCTAAAAAAAAGGTTTAAGGTGAATCCTACTTAGTGAGATTGGAAGAACTTCACCATCATGGATGGATAGTTGAAAAGCATTGACCTCTTTATAGTTGGTGATAGCATATGGACCACTCCACATAGCAGAAAATTTGGAGTGCCTCCCTAGTTTTTCTCTATTAGCATTTTCATTTTAATAGTAGATCACCTTCTTTGAAGATTCTAACATAGGTTTTCCTATCAAAACTCTTTTTTACTTGTTGCTGATGTGTTTCTAGGGTCTGCATGGCCTATTTCCATTTCACTTCCAATTCCATCAATTTTTCTATTCCTACTATCATGGCATTATTTTCCATTAACTCTAGCTAATGAGCTAGTTCTAGGGATGGAAACTCTAATAAAATTGGAAGCCTTGCTTCCCTACCATATACTGACGTAAATGGTGAATTTCCAAAGGCCTTCTTAGGTGTTATTCTATCAACCCACTATGTTGTTCTCAACTTTTGATGCGAACATCTCTAATTGTCCTCTATAGTCCTTTTCATAATCCTAATTAGGTTTTTGTTGGATGACTTTTCCAATCCATTGCTTTGAAGGTAGTAGTTTAAGAATGTGCTCAAGTAAATATTATGATCAACTATCCATGCACAAATCTGAGCTCCTACAAAATATTTTGCATTATCTAAAATAATGGTTGAAGGGGCACCAAACTAGGTCATAATTCCATCGATTAATTCAATAATAGAAAGTTATGTAGCATCCTTTAATGCTATTTCTTCTATCCATCTAGTAAAGTACTCTATAGCAGCTAAAATCCACTTGTGACTAGAATTGGAAGAAGAATTGATAAGGCCTATAAAATCCGATCCCCATTGAAAAAAAGGATGGTCCACTTGAATGGGATGAAGAGGTATAGCTAGAAGCTTTTTTTTACAAGAGAAGAGGGCACATTTTTCACACTACCTTACATACTTATTACAATCATGGAACAAGGTTGGCTAGTAGTATCCAGCCCTCATGATCTTCATTGCAGTTATCCTTGCTAAGAAGTGGCCACCATTAGGACCATCATGAAGCTCTTTGATCATTCTTTCAGCTTGGTTTGTGTCAATGCATCTTAATAGGGCTCCATTAAAATCTCTCCTGAAAAGGATAACATTAACTATGACATAAGGAATTGACTATAGCCTATAATGTCTCCTTTAGTTCTATCCAATCCTTGAGTGTATCCACTTCTTATCAAAAAGGTCATCATTTTGTTCATCCTATTCTTTGGATTACTTTTTCTTGCTTCTTATTGTTCTGTCAATATCATGGAAACCTCCTCATCTTACTCTAAGATGAAATCATCTATTTGCACAATCCCTTCCCTCTTACCAACTTGGTAATCTAGATGTCAACATCATATTCCATTACCTTAGTGATGCAACCAACTCTTTTCTCACTAATATTTTTGCTCAAAAGAAAATCCTTTACTCTAGCATGGGGTACTAAAAAATGGATCTTGTTATGAGACAGAAGGTGTCTAAATTTCTTCAAAGCTCTAATGGTTGCAAGGGCTTACTTCTCTACATAACTATACTTATTTTTGTATTTCTTAAGCCCTTTAGTAAAGAAGGCAATGGGATGCTCCTCATTCTTATCATTTGTTTGAGTCAAGACAACAGAAATACTTGATTCACCACCTAAAGTATAAAGAATGAAATCCTTCTCAAAGTTCATATTAGTAAGAGTAGGAGTTAAGGCCATGGCTTCTTTGATTTCTTCAAAACTTTCCCTCCCTTCCTTGGTCCATGAAAAGACCATACTCTTCTTAAGCATGGTTGTAACAAGGTTTATCATGGTAGCTAAATTATGGATAAACTTCTTCACAAAATTTATTCTACCAAGAAAACCTTGCAAAGCCTCCCTTTGACTAGGAAGAGAGAGAGCAAGTATCAGTTGTTTTCTCTCTAGATCAATAGTTAAGCCACCTTTTGATATAATGTGTCTCAATAAATTTCCTAGATTGGTGACAAAGACACACTTTCTTGGGTTAAGGAATACCTCAAACTCTCTATACCTTATGAACACTTGTTAGAGATGACCGAAATAATCTTCTACATTCTTTCAATACAATATGATATCATCAAGGTGAACCATTACAAACCTTTCAATCATATTTTTCAAGGCCATCTCCATTGCCTTTTGAAATTTGGAACCTACATTTGTAAGCCCAAAAGGCATCTTACTATAAGCATAGGTACCCCACTTGGTAGTGAATGTAGTCTTGTACTTATCAAATTCTTTGACCAACACTTGATTGTAACTAGAGAATCCATCAAGAAATGAGAACCTCTCTGAACCACTGACCATAGACAGTATCTACTCCATGGAAGGAAGGGGATGGTGATCCTTGAGGGAAGCTTGCTTAATTTTTGTAAAGTCCATAGATAATTTAATCTCTCTATTATTTTTCCTAATAGGGAAAAGATTTTCTACCCATGATGAGTGCTTGATAGGGAAAATTATATTAGACTCAATCAACTTGGACAACTCTTTTCTCATTAATGGCTCAATCTTAGGATTCACTAGCCTTTTATTTTGTCTTATTGGTTTAACATTACCAATTAGATCTATAGTATGATGAAACAAGCTTGAGTCAAGACCTTTTAAATCATCATATGCCCAAGAAAATATATCATTAAATTCTTGACATAGATGAATGAGACTTTCTTGCTCAATTTTAGAACATACATTTCCCATGTTTAAGGTCTTTCTATCAGCAACCACCACTAGTGTGTAATCATCTTTTTCAATAGGTAGGTTCATGACTCTACCTCTTGCTTGGTCATCAAGATTGAAGGCACTCTCTAAGGTAATGAGACCCTTAGGCAATTTTTTTGGAACCAAGATTAAGAATCTGATCACCATACTAGTTGTGCAACCTAGACTGGTTCCTTTTTAAGAATTTTGCATCATTCTTTAAGAAACTTACAATTTATGCATTAGATTCAAATACTTACCAATTAATTTTGTTGTCAAGGATAGCAGGCCTTACAACCATTTTAATTCGTTTCTTCTTTTAGCTTCAAGGTTCTTGGAGATATCACAAGATGCACCTATTTTTGCAAGTCTATCAGCATGTCTATTATCTATTCTAGGGATGCTCTAAATTTATTAAAGGCATTGAAACTTTCAAGAAAATCCCATACTCTATGTTTATAAGACTTGAGCAAGCCGTTCTTAGTGATATTCTTGTTTCTTACCTAGTTGACCACCAACTTGCTATCTCCATGTGTACTTAGTGCCAAAATTCCCTTTTTTTGAGCAAGTTGAAGACCTTGAATTAGGGACTCATACTTAGCCACATTATTTGTGCAACTAAATTGGAGCCTAAAACATAAATATTACCTTACTTGTGTAGTGGAAATCAACATCACACCAGCCCATATCCCATTCTTATTTCTCGATCCATCAAAATACATACTCCATATCCCACTCATGTATTCTTTGGTTCTTATAAGGTTAGGGACAAGAGAATCTTTTGCTAACACATAATATGTACCAAGAATTGTCTCAAGGGTTTGTGATATGGGATCAAATTAATATGCATTAGCCCATTCATCTAAGAGAAAATTAGGTATCTCTGCTAGAGAAGTGGGAGGCTCGTTCACTATGTCATTCTCATCCATTTCTAGGATAGTGCAATTCATATTGATGAGATTAGGGGTGTAGGGTTTGATATGATGGAGGGCTAGAGGCTTTTCTTTGATTGAAGCCTTCTTCCCATATCTTGTTCTAAAAAACATATATGACCAATCGGAAGATATGTAACCACATATTTGGGCAGTGAAATCTCTTAAAAGACAAATGGCAAAGTGTGGCTTGACTTTAGCAAATGATATATCTTGAGTTATAGCACAACTAGGGCATGCATAGAGGGTTGTTTCCATATTTCTAAGGACCCTACAGTATTCACAATACTACCATCCATCTAGAATACATCCCTAACAATGGGTTTATATTTCATTTCTAAAGCATCAGTAACAAACTTAGGCATCGCTGAACTAGTAACCCTTGAATTAATCATGCAATTGTGGACTATCTTATCCCCTTTAATCAAAGAAACATAAAATGGAGGAGGTCTAATCATTTTACTTGTGTCTACCTCCTTTGATGGCTATACTAGGCTTGTGGCACTTTATATGCTAGGTGGTTGATCCATTGGTTCAATACTTTCCAACTCCTACTACAACAACTTCTTTTGCATGGGTATAGTAGCAATAACATCCCACGTGGAAATATTCACATTTTTCTTCTTCATCTCATCTACCACACTAAGTGAGGCATTAGGTGCTCTATTAGGAACCTTGGGAGCTACATGTGTAGGAGGTGGAGTTGGAATGACCTGGGGGTTATTCACATCTCCTCTGCAATTATTTTTTCTTTGTTGTTGAGCGGCATTGGGTATATGAGGCATTGCATTTGATTTTGAAACTTTATTAGGAGGACAAGGGGTAGCATCTTCAAAAGCTCTTCTTTTGCTCCTAGTTTTGTGAGCAATGGAATCTTGGTTTATATTACAACATTCCTCCACCCAATTTGAACCCACAATAGTGGGTTACACTTTATTGGAGGAAGAAATTCATCCAAAAATGTGCAAGACAAATTTTTGGCCCTAAAATTTTTGATAGAAACTCCTCACATAGTTTCGATCGAAACTACTTTTGAAGGTAGTTTTGATTGAAACTAAATAAAATTATAATTTTTGGCCTAAATAGTTTTGATAGAAACTAAATAGTTTCAATAGAAACTAAATAGTTTCAATAGAAACTAAATAGTTTCAATAGAAACTATTTTTTAGTTTCTATAGAAACTAAAAAATAGCTTCCATTGAAACTATTTAGACATGAAAAATTCCACCTAAGCAGTTTCAATAGAAACTAACTGACAATAGTTTCTATCAAAACTATTTAAAAAATTTCAATAGAAAGTTAGTTTCTATCAAAACTAGTAATATAGATGCATTTTTCAATACCTATAATATTTCCTATTGTCTTCATGGCTTCCAAGCTCTATTTCTAGGTTCAGATGGAGCACTAAGATATGTCATTTTTCATGACACACATACTTGGAACTTTCTAATGACTATGGATTTGATATATTTCAAATGGTTTAAGTATATGTTTTTTTATGTTAATTGAATAGAGGTTCATTATTAAAAAAAACCTATATATTGAATTCTCATGGAAAAATAGTAACTAAGAGAATTAAAATTTTGAAAAATAACGACAATCTCCGTATTTGAGTCCTCTTTTAATCAAAAAAAAGAAATTTTGAAATTCGATAAATCTATAATGAGTTACATGTGTCAAAAGGAACATATGTCCAAATTAGTGTTAGGTAAATTTAAAACTTTGATAAAATATGAAATACTACGAATAAAGACATCAAATCACCTCTAAGGTTTTGGTATGGATGTTAACAAACTAAATTCAAAAGAATCACATTGATATCTATTATAGAAAAAAAGTTATGTGCATCAAAAATAATGTCACTTATAAAAAATTATGTTTTTGATAACATAGAAATTTTTGTGGGAGAAAAAATAATTCAATCAAATCAATTCAAAAATAAAAATAAAATATATATTTAGAATCTACATAGAAAATCCTGAAAGAATGTGATTTACTTCATTTTCAAATTCCTTACCATTAAATGGCAATTTGCATCTAAATGTGGAAGTTTTCTTGAAAATTCACAAATTAGTGTCAGTTTACGCAAAAAAGTGTAACCCATTATTGTGGGTCCATGAATTCATGAAGGAAAAATCATCCTATCCTTGCATATGTGAGGCATCCTTGGATTGATTCTCCTTACATGATTGTCCTACTATGGACTCTTGAATGGTCAAAGCCAAATAAGATTCAGCCTCTTGACACATGCATTAGATAGAGGAGTAGTTGCAAGAGGGACAAGAATCTTAATCTTGAGCCATATTGTTCTGAGTGACTATGGCCCTATTTGAGGTATAAACATGACTATTCTACCTATTTTGATCAAAAGAACTATTCCCATAATTATGATTTGGAGGCCTACCATTGTTTGGATTTTGATATTGCAATTGATGACCCTTACTACTTTCAGCTTGTTGCCTCTCCAATATCACCACATTGTTTCTTACCTTCTATATCATAGAGAAGATATCTTCCAACTTCTTCTCTTGAATTTGTAACTTCTATCCAATATCTTTCAGTAATGCCTTCAACTCTCCCAGCTCACTAGATGATGTAGAAGCTTATGGGGCTAAAGCAAGGGGTTGTGGTGTGGAATTGGTGGAAATAGGGGCCTTGGAGCTAACTTTCCTCCTTGTATCAACATATTTTCTCCCTTGATTCCTATTTCATAAGCATTAGGTAAGGTGTCTCCTCCCATAGTTATGATTGTAGTGGCAATGTCATTGCAAAAATCTTTGAGGTAATGTAAGAAGGCATTACCAAGGATAGGCTTCACTGAAGTAGGTATTCTATCCCATGTCTTTGAAATCTATAGTTAAAATTAGTCATACATTCATTGGGGGCTCTTTTTATGGTAGTTAGTTATTCTAAAAGTGACAAATAGTCACTTTTTTCCTCAAAGTGTTTACATAGTTGTGGTCATAATCCATCCCAATCTATTATAGAACCATGTGATAGACTCTTGTACCATTTTAGGGCCTTCCCTTTGAAAGATGAAACTAAGACTCTAATGGCGACATCATCTTTTGTAACACCATGTATATTGTAGACATTTGCAACCTGTTGAATATGTTCCAAGGGAGAGATAGAAGTTTCACTAGTAAATTTAGGTATACTTTTAAGTGTAGCAACTAGTATGTCATGTATTTGGGTCAATAAAAGAGGACTCCCACCATTAAATGTGGCAAAAACATGAGCTCTAGCCTATGTCATATAAGAAATTTATCTATTGATATGAGTTGATGGTGTTGTGGATTAAGATCTAACCACAAAAGGAGTGCAAATAGATCTTGTAGGGGTATGTGTTTCCTCTATACTCCTAACTGGTGATAAAGACAATCTAGTCTTCCTTCCTCTAGGATTTGAAAATGAAAGTTCTTGATACTAAAATTTACTTATAGAAGATGCCCTTCTTTCAACTTTGGGCATGAATCACAACAACTTTGATATAGAATGAGATGTATTTGAAGCTCAAAGTCACCAATTACTTGAAGAATAAGCTTTTTTAAGGCTTTGAATACTAGACCCAATACTATCTCTTCATCATAATCACAAAAAAAAAAAAATCCTCTTCTTGACACTAGTAGGCTTGAAATCTTCTTGGATATTATCCCACCAGGCATGCGAAAAATTGTTGTCACAAAAGTTTAGACCCTTGTCCAAAGTTTTTACCTAAGGGAAACCTTGTGAAACATAAAAACAACCTCCATGTTGTGGGACTTGAACTGTGAGGTTGAGTCTCCAGAGAAGGTTGGCTTCCTTTATTATCAGGGAACACCTAACTATACTTGGAGAGGAAAAGGGAGAAGGAATGCATGAAAGAAAATCTACCTACTCTAACCTAAGAGGTGATACACCAAAATAGAGTGTTCAAATCAATCTTTTCTCATACATGCACTTTTGAACTATTATGACACCAAAAGATATACACATCTAGACTTGCTTTAATCTAACAATCACATGCAAATTAAAAAACCCAAATAAATGACAAAAGGAATATAAAGATTCACTTATATGTCATTCATAGGTCAAAGAGATACAGTCATGAAATATTGTAGATATTCATAATAAACCAATGAGAGGCAAATAGGTGTTGCACAATACATCAATGGATGGAGGAGATAAGGTAGAATGTCATATAGGTTCAAAGGACAAGGGAATTTATAGTGAATTTGTAGAGCAATACCAAAGAAAATTTAAAAGAGTCAACCCTAAAAAGGATTACAAAATTTTCCTTTATAGCTTAGGTATAACTGAGATATTTTCTATCCCAAACCAAACTCAACCACTACCATTTAAGATTGCAGAAAACAATCATTCATATCTGGAGAAAATCTAATCTTGGTACAAATTTAAATATAATAAAATCCAATCTTTTACTATAAAAGATCCCTAAGAAGACAAATTGATGCCGTTTAAGTCACTTAGACCAAGTGGATGGATAAAATAGAGGTGGTGTAGTGTTTTTCTTTGTTCACTGGGTGGTGAGTTCATTGGAAAGTTGTTAGAAACAATCATGAAGATCAAATCGTGCAAGAAAACATTTATTTCCCCTATTTTTTGGCTCATGAATTAGTAGTGTTATTAGGTCAACCAAATTCTACAACCCAAAAGCACCACATGGACCAATATTCTTTTATTTTTCTGCCACCTTGGAAAGTCTGCATACAGGTGACCATCTTACTTTCTAACTAACCCTGCCTCCTCTAACTGTGACTACCCAAGGAACCATGACCCAACCATGATGTTACCACTATTTTTACCACTTGATCCAACAAGGACATGTGCATTTTAGTCACTTCCCCATATTGCTTAAAGTTTTTGCAATTCTATGATGTGGGAATGCATTGATTGTTGATCTAAAAAAGATTGACAATCGTTGAAATTTTTTATCATCACTACACCTATCCTTTTATCTATCTTGGACCCATAGACTACTTAGCATGACCCAACATGATGTGGCATCTAACTGGCATTAATTTTTAATCCTAGTAACCCATAATGATAATAGGTACCACATGCCATGCATTGTACGATCACTTTATCGCATTTCTAAAGTTCACATAATTTCATTAAGCAAGGATGTGATAGCCATTAATCTAGGAAGATCTAATGTAATGACATAGATAGAACCAAAAAAATGTAGTCCACTAACATCACCAATTTTTTTATGAGCATGGCATCATAGTGAATCATTCATCTGACTAATGTCAAGTGGAATCTAGTAAGAAAAGTTTGATGAATATTGTTAAGAAATTGGTGTCCAATAATTAGAAAACTTGGCACAAGAAAATTCATGAAGCATTATGGGAAGATAGGAGACCCCTAAGAGGGAAATTGGTGTCTCTCCTTTTGAATTTGTCTAAAAAATTGAAGCTAATCTTCCATTACCCCTAGAAATAGCTACAAGAAAACTAAGAATAATAATTGAAGATGACATTTATAGAGATGGACTAGAGAAGAAGATTTTGTACTTGAGTAAACTTGAAGAGGAAAGAGAAGAAATCATGGATCACATCACACAACACCAAATGTAAGTGAAGAGCCTATTTGATAAAAAGGTGAGACCACGAAAGTTCATCATAGGAGATAGTGTACTATTATGGGATAAGCGAAAAGCACCTAAAGGTATGCATAAAAAAATTGATACCTTGTGGAAAGGTCCATTCATTGTTCATCAAGAATTTGAGAACAACTCATTTAAATTGGCATATCTAGATGGTGAAGTGCAACCCCTGAGATATAATGGTCAGGATTTGAAGCTTTATTATATTTCAAATTGAAAAAAAGTAACCCCTATATTGTACTATTGTTACATTGAGTTCCCTTTCTTGTTTTCCTAGTTAGGTTTCCCTTGTTTCCCTTTCTCCTTGTTTTTCCTTGCTTTTGTTTTGTTGTTTAGCCACCTTTTAATTTCATGAAACTAGAGATTTCAAATTCCTTGCTTGGGTATGGCCTACCCATATCCCCAAATAGAGCCAGTTGTTGCCCCACTTTTCACCTATACCCAAGCAGTGAAAGTAATTATTTGAGTCTTATGGAATTCCTAGTTGTG
This sequence comes from Cupressus sempervirens, assembly GCA_028749045.1. Classification (NCBI taxonomy): domain Eukaryota; kingdom Viridiplantae; phylum Streptophyta; class Pinopsida; order Cupressales; family Cupressaceae; genus Cupressus; species Cupressus sempervirens. Next base: position 955,262,235 of record CM053787.1, on the reverse strand, counting down.
TACAAGTATAGGTCTAAACCCCCTTAGGTGGAATGAGTTTCCATTGGATTTCTCATTTTCTCCTTCTCCACATTTCATAGTTGGGAGGATTTCCTTTATGTTAAAATGATCTTGTGGGTAGGTTAGCTCCTGGTCTGATGGAGATTCATATTGCTCATACAATGATCATTTAAAAGTCATACCTACTTTTAGTCTATCACTTTCTTGATCAAAATAGAAGCTTGCAAAAATCTAGAAGTCATCTTCTCCTCGGTGGGTTTTCAACCCATGAAGATGATTTTTCGCGAAGGGTACCAAATGATGGATATGGATCAAAAATAAGAAAATATTAGGGTACTTTACAACAGATCCACATTCCCTTTATAATTGTTTTCCTAAAAAATGATTAAAGGTTCATCACACCTTTCATAATTGAATCTAGCAAAAAACTTAGAATGAACTTCTTGTTGGCGGGTTTTTAACCTATGAAGTTGGTTTTCTACAAGAGGAATGTCCAAAGGAAAAAGAAACAAAAGGTGGGTCCCTACGGAATTTTAGCACCTTACATAGACATTTTTGAACCTTGAAAGGACATTGGTCTAAAGTTCAATTAAAGGGAAAGTGTTGGTGGAAAGATAAAATTGTCTTCCCCTCAGTGGATTTGCAACCCATGAAGACAATTTTTTGAATGATCAAGAAAATTAGGCTAGTATGTAGATTGGACCCATAATTTATGCATAGAACATCTCAAGATGGTAATAGAAATAATCTAATCATTGTGGGAAAGAGTTAATGAGTAGAATTCAACTCAACAAATATTTTCCCATGGAGTACTCTATTGATAATTTCCCAAAACTTAAAGGAGAATTGAAAAGTAAGTATGGGAAGATTGAAAGTTTCTATTAGGCCAAAGGAATAGTGAAAAGACCATGAGATATCTATTAAAACCATGTATTTACTATTTCAATGGATCTATCCTTTAATTCATTCATGTAGTGCAAATTTTGAAGATTAATGGATAAATTGAGACTCCCATATATGGGGAAATATGAACAGTTAACAAACTACCACTTTTTTTGTTGAACTGTTATTCTATTAATGTGCATAAATTTTTCAAAAATCTAGTATCTATTGCATTAGCCATCCCTCTTAGTTTCTTAATTCAAAATTTATTTTCAAAATAATGGAGTCTAGATTTGCAAGTTTCGACGGGTTGAGTGGGATCAAGTCTAAATTACAAAACTTTATAGATACATCCCTTCATTTTTATGACTTGAAGGATTTCCAAATGATAGTGAGGTCAAAGTTGATCCATCTGATTACTAAGAAGCTACAAGGATGTGTGTTGGTTGAGGTAGTTGGTTTTCCAGTTGCAGTCCAAGCCCAGAAATTAATCTATAAATGTATAAATTTTTACAACTCAAACACAAGGAAAATTGTGCTACCAGATGACAGAGTGTTGATTTCCATAGAATAAAAAATTGTGGTGAATTGCCTCTGAGTTCTTGAGTCAGTAAAGTTGTTAGATTTGATAGTCAAGGGAGCCATTTTTGTGTTCTCCAAGAAGAAGATGATCTGGAGGAAGGAAATCATGCATATATGGTTCCAAAAACCACAGAGTGCCAGGAGTAAGGTTGCTAAGTCTCTATTTGGGACTAATTTAAAACCTAAGATTATTGATATCTTGGTCCCTTACATAGATTGAAAGGTGAGGTAGAAGAGTTAAATTTTGTTAAGTAATATTTCTTTTTTGTCCAAGTCATCTACTCTTACACCCAATATATTGATTGGGCTCATGAGGAAAGCAATAGTCTATCCAATGCTCTTCCTACTGCAAAATTCTATAGCACATTCTATATGTCCTCTTTCCCCATTTACATGTTAGCTTCATTAAAATTATGGTCAAGCCTCCCATAGGTGGAAAATTTTCCTAATGATGTGAAATCCTATGAGTTTTACCCATGCTTACAATTGGAAAATAGCTATGTAGAGTATGTGAAAGTTAATGATGCATTCACTATGAGAATTTGTAGGCAGCTATAGGGATGTCCAAAGAGGAGATTTAGCCTTGAAGCCATGGTAGCTATTAGCCAGTTTAGGAGTCACTTCACTCAATTCTCATCCTTTTTGTATTTGCATCTTGTAGCTTTTGATGGTCTTCCCTTGAAGCTACCAAGGTATCCTAGCAATATGATCATGCTGATCAAGATCATGTCGCAAGAAATCCAAGTAAATGTCCTAAGCAAGAATTTGAAGAAGAAAGGGTACAAATTTCCTATGAAGGTGAGAGATTTCAATTGTGAGATTAATTCTGATGCCAAGAATATGCTAAAGGTGTTTGAAATGAAGTATAAATTGGAGATGTATGAAGTCTTGAGGTCCATGTTTGATCCAAATAGGTATGCAAGAGATGTTCTACAAATTAGAACTGTCATCAAGCATGTCACCACCATTGAAGACTACTAGGTTGATTGCAAAGATGAGTTCAATAGTTGTGATTGTCCTTTCACTAAACTAATAGTTGATCAAGTGAAAATGTATAAAATCAATATCAATGTAGAAGGAATAGAAGATGATGGTTAGAATATGTATAGTAACACCTATCTAACTATGCTAAGAGGAAATTCAATAATCTTGAAACCTTATGAAGGTGTAGGAGAAGAACTAGATATAATGATGGATCATATCATCAAAAGGACTAGAATGTGGGTTGAATGGACCATAGCTGATGCAGAGCCACACATTGGAAAATGGTATAAAAAATGATGCAGAGCGACACCTTGGAAAACTCAGGAGGAATCAGACACTCAACTGAGTTGTTTCAACGGGCATCTACAACCTCTAGGATCACACACTAAAATTAGATTCAAAACAAAACTTTGAAAATAAAATCCCCCAAAATATCTTCTTGCTGCCTTTGGATAGACCTGCACTCAGACATGAATAACTGAGATATTGACCATGCATCGGAGTACATTTTTCTGCAAAACATTGCTTCTTGTTGTCTCTAGATAGACCCGTGAACAGACATGTATAACTTTTGAACCAAACAATATTTTCTCAATCCAACCATTGATATTTTGTGTAACTAGGTTTCAAACAACATATAAAAATTTGAGAGAAATCCAATGGTTCATTTGGGAGATATTACCCACGAACTGTGACTAATTTTTTGCAAACATACCAAATTCGACCCAAAACTAAAACTTTTTTAATCTTTTGCAAACTATCAACTTGTTTCCAGTGAGAAGATAAGAAAAATCCATTCAAAACTCAGACCATCAAAAAATTGCACAAAGACAAAATGAAAAAAAACATTCCATATCTCTCCAAATTCGATTCCTCTGCTACATAGCCGACTGGCTCTCATTTTAAAATTGACTTTCTTTTCCTAATTAAAGGATGTGAAATGTTTTCTTCTTATTTAGAAAAGAAGAATGTCTTCTATCCAAAAAAAGATAAGAATCTGAAACATTTTTTCTACCAATATTAGACAGTCATTTTCTAAGTCAGGAATATTTCAAAAACTGCCTACTACCTATTATTGGATTCTAAAAATCATTAAACACTCCACCTACGAACTAAAAAAAAACTATTCTAATTTAAGATCCACACACCTGGTCCTAGGTGGCTGTATCTGGAGAGCTTATCGAACTACTACTCTAGGTATGCCACCACATGTAGGACGTTATTACAAACTTCAAAAACTAAAAGCATTTAAAACATAACATTAAATTTAGTATTATATTTTCAACAATGTTGCCTCCTATAGCATTTCTCTTCTCTACCACTACAGCAATAGCCAAGAAGAGTCAAAGAAAAAGTACCACCACTCAAGCTTCCCCAATAGTTACAATAGCTTCCCCCTCCCAAGGTGGCACATCAAGTGAAACTTTGGCCATAACCCAAGGACTAGCTCAACCATCAGTTGGAGGTGATCAACCTACTGACAAAAACATTCTGTTAGCTCAAACTTTCTAGGATGGCTCCCTCTAAGTAATCAAAACTCCATCGGAAGTTGAGAGGAAGAACGTAGAGGAATCAAGAGATGGCACACTCACTTCTCCCTGCTCGCCTCATAGTAGCCCAATCCTAGCTATAAGCTCTACACTTCTCCTATTGAGTAGCCCACAAGTGTAAGTACTGGATCTAGGAGATGGTGGAAGTAGTGAGAATGAATCTATTAAGTTGGATGAGGCAATGAAGAAGAAATCAGAGGTAGAGAAAGGCCAAGATTCTCCAAAGCTTGTTTCACAAACTTTGAAGAATCCTCTCTCTTTAACTATGAAAATAATCACCCTGACCAAGAGAAATATGTTTTGCATAGACTCCCTCAGGACTGCCTCCAAGGTGATAAGCATAGATTCATGGCTAGAGGACACTCTAGATAGAAAGAGAAAGAGGAGGGATGAAGGAGCTTCAAGAAAGGATATTTTGTCTCTTGCTATCCACTCTAGATTGACACTAAGAAAGGTTGAAAAGTAGAATATCTTGTCCATCCTCAGACAAGAGATTGAAATAGAGCATTTGACAATGGAGATTGCAAAGCCCACCAAAGAGGGAAGAATTAAGGACATGACTATAGATGACTTTTCCTTACACTAGGCTAGACATGACACCAAGGGTGGGTTATGGAAGTCAAAAAATAAGGTGATTGAAGAATAGCTAGAAAGCCTTAAATTATCAAAGGTTACGATGAAGGCAGAAATAGAAGAACTGAATGGCTTCATCATGCTATAGATGACTTTTCCTTACACTCTATAGATTTTGGGAAGGCTAGACATGACACCAAGGGTGGCTTATGGAAGTCAAAAAATATGGTGATTGAAGGATAGCTAGAAAGCCTTAAATTGTCAAAGCTTATGACAAAGGTAGAAATAAAAGAACTAAATGGCTTCATCACACAATTGGTCACCCTATTGGCAAGCATCTTTGGAATGCCTATTACTAGTGATCCTACTATTACAAATGTTCAAGAACTCATCTCTTAGCTCTAAGAAGATAAACATTTTGGGCATATTGGTAGAGATTATAGTGGGAAAATCAAGTTGGAAGGACTCTCGATTATAGAGAAAATTGCCAATCCTATATTGAGGCTAGAAATAGAGAAGGATAACATTTCAGCAAATAGAACCACCTTGGCTATAGAGAGAACTAAGAGTGAAGATTGTGTCTCTTTTGTAAATATGATTATCCCCATGAAAGCAAAGGAGGTTGTCAAGGCAAATGTCTTCCCTAAAGGAGATGAGCACTTAGTTGAATGGCTTTTGAGCATGTAGTTCAAGTCTAAAATGATCATAGCAGCAAAGGAAGGGCTTAAAGAAACTAAAGCTAAAGTATAGAATGAGAAAGATAGAGATTATGAACTCTTGAGAGGTTTGCATATAGACTCATAGACTAGTGGATGAGGAAAAGAAATTATTGGAGTATTTTTCATGCAAAAAAATTTCTCCAACTTTATAGATAGTCTAACAGGGATATCTTCTAGTCACCAAAATAGAGTTTTCAAACTCCAAGAAATTCGTGGATGTGTACACGTGGCCATGGAGGAAATACAAGACCATTTGAGTGATGTCAAAAATTTGGCCAGTGAACATTCTAAATGGCTTTTAAGATATACCAATGTACATGTTCATAGGTAGGAAGAATTAATTCCAATCATCGTTGCTGCTAATGCCTATAGGAAATAATAAGAAAAGGGAAAGAAGGTAAAGCAATTCATATTTTGCCTCTTTCATATTTTGATTTAATCATTGTAATCAAAAAATGAGATCCTTTTCATTTGTCATTTTTGAAGAGATGAACCGATTAAAATTTTTTTTGTAACAGTCATCTCAAAATCCTATATGTATTGGAATGAAAAATTAATGAAAGGTCAGCTAATTTTTGGTGCGAGATACTTGATGTTGTAGAGCTAATTGAATGGTATTTTTTATCAATTTTTTTTTTGTTCCATTTTGTTGTATGTTAGTTGTATATTTTCTTTTTCATCTAAATTGAAACAAGGGATGAACATAGATTCCCCTATTTTGAGGCAGAGAATTGAATATGATAGTATTCTCGTTGTAGGTTCAAAGAGAAATCTCTTTTTGTTTCCCTTCAATTTAGTTTTTCTTTCTCTGTAGTTAGTTTCCCACTAAATTATTTTAGTATTAGTTGGTATGCACTATTGAATCGATAAACCTTATGAGTTCATAAGATATGTGAGCCCATAAACTTGATTAATTTTCCAAAACCATTTCCTACCTAAGTTAGTTCCTATTTAGGCTTGGCTTGGTTTACCTCTCTTGTTCGTGGGTTAAGAATATACCCCATTTTAGTTTTAATAACAAACATAATTCATTGTAAATCTATAATAGGGAGTTGTACATAATAATTCAAAGGACAATTAGTCTTTTTAGAAGCAACTTTCCAACTATTGTAACCAGATACTGTTAACAAATTTGGGCATCTAAGAGTTAAATAAAAAAGAAAAATCTATTTACCAACACAAATGAAGACTCTAATTTCAATCCCAAGTTTAATTCTAATTACTTGAATAAAAAAAGTATACATTTTTTCATACTAACTATTATGTATGTGGTGTTTTTTATTTTTGTTTTAAATTTTCAAAGTGAATCTATTACATTAAATATATTTTTGAAGTGAACATATAAACTATATAATGTATTATCAAAATATAATATATTTAATAATTATTATTTATTCTTTTAGATTAATAACAATATAATATCTTTCATTCTTTCATCACGAGTGCTTCTATCTATCTATCTATCTATGTGTGTGTGTTTGTGTGTGTGTGTGTGTGTGTGTGTGTGTGTGTGTGTGTGTGTGTGTGTGTGTGTGTGCATATGTATATGTATATGTATATATATATATATATATATATATATATATATATATAAATATATATATATATAGATATATATATATATATATATGTATGTATGTATGTATATATATATATCTGTGTGTGTGTATATATACACATATACATATACATACATATATATATATAACACATATAAATATACATATATATATACACATATACATACATATATATATATAAACACACATATACATACATAGATACATACATACATACACACACACACACACACACACACACACACACACACACACACACACACACACACACATAAGCCGAGAGATATTCTTCTCAAGGTGCCTATTTTCATAATTTGGTTCAGTGCAATGGGTACCTCAGAAGGATATCTCCCAGCTTATTTTATAGATATAAAATATGTATAAGCTAGTTTAGAAGTAGTATTTATCCATAAACAAAATTTCCGTAGTGAGCATTAACTTTCTATTAAAAGATGAAGCATCTGGAGGTGCACCCACTATCTCTCTTCTCATTACTATTAAATAATTCTAAATAATTTATTTTGGTTCCAAGTATAACAAATCCACTCCTAATTTGGGATGCCAATTGGAATGGATTGTTAACATAGAATTTTACTATCTCCAATTAGATGTGAATTTTTAAAGCTTTTTCTTATCAATTTGAATAAATTTGTGTTTGCTAATATCACTATCTTTTTGGAGGATATTAGGATAATCTTCCTTACTATATGTCACCCCATAAAAATTCAATGATCCCTTAAATATGTCATTCCTCACCTTTGTTATGTCATCTACTGATGTAATTATTTAATTATTCTAATCATCTCCTTTTATATTGATTAAATTTTATCCTTAGACCTATTTCTTTCTTCATTAGAAACAATATCCTTAATTTATACACTATGATTGCCTGGATATTTCATTTTGTATCTTATAATAGTTCATCCCATAATAATTAAAAATAATTTTGTAATAAAGAAAATAAAAATTTCATTAAAATTATTATAACTTTCTATAACCTAGGTTGCACTTTCTCATAAAAGTCCCTAACATTTTTTTCATAATTTGACACTTAGAAAATAAATTTATTAGAAATAAAAATTATATAATAAATTAATTAACTCTAATCAAATTCATTTAATTTTTTTAAATTATAGGCTCTTTAGTGATATTTGAATAAAACTCTCTTAAAATTAAAATAATTTAGCCATATTTAGGAAATTTTGTATTTGTCTATATGTAGCTAGAGTCCTATTTAGAAAAGAATTACAATGCTTCTCAAATTCCTCTAAAATACAGACTACATATGTGCTTAAATAAAATATTGTGTAATCATTTAAATAAAATGAAAAAATGTTAAAGCTTTTAAAAATGCGTGTTTTATAAAAGCAATTCCAAGATTAGAAAAAAACCTATACCTTTGTAGTGTCAAGATGATGCTCTCAACACAAGAGGAGCATGATATGTAGTATTCAACAAATATATCATAAAAATTGAGAAAACATGTATCTTCAATAAGAACATATAATTCAAAATTCAGCAACCAAGTAAGAGGTAATGCCCCCACTTTGCATCAATGTTTATATGTATGCATCGGTGTGTGTATGAGCACATGTATGTATATGGATATATGTATGTGAGTCTATGTCGATGTATTTATCTATATGTTTGTGTTTGTGTTCTACATATATCTACATACACACACCAATTACCATCCAAATCGATGTAGATAACCATATATAAACCCTAAAATCAATTGAAATAAGTAAACAAAAATATGATAATGATAATATGACAATAGATACCAGAAATATAATTGACAAGAGCTACTCCCAGCTTGAGTCCTTGCCATTTAAAATGAGGGAGTTGTTACAAAGTAAGTTTATATAGACGACAGCTACAATTTGAAAAATATATGACACAATATCTAATATTTGAGTTTACCTTTAAATAATTAAATAACACATGATTCATGTCCATGGCCATGCTTTCCTTTTATAAAATAGATCCTTGTAGTGACACAACCCACATTTAAACAAAATTTGATAAGATAAACTCAGTGTTTTCTATTGTCTGATAGCAACAAATATAGATTCATAGTTTTAAATAATTTTTATTCAATAAAATGATTTTAGGTATTGAAAAAGCATATATTCCAATATTCTTCTATTTTTTTTAGAAGGATCTATCTTAGAGCTAATACTAGCTCTCACATACTTATGGAAAAGTGGAGTATGTAATGATAAACATGGAACAAGTGGACAAAGAGGATCAAATCTGGCTGTTGATATAATTAAAATAGTATTACCAGTAGTATACTAGCTATTGGAAAATAAAGTCAATTTGAACCTCTAGAGAAGTAAGTGCAATAGATTATTTATTTAACAATGAGAATATTTTGACACATACTATAGCTTAGTAGCAATAATTAGTTCAAATTCATAATAATGATTATAAACCATTGAGATTTTAAAGCTTAATGTGGCACTAGTACAACTTTATTGAATGAAATTCTTCAACGGTTAAAGAGTATGATTGACTAACCTCTTATACGCTATTTTTTTTTTTTTGAAATTCATGACTATGCATTGCAATGATTTTTCTTCAAATTATATCTTCCAAGGATGTGTTTTGATGGTTTCCACAAACCCATTATATAATAATTTCCACAGACTTATCTATTGATATGGAGATAATTTATTACGATTAATATGATAGAACTTTCTACCTCTATTTTACTACTGAACTCTCTTCTTAATTTTTGAATGTTTAGATTTGACTTATAGAATGAAGGAACATTCCCCCCCTTTTTTCTCTTGCTATCAACTCAAATTCTCCCTCTCATTTTTGAATTCAAATTTACCTATGGAATTTAATGTCTATGACTTTTGTAGCTACAATGTCTTCTGACAAGTAGGTGGATGTAGGGCTTGCGAGACAATAGACAATAATAAATATTCCAACACTCCCCCTTTTTCCTAAGCCAACAATACCATGATCATTTTTGATGCCAAGCAACTATGCCTAGACTTCCTCTTAGGTGCAAAAAAATTGCTATGCCCAAAGTCTTAGTGAAAATATCCACTAGCTACTACTTGGACTTACAGTATCCCATTTTAATTTCTCCCTTTCCTACTAGCTCTCCTATGAAATGATATCCAGTCTTAATGTGCTTTCTTCCCTCATGGAAAACTAGATTCTTTGTTAATGCAATTGAGGAAATGTTGTCACAAAAGATTGTGGTTTTATCCTCTTGTTTTTCATTCAAATCTAGCAAGATTCCTCTTAGCCAAATAGCTTGACATGTTCCTACAATTTCTTCTATGTATTCAACCTCAGCTTTAAATTGAGCAACAATTTGTTACTTCTTGGATGCCCATGAAATTGTACCTGAACCCATATGAAAGATATAGCTAGAAGTACTCTTCCTATCATCTAGAGTTCCAACCCAATAAGTATCAATGTAACCAATTAGCCTAAATTCATTATCAATAGTATACAAAATTCCAAATCCCTTGGTACCATTTGCATACCTTAGGATCCACTTTCTCACTTGCCAATGGGAATCCTTTGGAGTTTCCATGGATCTGGAAATTAGACTTACTACATTCATCATATTAGGCTGAGATGTTGTCAAATTCATCAAGCTTCCAACCATACTTTTATACAATGTTGGATTCACATTGCTACTACAATCTTCCATTCTCAACTTGAGACCTATGGATGTTGGTGTTGGGGCTGCCTTACTATTTTACATTTTAAGTCTCTCCAAGATCTGATTTGTGTATATTTCTTGAGAGATAAATATGCCATCATGCATTTGTTTTACTTCTATTCCTAGAAAGTATTTCAAAATACCTATTCCTATCATTAAAAATTGACTCTACATGGCCTCTTTGAACTCACCAATTAGAAAATTATCATTTCTAGCAAAAATTAAGTCATCTACATACAAGAAAAAAATCAAAACCTTACCAATTGTTGGCTTGATGTAGAGAGTGGGATCACTATCACTTTTTCTAAAGCCATGACTCATCAAATATGATTCAATCATGCTATATCATGCTCATGGATCTTTTTTGAGTCGATAAAGAGTATTCTTAAAGATACACATTGGGTTCATCACCTATAATTTCATAACCAGGTGGTTGCTCCACATATACCTCCTCTTTCAACACTACATTCCAGAAAGTGGACTTCACATCCATTTGATATACCTTCCATTTGTGTTGGGCTACAATCTCTATGACAATACACACAGTTTTCATTCTTGTAAGTGGGGCATAAGTCTCATCATAATCTTTGCCATGCTATTGTTTATGCCCCTTGATCACCAATTGTGCCTTAAGCCTTTTATTTTTCCTTTAGCATTGAACTTGGTCTTATAGACTCATTTAACTCTAATTACTTATTTCATTGGAATTATAATAGGAAAGGTAAACTTCTAAGAGAGGGGGGATAAATTAGTTCTTTAAACTTTGATAGGTAATATATTCACCACACATCGATTTCACATATTCAATAAGTAAATAGAAGTAGAATGTAAATAAGTATGAATTCACACATATATGACACAAGATATGATTACCTAGAAACCCTCCAATGAGAAGATAAAATTGGGGTGGGGATGATGCCCACAAATCTTCACTACTACAATAATAAAGTGTATCCAATTGATCAAAACACAGTCCAGAAAGATGCCAAAGATATTGGCATGAGCAAAAATGAGAAAATACTGAAATCTATTTTTTTAGTATTTTCTATGTTCTAGTATTGCATTTTCAAAAGCCTCTGGGGCATTTTTGGGCTTTTGTAGGGTAAAGAGTTGTAGTGCTATGCTTAAGACTTTGGACACAAAATGGGGAACTTTAGAAGATCTTTCTAGAAATTCTAATGATTTGTGTTTTCGAGCTACGAGTAGAAAGTTATGACTTCTACAAGTAGACATATTTTTTAATATAGTTTTTTGTAGATTTTTTATAGTAGTTTGGATTTATTTTGTAATTAATTATCTTGTGGACTCTTCATTTTCATTTCCAAGGGATAGTGATGACACTTGGGATTCATCATACTTGTATAAACTCTATTTTTGAATGGAATTATAGACTCTATTTTTGAATGGAATGGATCACTTTTGGCTTGCAAATCATCTATTGTGGCATTTTAATGGTTTTTTAAAAAATTAATTCACAATACCACAGGTTCTACACTAGGTATTGTAATCTAAATTCTTAATTCAGATCACCAATGAAGGTTACAATGTTTGATCATGAACCATGATATACCCTATGAAATTTTTGCCCTGTTAAAGGCTTATAAAGACTACTGGGTCTCACCTTGTTAAATAATTTCAACACCCTATTAGAAGTGTTCCTAGTAAAAGGACTTCAACTCACAATTAAGTAAGCACCTTGTTAGAGGATTTCAATATAGCCTATTAGGACTACTCTGTTAAGTGATTTAACTAATTCAGCTATTAGTATATCTTAGCAATAATCCTACAATTAGCACTTTGATGGTTGATGACAAATCACCTCTATTATGTTGTGTCCTTGATCCTTCTTGATCAGATGTCTCCCTACTATTCATTGCTTCCTTCCTTTATTCTCCTTTGACTGATTCTACAATTCAAATCATAATATCTTGATCACCATGAATTTCCTAGTTTACTCATGCAAAACTCTCCTTGATCATTTATTCATTCCCTTTCACACTCATAAGAAGTTTTGTGTTTTTCCTCCTTAAGAGGACCTAGGTGAGTTAGGGTTAGGTATGAATCAATGACTATGTGGTGCAGGAGCACCTAGGTAGGCTAAGTGTGAAACCTAGATATTTCTTTATTTTTGGCTTGTAGTGATGCTAGCCACATCACTATTCTAATAATAGGTCCTATGTGGTCCTTAGGTGTGTTAGGAGACTTGGCAAGACCCAAAGTGACCAAGTTGCTAGAAGTTGCCGACTATTGTCAACTAGGTGACTTAGGTCCGAAAAAGGCTAAAATGGTCTAGAAAGGTTCCAATGGCTTTGAATTGTTTATTTGAAGTCATTTTATGCATATTATATGTCTACTTTGTTTTGTGCCAAATTTGGAGGTCTAACTCCATGTAGAACAAAAGTTGCTGAAATGTTGTCATGTTGTCATGACAACATTTTCTTGCAAAAAGCAACTTTTTGGCTTTTGTGTGTTTAGAACATCCTAACTATTTAGAACAGTTATGGAACTAATGGAGGAGCCTGTAAAAATGTGAGGACAGCCATTTTAAGGGGGTTGGACAAGTTGGTTTTGCATTTTGTACGAATTGAGCAAGTATTTTGTGGCCGGTTTTATGCATTTGAAGGCATTTTTAATAGAGGAGGATTGAATGGCCTGATTTTTGTGTTGGAAAAGTTCTGAAATATTGTTTTTAATCTTTTTTTAGTGTTGGTTTGATCACTTTAATTCGTTTGCATTAGTGTAGAAAAATCTTTTTGTTCTTGGCAAGTTGCTGATCTGAACAGGGCTGCACTTAGAAAATGGGATCTTAGGGCCACTTCCCACCATTGGAAACCTCTGGTATTTTGGGATTTGGAACTAGGATCCATGTACATTATGTATCAATAAGGAGGGCCCTTGAAAGCATCAACAAGCATTATTAAGGTGATGCCCTAGGCAAGCCAAATGCAACTTGGCTAGGAATCACAGTTGGAAAATGAGTTATGGAGAGGATTGAGTGTACAAATACCTTAATTTGGCTGCACAAAGAGTAATGAGAAGGTTTAACCTTGCTCTAGTCCAAAGCAGAGGTCTTGGAAAGGTGTGTAAGGTGGTTTTCCATCACAACAACGATAAAGCACTTGAAATCTTCATTTTTGGCCTAAAACTGTACTTTCATTGTACGGAAATTTTGGAGGATAGAAAATTACAGAATCTTGAAGTATTCTAAAAAGGGTATCCAAAAATATAATTTTTTTGTAGGGTTGTTAAGAAGTTTTTCAAGAAATCTTGTTTCCAGCTATTTAGGAGGGCTAATTCCTAGTAGCCTTTTTGGAGCAATTTGGTGTATCTTCCCTAGTAGATTGAATGCGCCTATGAAATCAGCATTGTTTAGGGTAATGGATGTTAGAAGGAGTCTAAAAAAACCTTAGATGAAGAACTGGTACCCTGGGAGCTATAGGTGGACTTGAGGGTTAATAGCGGACTGGAGCCGGCTAGTAAGAAATTTGATGTTACTTTGTTGGTGTACCCCCAACTGAAAGATTAGGATATCTTGAGCAAGGTCCTAGTAATTATAGGGTGTGAAGAAGCCCTAGTGGGTCTAGTGAATGACCTAAGGTAGCCCTGAGAGAGAGCTTGGGGTGTTACATCAGAGTGGTATCAGAGCCAGTTAAAGATTTGGGAAAGGTAGTTAATGTTGGAAGCCACTGAAGAATCAGTAGGAGAATCCATGATGGTGACAAATGTGGAGTTAGCTAAAGAAGTTGATGAGCAAAGGCAAAGAAATCAGCTTCTTGAAGAAGCACTAGAAGAGGTGAAGCAAAAACTAGATGCAGTTGTAGAGGCAGCCAAGAAAAGAGATGAAGAAGAAGATGGGAATGGTAAAAAGGTAGCAGAGGAAGATATTGTACCTGAACCTGATCCTATCTTGCAAGAAGAGCCCTTCTTGAAGGCAATCAAAGCCTTAGGAGGTAAAGCTTTGGAAGGAGTGCCACTTTTCAGTGGTAAGATGGATATTGATGCAGTTATGGATTGGTTAGAGGGTATGGAGAACCACTTTGAGTGTGAGGGTATCTCAGAGGCACAGAAGGTTAAGGTTGCTAAGTCAAGGCTTAGAGGCTCAGCCTTAACATGGTGGAAGTATGTACAAGATGAAAGAGTCAGCATGGGCAAGAATCCAATTGCAAATTGGAGTGCTATGGCAAACAAAATCAAGGAGAACTTCCTACCTGAAGACTTTGAGATCCAACTCCATAAAAAGAGGCAAGGACTGAAGCAAAAAGATATTGATGTGACCTCCTACACTGAAGAATTTCAGAGGTTGTGTTTGAGATCCAAGAAGCAAGAAGAGGAGTCACTCAAGGTGGCAAGGTATCTTGGTGGCTTGAAGTGGAACATTCAAGAGGAGCTTAGCTTATGGGCCCCTACCACTATCCAAAGATGTCATCAGCTAGCTTTGAAGGTAGAAGAAAAGAACAAGAGGAAAGGAGATTCTAACTTCAAAGATAGAGGCAAAGCCAGAAATCAGAAAAATCAAAGAGGAGGCTACCATGGCAAAGGTAGTGATCAAAAGAGCCAAAGTGAAAGCAAACCCATGGAGCAAACTATTGACCACTCTTCAAGAGGTGGTTATAATAGAGGGAGAGGCAATCAAGGAGGATCAAGTAGGGGTAGAGGAGGTAGGAGCAGCTCTTACTTTGCAACAATGAAGTGTTACAATTGTGGTCAACTACGCCATCCTGCCTATAGGTGCCCGGACAAACCCTCTTCCTCAAGCCAAGATAAAAGGCTAGCATATGCACAAGAAGATAATAGAAGTTGCAAGGATGTTGACATAGACCATATTGAGTCTGAAAAAGGTGAGAACCTCATGTTTAGGAGTGTGCTGATCAAGCAACCAGCTTCTAATGAGCCTAGACATAGAAGGGCATTGTTTAGGATCAAGTGCAAGATCCTAGGAAAAGTATGTAAGGTGGTGGTTGATTCTAGATCAACTGATAATGTAATATCAGAGGAGGCTGTTACAAAGCTCAAACTGAAGAAGATACCTCATGACAACCCTTACAAAGTCACATGGCTTAACAAAGGGCAAAGCATCCTAGTGAATGAACAAGCATGGGTGGACTTCTCAATTGCAGGATATAAAGACCACTTATTATGTGATATTTTGCCAATGGATGCTTGTCATCTTTTGCTAGGGAGACCTTGGCAATTTGATAGGGAAGTGGTCTATGATGGCAAGGAAAATACCATAACATTTAAGAAAGGAAGCAAGACCTTCAAAATTCAGTCATTGTTAGAAGGGGATGAACCACAGTCCAAGGTGCCTAATGTGCTGCTATGTGGAGAGAAAGAGTTTATTAGAGACCTCAAGCATGAGGAGAGCCAAGGATTTGCAGTCATACTAAAGGCTGCAAGTGAAGAAAAGCCAGTCCAAGAACCTTTACCAGCAGAGGTACAAGAGTTGCTTGTAAAGTATAAGGAGATTGTTAGTGATGGTACACTAGCTAACCTACCACCAAGAAGAGTTATCAGCCATCAAATTGACTTTGTTCCAGGTGCCTCACTACCTAATAAGGCAGCCTACAAGTTAACCCCAGATCAGAACCTTGAAGTGGCAAGACAAGTCCAAGAGTTGATGGACCAAGGTTTGATCCAAAAGAGCATAAGCCCTTGTGTAGTCCCGGTGGTTTTGGCATCCAAGAAGGGAGGAAAATGGAGGTTGTGTACTGATTCAAGGGCCATTAACCGCATTACAATCAGGTATAGGTTTCCTATTCCAAGAATTGAAGACCTTATGGATTGTCTAGGAGGTGCTATGTATTTCACTAAGCTGGACTTGAAAAGTGGGTATCACCAAATTAGAATAAAGGAGGGAGATGAATGGAAGACAGCATTTAAGACTACTGATGGTCTTTATGAATGGCTTGTGATGCCATTTGGTCTTTCCAATGCCCCTAGCACCTTCATGAGGCTCATGAACGAAGTGCTCAAAGACTTCACAGGCAGATTTGTGGTGGTGTATTTGGATGATATCCTCATCTACAGCAAGACCAAAGAGGAACATTTCAAGCATGTAGAAGCAGTTTTGAAGAGGCTTCATGAGGAGAAGCTATCTATCAACCTTGAGAAGTGTGACTTCTTCAAGCAAGAGTTGGTGTATCTAGGCTTTGTGGTGTCTAAAGGAACTTTGAAGATGGACAAGGAGAAAGTTGCTGCTATCCTAAGTTGGCGTACACCTACCACATCTAGTGAGGTAAGAAGTTTCCATGGTTTGTCTCAATTTTATAGGAAGTTCATTAGGAACTTTAGTGGTATTTGTGCACCATTTCTTGATACCATAAAGGGGGGAGTCAAGTCCAAGTTTAGGTGGAATTTAGAGGCTGAAAAGTCATTTGATATGTTAAAAAAACAAGTAGCTACTCAACCCATCCTAAAATTGCCTAGCTTTGAAAAGTTGTTCACCTTAGAATGTGATGCAAGTGGCCTAGCAGTGGGTGGGGTGTTGAGTCAAGAAGGTAGACCAGTAGCCTTCTATAGTGAAAAGCTAAATGAGGCCAAGAAGAAATACTCATCCTATGATCTAGAATTGTATGCCTTAGTCCAGTGTCTTAGGAAGTGGAGACATTATTTGTTGCCAAAAGAATTTGTTGTGTTTACAGATAATCAAGCTCTTAGCTACATCAACACACAGGAGAAGTTGAGCAATAGGAACTTGAAGTGGATGGAATATTTGCAGGCCTTCACCTTTACAATCAAGCATAATAAAGGACAAATGAACAAGGTTGTTGATGCACTAAGTAGAAGGGTTTTAATAGTCCAAGAGATTCAGCTCCATAGCATTGGAGTGGAGAGTTTTCAGAATCTTTACAAGAATGATGAGGACTTTGCTGAAGCCTATAAGGTATGCATGGATTTTGGAAACCACTTTCATAGCAGATTTTCAGAATACACTTTGCAAAATGGGTTGCTATTTAAGGATAACCAGTTGTGTGTACCAAGAGGTTCCATGAGAGAGAACCTAATACAAGAGAAGCATAATGGCAGCTTGAGTGGGCATTTTGGTATCAGCAAGATAATAGAACTAGTGCAAAGGTTCTATTATTGGCCTAAATTGGTCAAAGATGTAACCAAGTATGTGGAGCAATGTATGGTGTGTATGAAGGAAAAAGGAGGAATGAGCAATGCAGTTCTTTACCAGCCCTTACCAATTCCTAGCAGACCATGGGATTGTGTAAGTATGGATTTCATTGTTGGTTTGCCTAAAACTAAGCAAGGGTATGATAGCATTTATGTTTTTGTTGATAGATTCAGTAGAATGGGACATTTCATTCCATGTAAGACAACTAATGATGCAAGTCATATAGCTCATTTGTTTTTCAAAGAGGTTGTAAGGATTCATGGAATTCCATTAAGCATTGTGTCGGATCGAGATGTGAAATTCATGAGTCACTTTTGGAAGACTTTATGGAAGAAGCTTGGCACTAACATGTCTTTTGGTTCAACTTACCATCCTCAAACTGATGGTCAAACTGAGGTGGTTAATAGAACTTTAGGTAACCTTCTTAGGTGCCTAACTAAGGAGTATGGTCAGACTTGGGATGTTATCATCTCACAAGCAGAATATGCCTACAATGATAGCAAGAATAGGACTACCGGAAAGAGTCCTTTTGAAATTGTTTATGGCATGCACCCAAGAGGTGTGTGTGAACTAAGGTGTCTTGGAAACATGGATTAGATTAGTGGTCAAGCTGAAGACTTTGTACAAACCATGAAGGAGATTCAGGAGCAAGTCACGAAGACTATTCAAGACAACACTCTAAAACTCAAAGCCAAGGTGGATGAAAAGAAGAAGGATGTTCAGTTTGTTGTTGGGGACTATGTGATGGTCCATTTGAACAAAGCAAGGCTTCAAAAAGGCATTCCTACTAAGTTACAGATGAAGAGGGTAGGGCCTTGCAAAATATTGGCTAAATATGGAGCAAATTCCTATAAGGTAGTTTTACCTTCCGATTTGGGCATATCGCCTATTTTTAATGTGCAAGACTTGGTGGCATACAAAGGTGACCCATCTCAGCTCAGTCCCGATGTTCATGAAGATCTTGAACTTGCTTCAACACCTACAAACAACAAGTTGGAGGTAGAAAAGGTGTTAGATTCAAGGGTAAAGAAGACTACAAGGCACAAGGTTTACATGGAACACCTCATCAAATGGAAGGAGAAATCAATTTCAGAGGCTACATGGGTTGCTGAGACAGAGTTCAAGAAGGTTGGCATACCTCTAGATTTGTTGCAAACTGATCCACCTTGATTTCTTTGTTGGAGGGGGGAGTATGGTGCAGGAGCACCTAGGTAGGCTAAGTGTGAAACCTAGGTATTTCTTTATTTTTGGCTTGTAGTGATGCTAGCCACATCAATATTCTAATAATAGGTCCTATGTGGTCCTTAGGTGTGTTTAGGAGACTTGGCAAGACCCAAAGTGACCAAGTTGCTAGAAGTTGCCGACTATAGTCAACTAGGTGACTTAGGTCCGGAAAAGGCTAAAATGGTCTAGAAAGGTTCCAATGGCTTTGAATTGTTTATTTGAATTCATTTTATGCATATTATATGTCTACTTTGTTTTGTGCCAAATTTGGAGGTCTAACTCCATGTAGAACAAAAGTTGCTGAAATGTTGTCATGTTGTCATGACAACATTTTCTTGCAAAAAGCAACTTTTTGGCATTTGTGTGTTTAGAACGTCCTAACTGTTTAGAACAGTTATGGAACTGATGGAGGAGCCTATAAAAATGTGAGGACAGCCATTTTAAGGGGGTTGGACAAGTTGGTTTTGCATTTTGTACGAATTGAGCAAGTATTTTGTGGCCGGTTTTATGCATTTGAAGGCATTTTTAATAGAGGAGGATTGAATGGCCTGATTTTTGTGTTGGAAAAGTTCTGAAATATTGTTTTTAATCTTTTTGTAGTGTTGGTTTGATCATTTTAATTTTTTTGCATTAGTGTAGAAAAATCTTTTTGTTCCTGGCAAGTTGCTGATCTGAACAGGGCTGCACTTAGAAAATGGGATCTTAGGGCCACTTCCCACCATTGGAAACCTCTGGTATTTTGGAATTTGGAACTAGGATCCATGTACATTATGTATCAAGAAGGAGGGCCCTTGAAAGCATCAGCAAGCATTTTTAAGGTGATGCCCTAGGCAAGCCAAATGCAACTTGGCTAGGAATCACAGTTGGAAAATGAGTTATGGAGAGGATTGAGTGTACAAATACCTTAATCTGGCTGCACAGAGAGTAATGAGAAGGTCTAGCCTTGCTCCAGTCCAAAGGAGAGGTCTTGGAAAGGTGTCTAAGGTGGTTTTCCATCACAACAGCGATAAAGCACTTGAAATCCTCATTTTTGGCCTAAAACTGTACTTTCATTGTACGGAAAGTTTGGAGGCTAGAAAATTACAGAATCTTGAAGTATTCTAAAAAGGGTATCCAAAAATATAATTTGTTTGTAGGTTTGTTAAGAAGTTTTTCAAGAAATCTTGTTTTCAGCTATTTAGGAGGGCTAATTCCTAGTAGCCTTTTTGGAGCAATTTGGTGTATCTTCCCTAGTAGATTGAATGTGCCTATGAAATCAGCTTTGTTTAGGGTCATGGATGTTAGAAGGAGTCTAAAAAAACCCTAGATGAAGAACTGGTACCCTTGGAGCTATAGATGGACTTGAGGGTTAATAGCGGACTGGAGCCGGCTAGTAAGAAATTTGATGTTACTTTGTTGGTGTACCCCCAACTGAAGGATTAGGATCTCTTGAGCAAGGTCCTAGTAATTATAGGGTGTGAAGAAGCCCTAGTGGGTCTAGTGAATGACCTAAGGTAGCCCTGAGAGAGAGCTTGGGGTTTGGAAGCAAGGTTGGGGTGTTACATCACTATGATTCATCCATATTGCCACTTAAAACTTCCCTTCACTTGATTGGGTGCATGTAATACATAGGGATTCTAGCTTAAGATTTGTCCTTATCACCAAAGTATCATAATTCAATCCTTAAGTCATCTCAAAAATGGTTTACATAGTAGTTTGTGTCACTACAAACAACTATGACAAAATTGTGTTACTCTACATTTGAGGTCCTTGGTGGTTGGCACATACTGTGACTTCATTACTATCACTCAGCACCTGAATGACTCAACATGTACTACTTACTTGGCTCTTGAATCACTTGGCATATACTATCTACTCAGCACTTGAGTGACTCAGCACATGAGTGACTCGACACTCACTGTTTACTCGACATGCACTAAATTTACATGTTATGCTTTGCATGTGTTACTTGTTTGGCATGAACTAAGTAAATAACTTATCTGTATAGATATGCACTATTCAAAACCAATCTAAGATTAATAATCTCCCCCCTTAACATGAGCGTTAAAAATACATGGTCATACATTAATACTATTATTCTTACAAGTGTAACATGAACTCTTATTTGGCTTCCATACAAAATTTCAAAATATCAAAATTTTGAATGTGACTTATACCTCAAAATCTTATAACTCCCCCTGAATTATTTGATCTATTCTATACTTTATTTTGTAAAAAAATATTTCTCCTACTAAGTCGATGCGCCTCAACTAATACTTTTACTCTATTTTCTACTTGCTTTCTCTTACTCCTCCACTTTCTCTTACTCCCCCATTCTTGCTCCACCTTAACTATCACTCCCCATTTTTGACACTGATGTCAATGGGTTATACACTAATAGTATATTTGTCCAAAAATGATTTATGGACCTTAAGAATAATTTTAAGAGCTGCATTCAAGTTATCACATGCTACCTCCAAAGACTTGATTTGGATGGCCAACTCATCAGCAAGGTGTACTAAACCATCTAATATAAAAAGATTGGGATCTTTCTTCATAAGTGTTTCGAAATAACCTAGCTCCTTGTGTAGAATCTTCATCTAAGGAGTCAATGTAGATAGGATACTAATCAGTTTAGCACTTATGTTGGCTTTATCTACTTGTAGTATTGCTAACTAACATTGAGATTGAAAGAGGGTTTGAAAGTGTTTCTCACTTTGAGTTGGCGTCATGGGTAATTTGGCTCTAGATGACTACATTTGACTTTCAAAGATCAATATGTGATACCTTATTTCCTATGTGAAGAGTATAGGATTACAAAATTTTGTGTATAGAGAGAAGATGTTCTCTAGTACCTTCTTCACATTATCTATCTTAATTTCCATTGCAACTTATGTTAATGTAATTTCACTAGATATCTTCCTATTCACTTTAATTTGAAACTTCTTCTCAAACAATTCTAACAATTCAACATTAGTATCTAGGTCTATATTTCTTACTTTTTCCACTATTTTGGTCCATTTTTCAATGATTGGCTTTGTTTCATATGGAGTAGGTAGACTAAATACATCTTTAAAAAATTCTTTGATGTCAATCAAATCTTGATTTTGCCTGTGCTCCCTTTTGATCAGTTCTTGATGTTTCTTTCTTGCTAGGGCCTCTTGAAGTATACCCATCTGCCCAATTGTTATTGATGCATACTCAAACTCACACAATATAACTTCTTCATCTAGGCTAACATCTCCATAAGTTATTACCTTTTTTTCCTTTAATGAGCTAGGAATTGCAATGGTATTACATCTGTGCTTGGCCTTTGAAGAGATTGATTGGTAACGAAGGAGTTTCTAACTTCTGAATTACATCAACACTTACCAATATAGGGTTGTCACATAATTTGACCTATAATGTGGATTGGTCAAGTATCCTTTTCAAATCTTCCTCTATTAGGGGATTGATTTTTTGATCAATAAGATTAGAAACATTCTTTACTATGATAGTTTCAGTATTTACACTTACTACCTATAGAGAACTGGCACTCGACATTTGTGTATCTTCTACAATCTATTCTAGTTGCTACTCTTCCTCATTTGTTTCCTGATCATCTATATTCATATCAGTTCCTCCCTCAATTGTTCCTTCTTAATTTTTATCCTCTTCATCATCTTCTACCTCAATAGGTTCTTGTTCATCATCTTGGACTATGGCTAGTCCATATGTAATCTTCTACATTTGTTTGGACTTCATTACAACATCCTTTATGTTGTTCTCTAGTATGCTAAATGCCCTATACTTAGCTACAAATCTTATAGCATATATCTCTATGTCTTTAGAAATTTGTGGCTTGCTAAATTATGGCATAACTTGAGTGAGGGTTGTTTCCCTAACCTACTTCTTTGTGTCTAGACAATAGTACCATTTGTGCTCAACTTTGTGATATAAATTCTTAGGTATGGAGTTGACAATTTCTAGAGGAGCCTTCTCAAAAGTAGCCATCATGGCATATATTGCCTCCTCAACTTGAATTCTCTCAATATTTCCAAGGTTATAAAATTTATTGTGAGAGAAACCTAACAAATCAATATTGTTTCTAATGTTCTCACATAAATTATCTATGTCTAAGAAGGGACTATGACTCACCACTTGGAATTAGCTATTGTCATTAGATTTAGTCTTCTCCTCATTAGATTTAGCCTAAGAAACATACTTTCTTCTTGGTCTTTTTTATGATCTACCTTCCTGCTCTTTAGGCTTGGCTATGTCTATAGCCTTTTGTGTAGTGACTCTTGTACTAGCCCTTATGGTAGGTTTTGTTGGTTTGGTTTGACTAGGTTTTGTAACCTTCTTTGGTCTTTCCACTAAAGGTGTCTTTTCCTTTTGTCAGTAGGAGTAGGTGCTTCCTCAACTTCTTCTCCCTTGACACATTCTACAATTTATGTCCCCTCTTCCTGATGATCCTCTCCTTGACCTTGTGTTAGAGCTAGTGTTGCTTGAGCCTGTGTGTTTTCTTCTTCTTCCTCTTCTTGTCTCCTTCACCAATTTTTAAAAAAAATTTCTTCACCAATTTATTCTTCTTCTTGATTATAGAGGCAATCTTCAACTCCATAGTGATTTTAGATTTGGCTAGTTCATAGTTGTCAAATGCTTTGGCTTCTTTGTCCACTTATTTTGCAAGAAATGATGTGATTGTTGCAGAGGCTTCATCAACATTTATTTGATAACCTGATGGCCTTAGCCATCTCACTCTAGGAATTTTTGCTTTTGCATATGTGTGATCAGTATCAACTAGGAAGTAAACACCATCATAATGTTTCTCCACTAGTGAGAATAGTATCCTTAATCTCTTCTTGCTGGATTGTTTGAAATTTTCAAAATAACTAGTCATTATTGACTCGATTATTATCTAATTGTTCAACAAACTCTCCTATATGTACTGTAATTGATCTATTTGTCTTCCATGAAAAGTTGCCAAAAGTAGGAAATGTGTTATGCACATAGAAGAAAATTATTACTAAAATAGATCAAAATTTTCATTGAGCACTCTTTGTTTTCCTCATTGCTCCTAGGTTTTAAATCAATTTCTACAACTGCAAGTTAGCAAGATCATAAGTATGATATCTCTTCACAATTTTGTAGCCCATGTCCACTTCAATGCAAGGTACACTATTTAATCTTCATGATTGATAAAACTTATGTGTTATTACACTCATTGCAAAAGCTATTAGGGGATCTATGATTGTATTAATTGTCATTACCCTTTTGTGCAACACAACCACTATGTTCTTTTCAATGAATCTTTTTGACTCACTTCTCATAGTCTTTGGATGATCTATAGTTGGATACCCTACTAACCTATGAATAATTTTATTTGTAATTTTAACCAGCTCATTCTCTAGCCATACTAAGCTATCATGAATTCTACTTAAGACAATCCTAATCCACTCAATTTTGAAAACATTTGGGAAATCTAGGCAAAAGTTAACCCTTTCTTCTCAAAAATGTTGTATTTATCCTTCAAAGCTCCTTTTTCACATAGTCCCCCATACTCTTCTCAAATTTTCATGTCACCTATACTTCCAATCTTACAAGTATAACAATTCCTGACATCTTGTATCATTAAAACTCATGGTGGTATCATAGACAGTGCACTTGAGGCATCTTGCTTATATGCTATGTATGGAATAGCCTTGAAAATAGGTTGTTTAGTTCTCATTAATAATTAATTAAACATTTAAAACTTATTTTCCCTCTACATATTTCACTTTCAAAGAACTAGATGCCATCACATAAATCTAGGGTTTAAGAAATTTGAAACTATGTAACTCAACACACAGTAAATACCTTACAAATCTTGATGAAATGGTGTCCAATGGTCATTTAGATCTTCCAAAAATTCTTTAGATGGTATTATCTAAATCTCCTTTATATCTTCACTTTCTTTCTCTAATTCAAGATATGTTAAATGAGAAAAATTTGATTAAATAGCCCTTAAAACACTGCAATTAATGTGGAGTGCTTACATAGTTGTAAGCTTGGCATCAACTGATTTTTGGCTCACTCAACATCCACATGTCTTTTCATTCACTGGACAACCATTATGATCTCAAACTCAATGAACCAATTTCATTAGTTGTCATGCCCTAAATTTGCAAAGCAATATACAACAATTTTTTAAAATTTTTTTTAAAGAAAAAAAACAATTATATACTTGTCATGAATATCTATAAAATGATGTATTGTCTAGGTAATCAATTATATCTCCACATAATGATAAAGTTAGTAAATGGAATGGGTTCCTTTATACATGACCAAGATCCCTGGTTGAATGAACTTTCACCTACCAAACTTTTTCTAAAGATCCTAGTAATGCATGTGGGATTCAAATTTCATTTGGGTGAAAGCAGTGGTGAAGTTACGAACATGGGAAATGTTTATAATGGTTCAATTGCACTTTACTTACAAGATGCTCCATAGCGTACTATTTATTTATTTATTATTTATTTAATTTTTATTAGGAAAATAATACTCTTTACCCAACTTTTGACCTTGTCTACTTGACATCCTTCTATTTGGCCCTTCAATTATTTATTTGGTTATGATGTGATTAATTATTAAAGCTATCAATTTTATTACTTATAAAATAGATTATAAAATGATATACTAAATAACACACCTAATTATTTAATAGCCCTTAATTTACTTTCATTTCCTTAGTATTACAATCTCTTCATTTCAACTTTATCCTTACAAATTCAACCACCTAGAACACTAGGTTAATTTTAGTAAATTATATGATTTATTTTGATTATAGAGTTATCTATTGTTCATTTTCTAGCCTTATTATTATATAATATATGCATGTTTCCTCATGACATAGGGTATACCAATTAATTAAAGACCACCTTACTACCATCAACAAAATAGTCCTTGGCTAACATAATTTATTAGCTTTTTAATCAAGTTTACTAAATTTTATTGTTGTTCTATTAATTGATTTAGTGTATTTGTATATTCTAACGTTGTCATCATAATACAATTTTATATTGTTCTTTTAATACTAATACAATAATAATAATACAATATTAACACAATTTTATACTATTTATTTTTCATTGTCATTCTAAAAGTCTACCCCATTATTATTTACTTCACTCCTAATTAATTTAACACTTAACACATAAAATATGCTATCCCAAAAAAAAATTACCTACTCTCAACTAATTTAGAACTTAACTAATATATAATACACATTTATACTCAAGCTTACTTACCTCTACACCCTTCCCAATGACAATATCCTAAGTGGATGCCTAGCTAGGAATTGCCATCATTAATATGGCAACATACTCTCCACAAGCACCAAACTCCAAGAAAATGGGGAATTTTTCTAAGTGGAAAAGGTGTCTGACATGTGTTAGCCTAAGCAAGTCCCTTTTATACATCTTTATACACTCCTAGAAGATGGCATTGAAAGGGGGACCACCTATCCCCTCGAGTTCCTATGCCCAAGTTGTTAGAACTTTTCATAGGGAGGTGGTTGCTTGTTTGACTTTATCCTTTCCATGAGTTTTAGCAATCATTAAAATGCCTAAAATTTATCAATATGTGGTGCCTCTTTTTATGGAATTCCAAACCTATTTTATGTTTATTGAGTTTTTTTTTATGATTACCATTGTATAAAGGACCACTTGGTACTAGGCGTTTGTCCTATGTCTTGTCATGGGCTAGTTTTTTTAATGTATATTCTATGTTTGCAAAGGCTCACAGGTCTTATACAAGATTTTAGGTGGTAGATACTTTATAGGTCATGTGACATCTTATCCATTCTCCAACCTCAAGATCCTTGGAATATTCTATTTGATTAAAAAATTACTCTGTATTCTAGAGAGTTTTTTCTTTCTTTTTCTCTCCATACATTTTCCAGAGAGGAAATGTACATCTACAGCAAGCCTTTTCAAGTCTTGGTCTGAATGTTTATATTTCTCACACTATTGTTTTTTGTGATAATTGATTCTATTCATGAATTTGAAAATGAATACATTTGTTTAATAGAGTAGAAATTTCTCCTAACAAAATACAACTAGTTGGGATTTGAAACTCGAATGACTAAATGATGATACCTATGCAAGGAACTATCAAATATGGTGATTTTCTTTCCAACTTATGAATGCACAATTTAAGGCTCTTTCAATACAACATATAAATATTTATATGAAAATAACCATTTCTTCTCAATATATTCTTCCTCATAAAATTGATGAAATTTACATGTATCTACCAATCAATTACGACTATTCCAAGGAGAAAAAATAACATGTATATTTTCTTTCATAATACATCAAATTAGACAAGGAAGATTTCATTACAAATAAGCAAATGTATACCACCTATCAACCCTCTCTTTCACAATTTCAAATGGTAACAATGTTACCAATATATTCTGCAATTCATACTATTGCTTTCATAACACATAAAAACTTCAAATGATTATTCCTCTACAAGTAAACATATATGTTCAACTTCTCCAATTGTTCCCTCTACATATTCACATGGTAACAATGATAAAATTTCTTTACATCACATTGAGACAACCCAAGAGACTTTCAAAATCATGAACATTGAAAAATTTGAACATTGTGAAACATGAACATTGAGCCTTATTTACACTTGTGGGATCTTCTCCTCTTGACAAGGGTGAAAACTAATACTTCATGATATGCATCTTCACAAAACCTACACATAACACACACAAATAGGGACCATGGAGGCTCACCTCCCAATCTAGGCTTCTATGAAGCCACCCACCAAGTAGGGGAAATAAGAACCAAATAGGTTACACACATACATCACCAAACTTTGCATGGAACTACTACACAAAACAAAAACAACACCCTCCAATGGCTTGCACAATGATTCTCCATTGGAATAATAAAATGTTGGGGGAAGGTAGGCTCTTGAGAGAGGAGATGTCAATGTACAAATAACATATTGCCAATGCATTTTTCCTCTCATGGCCTCCATAAACATAAACAACATATTGCCATTACATTTTCCTCTCAAGGCCTTCAAAACACTCATCTCCTCCTCATTCACCAAAACTCCTTATACCTCCCAAGAAAACAAGATTCATGGCCTTAATGGAGCCCATACTCCATGATATATAAAACTCCTCATCATGAGGTAATACTCTCAACTCCAATGATGAGCCCAAGCTATGCCCTTCACCCAAGTCTTCTCTTCCCTCCCAGGGGTGAGTGAAGCCTTCACACCCATAAACACATTCAACACTTACATTCAAACAAGAACAAAAGAGAAGAAACAAGCAAGGCCACAACCAAGCAGAAATCTCCAAGATCACAAGATTTACAATGCAATGCATACACCATTGATAAATCTTCACACTTGCAAATTTACTTATCCATGCTAAAGGAAAGAAATGAAAAGAAACATGTTTTGAGTCACCAACCTTGTTCTAGGCTAGGGTAACGATAGTTGTAGTAGAGCTCCCTTAATCTCCCTCCAAACTTAGCTATCTCTAAAAATTAGAGAGTAGGTGAACAACCCACTAACTTGCCACCCCTCCCTTAAAGACTCTCCACTAACCCTTTTTAGTAGGAACATCAAGCCTCCTTTTTCTTACATTATTGTTCCACCAAAATAAAAAGGTTGACCGAGTGAGATTGTGAGGGTTCTATAATGGAAAAACTCAAATTTTCGAATTGGTTCAAGTTGGCTTTATTTAAGGGGTTCCCTAAGCTAGGAAAACATTAAAATAATTGAATTTAGGCCACTAACATGCTATAATACCATTTGGGTGGCTTTTTAACAATAAAATAACACTTTAGGATCTCATTTAGGCCCCTAAATTCCCTATCAGGTTTGAATTCAAAAGTCTACATGATGGTGACCCATCCTAACACTTTCTCCCAAATGAGTGTACTAAAACATTAATTGGAAGAAAAGGAACAGACCAAGATTAAATGACCTTGTGACCAACACTCAAGGTGACATGTCATCAACACATAGACCAATACAAGTGTCAACTGAAACATAAAAATACATTTCACTTCCCTTGACATGCTCTTAATGCATCTAGATTATGATTAAACATATCCACAAGAAAGAAACCATACAATTACAAAGAAAAATACTTTCACAGTGTGGCTTTTGAATCTTTAAATGGTTTTCCTTGGTTAAACTGAGTTCACAAGGTTTGGAACTTGTTTCCCCCAAGAATTTCCATGGTTTCACTTCCTACACATTAAACTCGAGCATCAGTAGTCTAAGGGGTCATATAACATATATAACATAAATGCATATAGTGATATCCATAATTCAAGTAAATTTTCCTTTCTATTTATTTCCATTTAAATCATCCAAGATGTTAGAATATTAAATATGCATATCATAAACCATCAAATTAACATCTTTTTGCATCTTGAATAACATCAAAATCAAAATATCATTTATTTGTGTATCATAAATCATCATTATCACCTTTCTGCATATCATAATCATTTACCTCATAAAGCATCATAGAAAATTAACATTTATCCATAATTCATTTAATGTTTAACATCACATCAAAATCTAATAGTATCACATCATAAAACTGCATCCATATGTTTCCAAACATTTCTTACACAATGATAGGTTCTAAGTGCATATAATGTAAAACACTACTGTAGTATCAAAATGTGTTCTTGGTTCCTGGTCGTTTGGACTACTACTACAACATTCTAATTCCCATCTTTCTCATGAATGACACACTTTTCATTTTCCATTACCACCCTATAACCATTTTGAATGAGTTGTCGAACAATCATCAAATAGTGCTTCATACCAGGGGAAAAATGAACATTGTTTCTCATTCTAATTTTAGATTTGGAAGTCTTAATAAGTAAATGAAAAATGACTTTCATTAACACTCATGTAGTTGTTGTAATAGTTGTCCAAATACCATACCTCAGTGCTGCCTTCTTTACCAATGTTGCACATGATGAAGGCTATGGGATTGTTTACTTCACCCAAATTTACATCAACCACATTTGCATTCTTCCTTGACTAATCAACTTGCTTTTTCCAGCTTTCACTTTCATAATACCCAAATTTTTGGCAATAATAATTTTCTAAATTACTCTTTTTAGAGTTTAATTCTTCTTACCTCCTCTAGAGTTATTTTGAGAGTTACTTTCTCCTTCTTGATTGCTTGCTTGTCCTGATTTTTCTCCTCCAACATTTCTTTGTCTATAGTTTCCACAACCTCTACCTCTATATCCTCTACTAGAGCCATTTCTTCCACTCTCCCTTCATCTTGTATTGGACTAAGCTTTGAAAGCTTTCTCTTGGGAAGATGTTGCTGATCTATTAATCTAATGCTCATGGGTTTGAAGAGTACCCATCAACTCATCCATTATCAAAGTGGTGAGGTACTTTTCCTCTTCAATGGTCATCACAAGATTATCATACTTTGGAGGAATCCTCCTTGGTATCTTCTCCACTATTATTTTGTCCTCATAATCTTCTCCATTTGATTTCAAGTAGTTTTTCAAACTAGAGATCCTTGAGCTAAAGTCTTCAATAGACTCATTATCCTTCATTTGAAGGTTCTTAAACACCATTTGTATCATATGTAGCTTCACTACACAGACTTTATCAGTTCCTTTAAAATTTTTCTAAAAGATATTTGATGCTTCTATTAGTAATTAATGTTCATAATATAACTGAGAGGGAGGGGAAGTGAATTAGTTATATGATTATTAAAATCAATATCAACTTTAATCAAACTTAATCATGTGAGCAATGTAATCAGCAATCATGAAAAATACATATACATAGTGACACTAGATATGTTGACTAAGGAAACCCTTAATCAGAGGGAAAACCTTGGTGGGAATGAAACACACAATATGATATATTATTATAAATGTTCCTTGTGAAAGGATATACCTTTTTAGGAGTCTGATTAAATATATTTAGTACATACGAGTCCCTATTAGGAGACTTTGAATCCCTATTAGGAGATTCCAACCTTGTTAGGAGTCATGCCAACCCTATTAGGAGTTGTGGAAGGTAGCTGATCCCACTGTCCAAATAGCTTCAGTATTAGATCAATGAACCCATTGTCTAATTGACCTTGATACTATTCCTTTCATAATAATAGATGTGAAAAAAACTTCTACTTCTTCCTCTATCCAGTATATCAGACTTGTTCTCCTTCAAACCATGTAATCAGATCTGGAACTCTATACTCAATAATCATAACCCTTAAAGTCACTTACATGCATAGGTAAATTACTCTGCTTTTGTAGCACTCTACTCCTCAATAGTTTATAAGTCTCATATCCTCTCTATATCTTAAACATGGAAAACATTTTTCCTTTATAACATGCCCAATAATAAATCCTTGAGTCAACTTTCCACTTAATTATAATATGTCAATTAAGTGAATACACATTTAATTAATACTCTTGGCTCACAATTATAAATAGATTTTTACTCATGCAACTTTCATACGTGCACACTCTCTAACATCATCACTAGCTAGTATGCTATCTCTAGCTAATTGCACAACTTCTCATTTCATTCGTGATGAATTGTAGTGATCACACAATAGGAACTACCTTACCAATTCTATATTTCCATGTGATTCTCAGTAGATCAATAATATCTTCTGTACACTATCAATTTAGGTTCCATGCACTTACCCTTATAATAAAGACATATTATAGTATGCATTGGAAACCATGCATTAATCTACCAGCATGACCACAAGTCGATCTATTTCTTTACAACTTTTGTATATAAATCCATAACAGCTCAAGTGTCTAGAGACATTGTTGAATACCAATTACCAATTACCAAGAGTCCTTTGTTTACTCTATTCATCATAGATAGTCTCCCATTGAGGAAGCATCATCATTCAATCTAGTCTAACAATGCTGCTATGTTCCCTAGATTGATGCGCTTTTGCATCTTCTACTCTGAAGTAGGAAAGGGAATAACCCCAAGCATGCCTCTTAGGTACTCAAATGTATCCTTCAGTAAGGCCTTTGTGAAAATTTTTGCAATATTTTCCTTAGTGTTAACATACTCTAGTATGATTTCTTTCTCTACAACTTTCTCTCTCAATACATGATACTTTTTAGAGATGTGCTTAGTCTTGGAATGCAAAACATGATTCTTAGACATGCTTACTGTACTTGTGTTTTCATAGTAAATGATAACAAGTTCTTTGAATGTAATTCCAATATCCTTTATCATCTCCTTCATCTATATAACTTGATTATAGTTTTTTGTTGTTGCAACATATTCTGCCTCTATAGTACTCTGTAAAGTGCAATCTTGTTTCTTGCTAAGCCAAGAAACTAGCCTTCCGCCAAGAAAGAATGGTCCTCCACTACTACTTTTTCTATCATCCATATCTCCTGCCCAATCAACATTAGTATAAGTGCAAAGAGAAAAATCATTACCTCTATCATACCAAATGCCATAATTAGATGTCCCTTTCAGATATCTGAATATCCTTTTTACTACTGTGTAGTGATGTTCTTTAGGATTAGCTTGAAATCTTCCACAATTCCAATTTTATTAGCTATATCTTGTCTACTATGAGTTAGATACTGAAAACCTCCAATCATAGATCTATACTTATTTTGTTCAACAGTAGGTGTCTCATCCTTTCTAGATAACTTGTGCCCAGTTACCATAGGAGTTCCAATAGGTTTACAATTTTCTAGTCCAAATATTTTTAGAAAATCTTACAAGTACTTAGTCTAAGAAATAAATATGCCTTCTTTATTTTGAACAATTTTCAATCCTAAGAAAAAATTCATTTTTTTTATCATACTCATCTCAAATTCACTCTTCATATCTTCTAGGAATTTGTCACTAGCTTCATTGTTTCCTCCAAAAATGATATCATCAAAATATACAATGATTATCAACAAACCATTTTCTATTTCTTTCAAGTACAAGTTTTTGTGTGTTGTTCCTTTAGAAAATCCAAGCTTTGGTAAGTATTTATCTAACCTTGCATACTAGGTTCTAGGTGCTTGCTTTAATCCAAACAAGGCTTTCTTTAATCTGCAAATAGTATCCTTCTCTTCGGTCAAAGGAAAACCTTCTAGTTGCTCAATATAATTTTTTTCTTCAAGTTATCTATTCAAGAATGATGACTTAACATCCATCTGATATAGTTTCAACTTTTTATTTTTTGTATATGCAAAGAACATTCTAACTATTTCCATTCTTTCTATAGGTGCGTATTTTTCCTCATAGTCTATTCCTTCTTGCTAAGAATAGCCTTTGCATACTAGTCTTCCTTTTTTTCTTATTACTTCTCCTTGTTCATTCATTTTGATTTTGAATACCCACTTTATTCCAATCACATTCTTGTCCTTAGGTCTAGGAACTAGTTCCCATGTGTCATTCTTTATTATATGTTCGAGTTCTTCCTTCATTGCTTTCATCCAATGCTCATCCTAGAATGCTTCATATGTGCTCTTTGGTTCTACTTGAGATATTAGACATAGTTCTTCATTGATTATGCTTCTTATCATTACTCCTTTTTCTTTACTTCCTATTATCTAATCAATAGGATGATTTCTCATCACATTTTTATTTGGGGTAGGAGTTGCTGCTTCAACTCTTATTTCAAGTATTGTGCTATGTTCTCCTCTTATCTCTTCAGTTTTCACATTATTCAGCAAGTCATTGTTTATCTTGAGAAATAATTCATCACATCTATTGGTCATCCTAGAATAATCATTATCTTCATCAAAGTTATAATCCATCATCTTTTCTTTGGTACCAAACTTTTCATCTATTCTCACATTTGTGCACTCTACTATATTTTTTGTTCTATAGTTGAAACATCTATAGGCTTTACTTTGTATGAATAGCCAAGAAACATAACTTCATCACTCCTTGGATCAAACTTACTGATATCATCATCTCTTTTGATGTAACATTTACTCCCAAATATTCTAAAATATTTGAGTAATGGTGGATATCCAAACCATAATTCATAAGGTGTTTTTTCCATACCTTTCCTGATCTATACTCTATTCAGAGTATATAGTGTTGTATTGATTACTTCTCTCCAAAATTTATTTGGTACATCATTCTCAAATAGCATAGTTGTTGTTGCTTCAACAACTGATCTATTTCTTCTTTCAGCAATCCCATTTTTCTTAGGTGAATGAGGTAAGGATAGTTGTCTCTTGACTCCATGCTCTTCACAATAGATATTGAATTCTCTAGAAGTGAATTCAGCTCCTCTATCAGATCTTAAGCTCTTGATTTTAACTCCAAATCGTTCTCTACTTTGTTCTTGAATATCTTGAATTTCTCAAATGCTTTTTATTTTTCTTTAAGAAAAGCTACACACGTCATTCTGGTAAAACCATTAGCAAAAATCATAAAATACCTTTCTCCATAGAATCCTCTTGTTCTTGAAGGACCACTTAAATCTGTATGGACCAATTCCAACTTCTTTATAGTACCAAACTTCTTGCTAGGAAATGAAACTTTCTTCTACTTAGCCAAAATACATTCCTTACAAATAATGTTAGTAAGATTAGTGATCTTAGGTAAATCTCTCACAACAAGTGTATCACTAGCTTTCACAATGTTATCAAAGTTTATGTGACAAAATATTCTATTCCATAACCAACTATTGTCAACTTTAGGTACTAAACATGTTATTTCATTGATGTTCAACTGAAATACATTACCTCTAGTTCTTGTGCCAGTACCAAGAAATTTTTCTTCCTTGTCCTTAATGATACATATGTTATTATGAAACTGTAGTTTGTAACTCTTGTCCATAAGTTGTCCAACACTTAATTAGCTATGTTTCAGTCCATCAACAAAGTAAACATCATCAATATTTGTTTTACCATCAAGTGTGATAGATCCAATTCCTGTAATGTGACAAGCTACATTGTTCCCTACTCTAAGAATCCCTCCATCATGACTTTTGAATTTGACAAATTTTCTCATATCACCAATCATGTGATGTGATCAACCATTATCAATGATCCAATCTTTTATTTCAACATGTGAAATGAGCAAACTTTCTTCTCTAATCTCTTTGTCAAGATCATCCTCTTTTATAGATAGGAATCCCAATTCATCTTCACTTTTTTTTTTTATCAGATTCTTGCTCTTCATTAGCATATAAGAAAATTTTAGGTTTTTTAGGTTTGAATCTTCCCTTATACTTCCTTTCTCCTTTAGGAAACTTAGATGCATTATGACCATATTCGTTAGATATCCAACAAGAATTTTTTTTGATACCTCCTTTTTCTTTTTTCATAACTAGATCAATACCTTCCTTGATCTTCATGTATTCTTCGGATTTTGTTTCATCTTTGTTAAAAATTATGTTCTTTTGTATACAATAGAAATATTATGGATCTAAAAACTCAATATTCTACTCTTTACAAAAATCTTATAACTCACTAAGAATTTCCACCATCTGGCTATAAAAATTTCCTCTGCCAAACTTAGAACTATCTTTCCTAGACATGTTTTCCATGGATCTCATTAGGTTTTTAGACCCTTCCTTTAGGGACCAGTGCTCTGATACCAATTGTTAGTAATTAATGTTCACAATATAACTGAGAGGGGGCGTGAATCAGTTATATGATTATTAAAATCAATATCAACTTTAATCCAACTTAGTCATGTGATCAATGTAATCAGAAATCATGAAAAATATATATACATAGTGACACCAGATATGTTTCCTAGGGATACCCTTGATCATAGGGAAAGCCTCAGTGGGAATGAAACCCAGAAGATGATGTACTAATATAAATTTTCCTTGTGAAAAGCTAGACCATGTTAGGAGTTTCATTAAACATATTCGCTACATAAGAATCCTTTTTAGGAGATTCCAACCCTGATAGGAGTTGTCCCAACCCTATTAGGAGTTGTGGAAGGTAGCTAAATCTAGTGTCCAAATAGATTTAGGATCATATCAATGAACCCACTATCCAATTGCCCTTGATACTATTCCTTTCAGAATAATAGATGTGAAACAAGCTTCTACTTCTTCCTTTGTCCAGATCAGATTTGTTCTCCTTCAGACCATGCAATCGGATTTGGAACTCTATACTCAATAATAATAACCTTTAAAGTCACTTACACACATAGGTAAACAACTTTGCTTCTGTAGTGCTCTGCTGCTCAATATTTCACAAGTTCTCATATCCTCTCTATATCTTAAACATGAAAAACATCTTTCCTTTATACCATGCCCAATAATAAATCCTTGAGTTGGCTTCCCACTTAATTATAATACATCAATTAAATGAATACACATTTAATTAATGCTTTTAGTTCAAAATCATAAATAGACTTTTACTCATGTTATTTTCATATATGCACACTCTCTGACATCATCACCAGCTAGTATGTTGTCTCTAGCTAACTACACAACTTCACATTTCATTTGTGATGAACTATAGCAATCAGACAATAGGAATTGCTTTCCCAATCTCCTATTATATCTAATCGAGATAGGGAACTGAAATTTTTGGTTAATGGTCATCGAGGTGGGAGGATATAAGCAAATGTTTTCCCCCTTACCATTTTATCGGATCTATAGGCAACTAAATCTTTGACTTGAACTATTGCCCAATGGATAGTGTCAGGACCTCTGATGGCATCTTTACTCTAGCCATGTAACCTTTGCCTCTTATGCCTTCTTTGCTCATTCTCAATTTCCATATGGTTCTTTGTATATCAATAATATCTTTTACACATTGTCAATTCAGGTTCCACGCACTTACCCTTATAATAAAGACATACTATAGTATGTGTTGGAAACTGCACATGAATAGATAAGTAATATATTGTTGTTAATACAAAGATCATAGTTTGCTACTCTATCAATCTTTACAAACCTACTACTATGTTGTCATCAATGACAAACACAATTATGAATATATCATATCAATATTTTTTAATGCTCCCCCATAGTGATAGCATCAGCATTCATGCTAGTAGCTTCCTTTGAATAATTAGCTACTTCTATCTTAGAAAAAATTGTTTGTGTCATGGTTGCCTCAATCAAGCTTAATGATTTGCATCCCTTCTTCTTGACTCCTTCAGTTGAGTCTTTTGATGGTTTGTAAGGGAAACATATTTTACTGGGTGAGTTACATTATTAACCCATTTACCACAAACTCCCACATGTCATTTTCAAGATAATGGTTCTCATCTTCTTTACTAAAGTGTCATAATTTTGTCCATTAAAGGAAGATGGTTGCTACCATGTCTTTCCTGCATCTCTAGCCATGTCTCCTACACAACAATATCAAACACCTAGAAGCTATGCCCAAACTCATGAGAATGTGGGGTCGTATAGCTCTGATACCATGTGAAAACTCCAAAAATTGCAACTTGTAGAACAAGTCGACCTACTCGATAGGGGAATGTGTCAAGTGACAGTAGCGCCAAGTTGCTTGACATCTATAGTGAATGAATTTTTTTGAAGGAAAGGTGACTAAGTTGTTTGGTCACCAAAGGGAGCTCGATAATAGGGGACTTGACAGAGGAGACTGAGTTCCTCATTCAATGCAAGTCGAGTTACTCAGCACAAGTAAAAGTTGAGTAATGCAAGGAGAAAGAACATTATTCTAGAAAATGCATGAATGGTTTCTCCTTTATTTTGCAAAATCATGCACAACAGAATGTATCAATAGAGACAAGATCTAAAACATAATAGATTGGAAATGTTAAGTATGCTTTCTTTTTTATTATTAATTAAATCAAAGTGATATAAATCTAGAGAATAAACTATAAACCCTAGAAGAAAAAAATATCTTAAAACTTAAATCAAACTTATCGTAATTTATGTCTACATAAAATAATCCTGGAGCAATCATTTCTTATACAATACAAAACATTACTTTCACAAATACCTTAGAAAGTAATCCATATGTGCTATTGTTCGATCTGATAGAACTCGCTACCTCTGTTGTTTTGCTAATTTCTCTTCTTATTTGTTGAATTTCTGGATCTAACTTATAGAATGAGAACATTCTCCCCTTTTTGTCTCTTGTTGTGAACTTGAATTCTCCTTCTCATTTTCAAACAAGCCAACCTACCTCATTTAATGTCTCTAAATTTTCCAGTTGTAGTGTCTTTTGATGGGTAGGTGGACACAAGACTCTAGAGACAATAGTCAATAATAAATATTCCAACAATTTCTTTCACAAGAGCTTGAACAATGAGTCAGAAGATTATTTTCTATGAAAAATTATCTGACTCATGTTTGGGAGAAAGAATTATAATCACAAAAATCCTGAGACCCAAGGAGAAAATAAATTTATTCAAAAGAAAAGTGAGTTATTTATGGTTTGACGAACAAGGTATATCTAAGT
This sequence comes from Cupressus sempervirens, assembly GCA_028749045.1. Lineage (NCBI taxonomy): Eukaryota > Viridiplantae > Streptophyta > Pinopsida > Cupressales > Cupressaceae > Cupressus > Cupressus sempervirens. The sequence continues at coordinate 955,223,954 of CM053787.1, read as the reverse complement.
GAGGTGTCTATTTTTGGAGGAACATAGTAATTGAGATATGAATGTGGTTATGTTATAATAAAAATTGGTATCTTTGAAGTTGTTAATTGTGTTTCCTCATATGATAACTCTATCGGGGAATGCTTAAAATTTACGAGTCTATGGTCATCATCCACACATGATGGGAGGATGTTGTTTCTATATCATGTGGTATGGAAATCACCAAGAGTATGAATATTAAATTTGAAGGTAAAATATTTTTTTTAACATTTTAAGGTCTCAACACTTGTTTCTATTCAAAAAGATATTTGGAAAGAAATGTTTTATTGTTTAAAAAATTAGAGTAATCTTAGAGCTGAAAATTATATAGAAATGACAATGTGCGAAAGACTAATGTGTGAGACAATTTCTTGTAAAACTAAAGATATAGTTGTCCTAGAGGACTAAGTTTACCATTGGATTTTTATGTTGGACATAAAAAATCAATTAAAAATAATAAGAATAACATTAATACTATAGCTTGATTTAAAATATGAATTATGGAAAAGATTTATTGATAACTAAGAAATTAAAGATGCCAATTTCACATAATCCAAATATTATCTTATTCAAGAGAATTGTAACTTATATGCTTTCAGAAAACCCTACATGGAGTAGAAATTATAACCCAAATCTCTAAAGTTGACATTGAAGAGATATTGATTGTGGTCATTGAGAAATAAGACATAGAATATGATATACATTAAACCTAGGTCAAATTTAGATAATTTATTATTGGCTTATGATAAAAAAGAAAAGAAACTCACAATGTATAATGGTACTAATGATTAAACCAATATATAGGATGATCATTGTTAGAAGAGCATTGTTTAGAAAACTATTGTCATAAATTTCTTAAAAGTTTAAGACTATAATATAATGACTTGCATAAGATCAATGTTATCATTAATCTTTCCAAATAATATAAGTGGTTTAATATTGTTGCAACCAATATGACATAAACAAAATAATGTAATTGGCTCAATATTGTTGCAACTAATATAATAGGTTCAATATTGTTGGACTTGATATGGTAATATATACTACAATTGTTTGACAATCATAATTTTTTTTCTTAGAAAATAAGGTAAAATGGCACCTACAATGTTTTGAATGGATTTGGCTTTGAACAAAATTTCCTCAATCGATGTTTTTTAAATTGAAATTCCTCATGAAAGGAAGTTACTAAAATTGGTCAGTTTTCCAACCTAGCTGACTTTTGACCTAATATAGGGACTCCTAGCACACTTGTGCTATGGATAAATTGTTGAAAAAGCATCATATATCATGTGGCAATTCATATCCACCTTATCTACAATACTAATGGTAAGTTAATCTATGGCCAAGATTAAACATACATTATAAACCTTTAAAAAATAAGGAAAAAACTAGGTAATATATTTTCTATCCATTTGAAAGTGGAAACAAAAATGTCCTATTTTTAATTTATTTCAAGAGTAGACAACTATAATATTGTTAGTGAAAGTAAGAAAAAATCATGATGCAATAAAATTTGTGATGAATTGTTTTAATATTATTGTAAATACTATGATAATATATTATATTGTGTTCCTAGTATCATAATTTTTCTTCGTTTATAATGAAGTCAACTAGAAGGTACGCTGTGAAGAGTAAGCTAATAGATACACTATCAAGTGAGGCTTTGCCTACAAACAAAATTTATGAACTTAACTTTTCAAGCTAAAAATTAGAGAGAAAAACTAGTGAGTCTATGCTAAGCTACTTCCTTACAAAATCCATCAACATGAAAAGCCTCTTTAGATGAATCTCTAATAACATCTCCATTATAAAATTCATGGGTATTTTGATATGTATCTCTTTTGTCTCTCTTGATTGCAACTGTCTAACTAGTGCTAAGAAGGCCTTAATTGCAACCATTCAGAAAATGCTAAGGATAACTTTTGTTGAGTAATAGGAAAAATATAACCTATGAAAAATCTATATAGTTAGCTAGTAGCCGGGAAAATATTGAACAATAACAACATATGGGCTAAAATTAATCAATTATGGAGGGTCAAATACTACATAAGTTGTCAATAATTTGATAAGGGCTAGCTACAACATGTTAGTGAAATTAGTACAACCAAAGAGAAAATGGAAACCCACAAATCATTAGGAATTTAAAAATAATTTGACATGTGAGAACAAGAATGGTAGTGTGGATCTTTAGTAGCTTTCCTTCTTAAGCAATAACTCCACACTAGGCGTAGAAACTAGTACATAACAACCTAGGATGCCCTTAAATTTCAGATGGGTATGAAATTGCAATGAAAAGCATATAAACATGAAAAATATGTTTGAATATCTAGGTGGGCTCATTTAGGCAATCAAAATATTGAAAAAAGCAAAATAAAGCTATAGATACTTTATGAGTAATATATTCAAATCCAATCTTATTCAATAGCCATCGTAGACTTCTATGAGCATGGTATTCCATTGAGAAAAAATGATGAGCACACCATAGATCACAGTCATAATACTACTTTCGAGAAACATGATGACATCAAAATTGTTAGAATTGTGCTTTGAAAATTATTGATTATTATTTTGCAGAAATAATTATTCCAAACATGTTCTACCACTTCTTTAACTTCTAGCTCCCCTGCTTGGAAGTCTTTGAAACTGCATTCATCAACATATCAATAGATTGAAAAATTGAATTAATGCAATAAAAATATGAGTCATTACTATCCAACTAAGAATAAAATAAACTATGGTTCTTAATTCAACCCTAAACTTAGGCGATAGTATTTGGAAAGATACAAAATAATGAGGGAAAAAATGAGGTTTTCAAAAACAAAATACAGATCTCCTCAATGAAATGCAATGTAGACAAACTCTTAAACACCCACATTGAAAATAATGAAATAGTGATAGAGAATTAAAACCCAATTTTCCTTTTGGTTGCATTATAATAGAATTGACAAAATCATACTATTAAAGGGTGAGAAACATACCAAAGTAGAAGCCCTTAGAAATAACATTTCTACTACCAAAATCAAGATTCAAACAACTTTAAATGAGCAATTATATGTAAAAAAAATCTGCACAATTTTATAAGAAAAAAATTAAACATCAAAATATCTACAACTTATATATATATATATATATTTATATATATATATATATATATATATATATAATCTACTAAATCTATTGTGAAAAAAAAAATTATGAAAACCTTAATAGTGACATGAAACAACCAAAAAAAAGCTTTTAAAATTATCATCACTTTAGTTTGACTCATAAATTTGATTGACTCAATTTATTTTATGTCCTTTTTTCAGAAGGTTCTCCATATTTCGTATCTTTTGACAAAAAAATTGTTACACAATTTGTGAGTTGTAATATATGTTAAGAGTTAAATAATATTTACTATAGTTATATTTGAACAATAATATACAATTAAAATTTTGGTACACAATTTATAAATGATAATTTTTTATTAAAATAGAAATAATATTTTATAAAACATATAATTATATATATCTCTAATAACAATTTTACAGATAATAATTAATTCTATAAATTTATAATATATGATGATAATTAAATAATATATTTCAATTATATTAAACTTATAATATACAAAATAGTAAAATATGACAATATAATATTTAAAAATATTAATATATATTGTATATCAAAGCCTAGCCCCCATTGTGTGGTCACTGGATTGAGGGGTCTACGGTTTCGTGCTCTAAGGCCCCATGCGTGGGGGTACATTGTTGCAGCTATGCGTACCATTGCCCTAGTGCTCAAGCACATTCAAGATACTGGCTATTCATATAAGGTCCATCACCAACACTAGCCTTTGGTGTTTTGGTGTTTGGGTAATACTTTACCACTTATAAGTCTCAAGTACTATATTAACTCTTTCAAACTATCAAAATTTTAAATACTCAAAAAAAAAAAATTTATATATTATATATTTAGTACTATAATTATCACAGCTTTATGTTTCTAAAATAAAATTATTGATTATATTAAAATATTTAATATTAAATATATATACTTGAAAAATATTATTATATATTATTAATGCTGATAGGCATACAGTGTGAGCATGTTAATGTTAACTTTTATTCTTCTAGGTTAAATTTGACAACCATCGACATTTCAAAAGTTTAAATCTTATTAGAATATATTTTTAAAAATAATTTAATAGATACCACATAAAATGTTTGTTTAAATTATAATATTTAATCATCCAAATTAAAATAAAAAGTTTAAGTCAATAAAAAACTAAATAAATGGAGATAAAGAAAATATTAATAATTTTAAATGTAGTAAATTAAATTATAATTATTTTGTAGTGGATATCACATTTTAGATAGATTTATTTAATTATATATTTAGTACTATATTCATCACAACTTTATTTTTCTAAAATAAAATTATGAATTATATTAAAATATTCAATGTTAAATTACTACATGATTAAAAACTTTATAGAAGGCTGGCCAAGTCTTGTGATACACGTTGATAAAATAACATTAAACCCAAAGCTTATTAATCCATAAACTAACATTAAACCACTTCCAAATAAATTGTGCCTTAATTTACCCAAATTGGAGATTCATTGCAAAAATTAGCAACTCCCTATTATATTCTTAACCACTCAATCATACTCAGTGACAATCAGGACGTTGCGCTACAATCCAATCTTTCTCCTTAAAATACACACAGAGGATCCGCGATTGGAAGCTCAGTGATAGCAGGCAACCTCCACGCATATCTGTGACACACAAAACCCTACTATTAAATCTCCATAACTACCAAATAACAGGTAACCACATCCCATACATATATTCTATATTGAGCATAACAAATAACAATCTGCAGTCCCGGACTATATGTACGACCTAGTGTCCACAAACACTTGATACAGATGAAGCTTACATTGACAAGTTTAAGCGATATACAACTTCATTACAACCACAACATGGCTGTAAAGTGCATCATATTCACCCTGCTAATAACTGTCTCGCAATTTCTCTTGTCTAAATCAACAACCCTAGACAGAAACAGAAACTAAAATGCCATTGATACGTGCTCAAACTGTGCGAAAGGCTTTGGAAGTTATGCGAGGGGAGGCAAAGGAGGTGAGATTTACACAGTCACTAGAGCTGATGATAATGCTGTAAATCCCTTGCCCGGGACTCTCAGATATGGAGTTACAAGAGATCGACCACTATGGATAGTTTTTGCGAGGAATATGAAGATTGTGCGTCACATGCCCTTGTTCTTCGCAAGCCACAAGACTATCGATGGAAGAGGCGCAAGAGTCACCATTGGTGATGGGGCCTGCATTACGCTTTATAATACCAGCAATATTATCATCCATGGCTTGACTATTCATGATTGTCAAGCTACTGGATCCGGGAATGTGTTCATAGATGAGTCCAGAGGAGTGGTGACAGATTATCCAATGGATGGCGATGGTATATCTGTTATAAGTTCTACAGACATTTGGATTGATCATAATACCATTTCTCATTGCAGTGATGGTCTCATAGATGTGACGCTTGGCTCAACAGCAGTTACTATTTACAATAACCGCTTCTTCAATCATAATGAGGTAAGCGTTTCACTACATCACTTTTTTAAGGGTTTGCTCAATTTATTTTTTAAAATTTTTTTTTCATCTTCTTCATCCCTATTTTCAGGGTTTATTGTAAGGAATAGTTTGATGAGTTGGTGTTTTCAAGGACACTTTGTGATCACATTTTACATTTAATCTTACTTTTGTCCTTCAATGTGGTTTATATAAGTACTAAACGATTCATTGAATCAGAATAGTTATGCATTATTTTAATATAGTTTTATTATTCTTCATTGGGATTTCTTTCTTTCGATATTTTATAATTGAGAGAATGTTGAATGTAATAATTTTAAACGAGTATATTTGGCATATGAAGATTTATTGGAATGTTAGAAGACTATTATTTATACAAAGTAGACTTCATCATGTGTTAAATAGATGTTGTCATGGTGTAATTTTGACATTTTTTGTTTGTAATATGAATGTGTGTATGGCTTGGATATTTTGAAGGAATTGAAATATTATAAGTTTAAACAATTAAAAAATATACAAATGTTTAAGTCTTCTTATTATAAGTGTTAATTTAGAAATGCAATAGTAAGGACATTAGTATATTATTCCATCTATCTTTATTTTAAAGATAAATCTTTAAAGAAAAAATTATAGAGAGCAAGTGCACACATTATAGTTTATTTTGAAGAGTCAATATAACATAATAAGCTAGGGTTATATATATATATATATATACATATACATGTATACATACATATATATATACATATACATGTATACATACATATATATATATATATATATATATATATATATATATACATATATATATATATATATATGTATATATATATATATATATATAGATATATGTATATATATATATAGATATATGTATATATATATGTATATATATGTATATATATATGTATATATATGTATATATATATGTATATATATGTATATATATATGTATATATATGTATATATATGTATATATATATATATATGTATATATATATATATATATGTATACATATATATATATATATATATATATATATATATACATATACATGTATAGATATACATGTATACATATACATGTATATATATATATATATATATTTTGTTTGTAATATGAATGTGTGTATGGCTTGGATATTTTGAAGGAATTGAAATATTATAAGTTTAAACAATTAAAAAATATACAAATGTTTAAGTCTTCTTATTATAAGTGTTAATTTAGAAATGCAATAGTAAGGACATTAGTATATTATTCCATCTATCTTTATTTTAAAGATAAATCTTTAAAGAAAAAATTATAGAGAGCAAGTGCACACATTATAGTTTATTTTGAAGAGTTAATATAACATAATAAGCTAGGGTTATATATATATGTATATATATATGTATATATATATATGTATGTATATATGTATATATATATATATGTATATATATATATATATATATACGTGTATACATATATATATATATACATATACATGTATACATATATATATATATATATATATATATACATATACATGTATAGATATACATGTATACATATACATGTGTATATATATATATATATATATATATATATATATATATATATATATATATATATATATATATATGTATACATATATATACATATATAGATACATATATGTATACATATATATACATATATATAATGATTTATGGAATATAATATGGTCATAAATATGTTGTTTCACAACTTAGAATTATTTATAATGTTATTTTTTATAATTATTAAAAAAAAACTCTTACACCTATTTTGTCTCCTACTACAAATAAAAAATAAAAATAAGGGTATCATAAAAAACCATCAACAATCAAAAACTAGAATAATTTATTTCATAAATCAATAAAATTTTGTATATATATTTTTATCTACACAAATAATTGATTATTTTACATTCCTTATACCCATAAAATATGGTAGGTAATGTTATTGGAGAACAGTGATTCATATACACCTGATACAATTATGAGGGTTACAGTGGCATTCAACCATTTTGGACCAAATCTCATGCAAAGGATGCCAAGGTAAAATATTTATCAATTGAATTGATTTTTTTAGAAAAATGTATGTGTTATATTTAAGAATATATTGTAAATATATATATGGTAAAATATTAAACACTTTTTCTATATTAAAAAAAATTGTCAAACAAAATAACCTTATAATATTTTATTAGTTTATTTTCTTATTTATTTATTTATTTATATATAAAGGATGATATCTTTTTAGAAGAATATTTATATTAAAATACTATTTTTATAATATTTTTATTATATTTATTTGCACATAAAAAATAATAATATATTTTTTATTATTATTATATCATAGATAATAATATTGTTTCCTTATTATTGTACAAAAGAGAAAGGCTATGTAGAAAAGAAGAATGTTAAATGAATATAAGAAAAGGAAGACAAGCCTCAACAATATGAACATGATAAATACTCCTTATTAATCAACCCATCTAATGAGTAGCTATAAATTATCTAGGATTAAAAGATTCAAAATTCAATCCATCACACCCCTTAATTCAACAAGTTGATTACCTTGTGTACAGAGTATGAGAAATGTAGATATTTTGATTAATTGACATATTTGATGTAAATAATATTAGCATGGTTAACATAAGTAAACTTCACAAACTCCTTATTTATTTATTACAATTAATAAAAATACATTCTTATAATTTTTTTTCTATTTAAGTTAAAAATAGAAACATATACATAATAATTATAGATGGTGAAGAGAAAATAAATATCTATTTGAATAAATAAAAGATAATTTAATGTATGATATATTAAAGAGAAAAAATTTCCACAATCCATTATATTATACTGATATGTTTCTAGATTCGATTGTGTTCAGATTTTTACCATCAATGTTTCGAATCACACTACGTGATCCATCATCAAGATGAAAAGCAAGAGATGCAAAAAATAGTAGGTTACAGATAATGGTTGACCCAAAAGATAAAGGGAATAGGCTAGAAAGATAGCACACACCCCGAGGTTGAAGAATGAAAATAAAATAAAATAAAATAAAAATAAGAAATATTAAAAGGGGAGTAGACAGAAGGACACGGGGCCAAAAAGGAACACACCCAAGGACAAATTGGAAAATGATTAGAGGCTAAAAAGGTGCCAATTGAATAAAGTGAAGAATTTATGAGAATTAACAAGTGAAGAAATAAAAAATATAAAAGAAAACAATGAAAAGATATAACTAAGAATGTGCCTCAAATTTTACATAGACAAAATATAACAATATAAAAGAAACAGTCATATATACATAAGTAGGAGACGTGAAATGGTCAAAGATGATAAATACACACTTGCTTTTTTATATATATTAATGTATAAAATATGTAAATATATTAATATTCAAATACATACATATTCATATATATATATATATATATATATTTAAATACATACATATTTATACATTAATATATTTAAATACACACACACACACACACACACAAAACTGTACACATATATATAACTATGAGTGTGTGCGAATATAAAAGTGTATGAAAATACATATATGAGTATCTATATAAGTATGCAAAAATAAAAATATAAACCATATAAAAATAAAAATATAAAAATAAATAAAAAATAAATATGTACGTGTGGATATGGAGATAAATATATGCATATGTAATATATGTGAAATGTGTATATGTATATATATATGTGTGTGTGTGTGTGTGTGTGTGTGTGTGTGTGTGTGTGTGTGTGTGTGTGTGTGTGTGTGTGTGTGTGTAAGTATGTATTTGAAGCATGCTCTTAGTTATATCTTTTTATTGTTTTCTTTTATATTTTTTATTTTTTCACTTGTTAATTTTCATAAATTCTTCACTTTATTCAATTGGCACATTTTTAGCCTCTAATCATTTCCTAGTTTGTCCTTGGGTGGGTTCCTTTTTGGCCCCTTGTCCTTCTGGCTACTCTCCTTTTAATGTTTCCTATTTTTTATTTATTTATTTTTTCATTCTTCAATCTTGGGGTGTGTGCTATCTTTCTTGCCTATTCCCTTTATCTTTTGGGTCAACCATTATCTACAACCTACTATTTTTTGCATCTCTTGCTCTTCATCCTGATGATGGATCATGTAGTGTGATTCGAAACATTGATGGTAAAAATCTTAACACAATTGAATCCATAAACATATCAGTACAGTACGATATATGTGTTAGAATTTTTCTTAAAAATATTATCTATTATCTAATTTTATATTATTTGTAGTCAAGACAGTATGAATCAAATCCTCTTTTTAATTGTAGATTGTAAGAACTACCTACAATGTAAGCCAATTTTAGAACTTCTAAAATTTGACATAAAAATAAAATCTTATTTTTAATTGAATTATATTATATATATTGTATAATAACACCGTCACTATTTTGAACACTTAAATTAAACAAAATTATAAATAATCTATAAATAAAACAAAATTATAAATTATATATATATATATATATATATATATCAACTTTATAATATTTTTAAGTGAAACTTTTACTTTTCTAACTATTTTTCTTTCAAGAATTCAATAAACTATAACATAAGAAAAATTAGTGATTTCAATATATATATAGTTATCAACTTTAATATTTTTTAAATTAAAATTTCCACTTTTCTAACTTTTTTTTTCAAGAATTCAATAAACTATAATATAGTTATTCTTGTCTCCACAATATCAAATAATGTATTCTTATGTTATAAAGTTAATACTAGTTCAAGAATTAAATATTGAACTACCTCACAATTAAAATCATATTTTTCAAACTATTTTTCTTTAAGGAATTCAATAAACTATAACATAGTGATTGTCTATGTGATATCGACATTCTCTATGTGATATTAAATAATGTGCTCTTATGTTATAATGTTAGTACTAGCTCAAAAATTAAATATTTGACTACTCACAATTAAAATCATACTTTTCATTTATAGTGAGATGTTTCCTTGTCTCTAATCCCTTTTTCAATGATAATGTAGGTGTAGACTAGGCTATACACATGTTGAAAATAAAAACTATGAGCCTTGGGGAATATATGTAATTGGAGTAACCTCACATCCAACCATCTTCAGTGAAGGCAATTGGTTTGTGGGTCCAAATGATTATATGAAGAAACAAATGACACAAAAACATGGTTGTGGTCCATCTTGTCTATGGAGATCAATACATGACATGTTGTTACAAGGATCATATTTCACACAATCAGGTTTGGGAAACACACATCTGAGCTATGATCATAAACAAGACTTTTAGGTTTCTATTATCTATTTAGTACCTAAATTGACCAAGAATGCTAGGGCTCTCAATTTTTTTCCCAACAAGCCTTGTTAGTATAGAATTTTGAATTGTCTGATACCATACAATCATCTAACATGCTAAAGGCCCAATGCCTCCCTATGCGATGACCAACTTTAGTTTAGGTATGTTTAGTTCTATATGGACTTGTCCTTGAATCTTGTTTTTTATATCTTTCACTAATTTTACAAAGTTGTATAGATCAATGACAATTACAATAATGTATGAATTATGACTTTATTCAAACTTTTATTTTTTACATCTTTGGTATCAAAATGATTACTTTAGAAAATTTGTGAGTGTACATTTATAAAATAATTTTTAATTAATATACTTAATATTTTATGTCTTTTTATTTGAGAGAAAAATTAGTGTTATATATATATATAACAACAAAAAGCAGAAGATTACTTTCCAAGAGTTAAGGGGGGAGACCACATGAGTTCATATCAAGTCAAAAAATTGAAAACACTAATATATATAATTCAATTTCATTTTAATTTTCATTAAATGTTACATTTAGTTGTCATATTTTATTCAAAATTTAAAAGTTGATGTCTTATTTAACTAATAATTAATAATTACCTTTACTTTATTCACGTTAATATTTATCCTTGAAATTATATTGTTCTAATTCTTTGACTAAAGAATTAGATAAACTATTTAGGTCTTTGTCCTAACTTTTCTTCCTAACAATAAATATATATTTTATTTATTTATCACCATTTCATTATATTGTAAAATTAAATTTATTTAAATTTATTCAATTATAATAAATTAATTTTATCAACTTTCTCCAAATAACTCTTTTCCATTCTAATGTTTCTTTCACTTAATTTTATTTCTTTGGTTGTTGGTTTGTGTTTTTGATATTAAAAGAAGTCAATATTGGGGTTGGCACAAAGACAAAAAATAATCTATATCTACTGTGCTTTCTAGTTATCAAACCATTTGAGCATAAATCAAGTCCAAAAAAGTATTAACATAATGAAACCCATGGGCAATATAGTAAATACTTAACATCAAAATATAAAAAACAAAACAACAAGGAACCAAGAGCTAAGTCTCCTTCTTATCTTTATCTAAGATCTTTAGTAGAAGCTACAACTAGTCATTCATGAGAAATCCATAAAGTGAATAAGAAATCTCCATCTCTTTAGCAGTCTTGATCTCCTCCTTACCAGCTTGTAGAAGATGGAAGATAGTGGTCATTGAATGCATAACACAGGTGAAAATTTTTTCCACATTGTCAAACTTCTCCTCTAGGTTGTCATTCTTCTTTATTATAGAAGTGATAGTTTCCTCTATCTTGGATAAAGTGTCCTCTATGGAATGATGATATTCAAAAGTTTTCTGAGGCAAGGAACTGCCACCCTTCTGATCATCTCCTCCCACAGGTTCATTAGGTTGGTTCCCCCCATTCTTAATAGTTTCAAGCTTTTGAGTATCAATGTTCAAGTTTCTAATAGGGGAGGTGGCAATCCCTTGATCACCAATTTCACCCTGAACCTTATATTTGGGGGTGTTGGCTTCAGTTTTATAAGTTTCTAAAACATGGGAAGATATAGGGTTTTCTTGGCCACTAGCAGGTATATACTAAACTTTATCTTCACTGATTGTATCCTCATCCTCCAATTCTCTACAATTTCTCCTGGTCACCTTCCTTTTAGGTCTTTGGTGACCCTTCTTCTTGCTATTTTTAGTAGAATCTAATCTAACATGCCTTTCTTGATTTCGTGGGCTACAGGGATTCTTATCTCTCAATCTCTTACCGATGTTAAGGATTTTTATTTTACTTATAACCATAGTGTTATCAACATATAGGACCTCAACCTTAATCTCATTTTTAGTGGATGAAGGGCCCTTATCCTTTTGGGTATGGCTAGAATGGGAAGAAATTTGGGGAGTAACAAAAATTTTAATAGGTGAGGGGACCAAATTTTGAACCTGGGGATTAAGGCCCTTATGAAATCTATAAAGATGAAACATTAAAGCTTCATGGTAAATAGTATAGCTTTTATCCTCATCTCTTTTCTTATGCACATTCTCAATACTATCTTCAATAAAGTATAATATTAGGTAAGGAAAGATACAATTTCACTATTCCTAAAGTGATTGAGGATGGGAAACTGATAATAATACTTGACCTTATACCTGTTTTCAAGAGTAATGTACCAAATAATAGCTTAGAAAACTATGTCCCAAGGCTTGAGATGTTTTTCATGAGAAAAGCTATCAAGGAAACATTTTGGTTATTCACTTGATCAAAAGAACATTCTTGGACTTGTTGTATTTGCACTCCTAGTTCATTTCCTTTGATTATTCCCTTCCATAAATAGCTCTATGGAATTAACAATGAACTACCCACTAACTTCAAATAAGACACCATTGACATAAACCCTTTCATCATGGCCCTCAATACACTCCATATATGGAATCAAATCCTCTTCCCATAGGTATTTCCAAGTGACTTTGTTCTTCTGAATGGATTCATCAATCCTTGATAGCTCAATGTGTGCAGTGTTACTCTCTATGGTTGCATTGTCACCAAGCTCCACCACCAAATCTTTAGAGATTTTTCCCATGGTTAAGTGACTAGAGAAACCAAAGGCAATGGTAAGAAATTTGAGATAAACACCTTTTCTCAAATGATAGTAAATCACTAAAATATTTAGGGCCTTAATACTATGCTAACACTTGATTATATCATAGGCTAAAATGGAATAAATTATATTCCCCTCTCACCACTTCATTCCCTCTTCATAGCCATGTAATAAATGAGGAATAATAGGACTTCAAAAATTGTCCAAAGTCCCATCATTTGGGATTATTAAATACCACTACATATCTTGCCTGGGGCTCCAAACATGCCCTTTCCATAATGAAGAGTAATTAATGTACTTATTGAAATGACAACCCATTTCAAAATTGCAAACATATAATCATCTGCCAAGGTAGGTGCCAAGTCAACTCTACCACTCATATGCCATAATTTCAAAATCCTCATCATAACAATTAATGCTTATCTTTTTATACTTGAGATAAGACTGACATTATAATAATATGGTCCTTGGAATGTTCTCTATTTTTTATGCTTTTTTGGGTCTTTCTAATGGGGATCCAACTAGTCTTTTCTACATTTCTCTATTCTCCCAAATTTTTTTGTTCTAAAAACATCTTGATGGTAGGGTATGTATGTTATGTCTAAATTTATACCCTTTGCGATTTCTATATTTTTATTTGTTATGAATTTTATTTCCTTGAATTTATGTAGGCCAACCTTAGATTTTTTTTTTAGTTAAAGAAACCCTTCTATCTTTTGGGATGATAAAATTTTGGTGAACTTTCTTGAGGGTTCTCTTATTTTATACCTTTCCTTAAAAGATATTTAGTATTATTTATCTTCTCTATTAATTGAGATATATTGCAAAAATCTACCAATTTCTTATCCATCTGCAAAGGAGGGAAGGAGAGGGGGTGGGGATCGCCACTTCTAGGAGAGAGCACATTCCCCTAGAAGGAAAATATTTCTCTCTAATTATCCAATTGTTATTCTCTTTCCATATATTAGAAGAGATTTAGGGTGGAATAGCTTTCTATAGGGTTTTATTGAGGGGGTGATGGGATGC